>OZ010738.1:166093469-166370969 GCA_963932295.1 Tipula lateralis
GTAAACTCTAGTTGAAGATGCTCACGGGTTACATTGCTCCTCTTGATCATCGCCTTTGTCATGAATTCCGACCAACGATTTTAACAAACACACATATTTCGATGTGTCATCACCACATTCTCCAACCTTAATTAGTCTATTAATGATGAGTATTTTGTGAAATCTAATTTATATTATGATGTTACATATGTGACAAATACATTTACACAAAAAACCAAATTATTGATATACATATATACAAAGAATTAATACAACAACAAAAAATAAGAAAGTGAAATTAAGTAATAAAACTTAAGAAAAGTAATAAAATTAAAAAGTGACAAGTAATCTTAAGCTAAACTTTGCGTGAGAATTGGATCAGTCGAATATATCGAGTAGAGATCGTATATATATATACGCATATATGCTGGTATATGATGCACGCTTACTTATGTATAAATTACCTCATATAGGTCGTAGAACTTTTAATAATTACTTTATTTGAAATTACTTAAAATATATTCTTCATTATGTTTTGTATACAAGATGATTATTAAGATGAAATTATTTATTCACTTTACACGATTTTTCTGTTATTTTGCCATGTTCAGAACTCTCTTGGTTATTTTCCATTATTCTTTCTTAAGAAGTCCGCGAGATTGCACAATCCAACGTATATATATTGAAGTGATGTCAATTTAATTTACCGTTAAAAATTTATATTTTACGTGGATTTTTTTTGATTCGATCTTATAATATATACAAGAAAATAGCGATATCATTTCATTTTGCGTTCATAATTTGAAACGTCGTATAATTGTAATGTTATAAGAAGAGGTCACGCGAAAGGGTAAAAATCGATCAAAATTGTGTTTCGTGTGGAGTATTGTTGTCTTAAAAATAATTTTGTTTTCTTCTAATATTCTCTGTATATACACCAATACCTCGCTTTGCGTCGTTTCATATTGCACCTATGACTAAAATTTTATATGAATCAGAGCTTTCATTATTATTGATAGTGCTTCAAGCCATCCTATTTACATTGATCATTTATCAAACAATTTAACATTTTTATTTATTCCGGTGGGGACATCTATGTCTCGTAAATATTTCGAGCGAAATATAAGACCCTTAGAATACCACCACAGTATCGGATGCCGCCAAAACAACAACGATCCCCGTTTAAGTACCTGGACACGAGATTGAGGATTGGCATATGGACTAAATGGGGAGACTATGTGTCCCAAGACTATACATGGCTAAACAGTGAAGAGGACCTCGGAAATATTGGAGTTGGATTTCTCATTGAGCCACAGGTAAAAAAGACTGTGTTGGACTTTCAAGCAGTCGATAATCGTATGTGTAAGGTTCGCTTGCACATACGATTAGCCAACCTGTCAATTGCCTGTGTACATGCGCCCACTGATATAAGCCAACCCCGAGATAGAGACTCATTTTACAATAATTTGGCTCATCTGATTGACCCGAGCACAATTTAAGATTGGTGATTGGTGACTTTTAATGCTAGAACTTGCAGAAATCAGAGCAACTTATGTAATGTAGACCCGTACTCCCGAAACGAAAAGAGCGTGCTCGGGTTGTCCAAGAATTTTTGAAAACATTTTACGTGGAATACTGAAGTCACACTCACTTGTATGAATGTTGAATGGCGGAAGATATGTCCAAAATGTGTTTGTAAAACCCCTAACGCTATAGTCATATTGCACATGTATATGGTAACATATCTGCAGTTTGTACATAAATTGTTTATCTGGGAAAAGAGCTGTTGAAGAGCCAACACAAAACGAAGAAATTTTGGAGTTAGCATTGGAACTAACATCTTTATGTTTTAGCACACTTACATATACATAGTTATTTCGAATTGTGACGTTTTGTTTGCGACGAATTTTTTGGAAACCCACTATCGACGCAAATCGAGGGATTGGTGTATACTCTATGCAATCGAATTAGATACAGTAATTGATGATTATGCAAAAATTATTTTAGTTTAACTGGAATTTTATGTTGATGAGTTTTTTGATTCGAGTGCGCTTGAATATGCGTCATATGGTTTTTACAATCGGTCGTTGTTTTGTACGCTTCGATCGTAATGTGTTAAATACATAAATGTACGAGGGCGGTTCATTCAGTTTGCGATAAATGTCAGAAGGTTTTTGACCAAAACTCATTTTATTTATTTCTTTGCTCGGTGTACTTAGTCCTCTAGTGATCACTTTATCGTTTGAGACAAATCGGTTTGTCTAAGGTATTTTTTCATATTCTATCGTTTCCTCCGTTGCGATAGTTAACCATATATTGTCCTCTTTATTTTTATAGTAAGTAGTGTGGGTGGTGCATTATCGTTCCTGAATGACCAATCTCTTTTAGAGCAATATGAATACGCCAAGCATATTAATAAAGAAGGAAACTATGCTGATCCAAAATTATTATTGAATGCGCTCAAAGAATTTGCACCTTTGCCTATTATAATGGTGAAAAAGACTACTAATGTTAATGCCTTAAAATTCCCCAATTTATTTTTTATACCTCTTGATCATATAAGTATGTAGGACCACAAGCTTATATAGACGAGATTTGTGCTTGCATTTCCATATGAACATTTCAATATCCCCAATGCTGTAGGAAACAAAAAATTTACAACGGCTACTCTAGTAGCTACCTTATTGGCCACTACCTACATTTTAATAAATTGATTACATCGATATTATTCCAATCCATCTCTCGTAAGGCTAAGATATTTGAGGTAATTAGGACTAATCAAGTGTACCACAGTATATCGATGTGCAATACTATATTTAAAACATATGCCTGAACTATACAACATGTTCGAATCCTTATCTATTACCCCTATTGAAATAATTCAAGATTATCGAATAGCTTGTGAATAACAACTAGCAAAGAAGGAAGTATTTGCAGGCAAAGCCAAATGTTGGTTAATTACAGGGTGGCTGAGACCAAGTGTTACCAAATGAAAACGCTGTAATTTTATTAATTTTGATTATTTTTTATTGAAATTTCGTGGAATATGTTGAAAACATATTACATTTTATGAAAAACATGTTACTGCTCGATATAACCTCCTTTGGCTCTGATTATTTGATTCAGTCTTCCTTAGAAAGCATTGCATGCTGATCGTACGTGGGCTTGCGGAATTTTATTCCATTCTCGAACAAGAGCTGACTTCAATGCATCAACACTTTCGTATTTTTTAGTGGTCACCTTACTCTCCAAAATAGACCATATGGAGAAATCCATGGGATTCAAGTCTGGTGAATATGGTGGCCATTCTTTCGATGAAATCAACCGCGGAACGCAATTTTGTAAAAATTGCTGTGTCGCTCGAGCTTTGTGTGACGGTGCCGAGTCCAATTGGAATGTCCAACGGTTCGTACCAAAGTGCTTACGTGCCCAAGGTAGCAAAGCATCGTTTAGGATCTTTTGGCGGTACATCTCTTGGTTTACCTTGACTCCATGTTCGGTGAAAACCAGAGGAGTGCGTCCATCTGCAGTAACTGCAGCCCAAACCATAACATAAGCTGGTGATTGCTTGCGCATGGCAACTCTTGTGTCCAAATTATATTGACCACATATAAACAACTAACCAAACTTCAATCTGTCAAAAAATTGACGCACGAAAAATGACAACTACACAAATGACAGCAGAGTGAAGTTAGTAACATTTGGTCTCAGCTACCCTGTAGTTTCTGAGTAAGGTAATATAAAATAATACTTGATATTATGTGGGAGAGCGCAATATAATCAAGCCGCCAGAAACATGTGGGAGAAGAACGGGACCTGGTGTGTCCATGGGACACATGTGTTAATTGAGTAATACGGCAGCAGTATTGCCGGTACTTCGATTTAACAATGTAGTATAAAGTGTTGAGTAACGTGCAAAGAAATTTCAGATTGCTTCCTCGTCCTATAGCACTTGCAAAATATGTTGTTTTTTTTATTTTTTTTCTCTCTAATCTAGGCTGTTCCTACTTGTTCGCGGTTCGCTTATTTACGTCCTTACTTTTACGCCATTACAGCCAATTCGAAGACGTACGTCTATAGGTCCGATTTTCCTAACCATCTGCACATTGCATAGTTCCATGCCAGCCTATAGTGCTGGTATGGAAGATGGGTCGGCCCATGAGTTTTGCACTCCATCTCTTGGATGCTGCTATCAGGAGGGATATGGAAATCCAGCCAGCTAAACTTTTATGAAGTCGTTTTATGCTCACATTAACAACCGTTCTCATAACAAAATTCCAGCGCAATTTGGCTGGTGCTTTTAATGCATTAGTACTTGGAAGATAAAATAATGTAGTTATCAGCATCTCTTGTAGCTACAATCTTAGATTTGTGTTTAATATCTCGATAGCCTATATTTAGATGTTATTATCCGAAATTATTTGCTCACTACCACCTTGGTGTTTAATGTATTAATCGATGGTAAAAGTTAAAACTGTGACATTTTACTGTGTGTAACTCAAACTATTGTGCCATTGTCGTATTGTATTGTTCCATTGATGACAGAGCCACATATTCCTTATATAGAGTTGCACATAATACGTTTGCGATAAAGCAGCAGCTGGATGCTTTTTTATGTGCTTTTCATTCCAAATGTCCCAACAGCAGCAAACAATGAAGTGGCCAAGCGACATTAGAATTTTTCTAAATTATTCAAAAAAATTTAACTGTAGCTCATTTTACAACATGGTTTAGTATACTGTTCCAGCGACGTTTCTGGATGCTTTGAAAAAATATTGACGTTTCGAAAAAATGTAGATCGATAGCTCTATCCGCCATAATTCCACACGAAACAGTGCATCCTTTTATGTCATTGTCGCTGATGCAATAGTCTCAGCTTCTATGTATCCTCAAATTGATAATGTCGGATAGTTAAAATATTCTCCTTCTCCCGTCACTCATTATGCTAACTTGATCCCGTCAAATAACCCAATCGAATCGGCAATTGTTATACAGTTGCTATTATTTACTATTTTTCTTTTTTTTAGTGCAGGAATGTAAATTTCAACACCCACTCGATTATCATTCGCACTAGCATCTGCATAGATTGGAAAAACAAATTATTTTATTTGCATCTTGCAAGATTCTCTCTTAACCGATAACTCATTCATTAAATCTTTTGTTGTGTCTCTTAAATTCAAGCATATTTCCAGATTTGCAGAAGTAACAGCTACCGCGTTAATTTTTATAATCATTCGCACAGTTTCACGCTCAGTGATCTACTCTCTCTCTCTCTCTCTTCTCTCTCTCTCTCTCTCTCTCATAGCAATTTTGAGGGACACTGGCGTCTAGTTACACCAGTATGAGCTCCTCATTTTGGTATACTCACCCTTTTGATAACATTCAGTCTACTCTTACAATTATCAGTTGATCGATCCAGATCCTCAAACAGCTAATCAAAGGCACACATTCATTTAATATTTGCACATCAATTCTGTGTCACTCAAACAGTTGATTACCAGATCCACACATTTCTGAGCTCGATCACCCTCCGTTTCGACTAATACTGGTCTATCCCAATTTTCCAGTGAGCACAATCATGATTAACTATTATTATGTGAGCTTGCATAAGTTCAATCACATTGCATACGTGGATGCCTATAAATAGATGTTCAAAATATATTTATAATGAAATCTTATATTTTTGAAGGCGTGCAGGCAGATGTACCCCCAATCAGCTTCATGCCCAAAAAATAATTTATTTATTTTAAATCCCTAATAAATTTAAAAAATTTAATAAATTGTCGTTCGTCTTGAGTCATTGTCAAAAAATGTGAATATTAAAAGACGAAACTGAAGAACAAAAAATAATTTTTAAGAAAGCCACATGAATGCCATAAAACTGGAATTAAATTATAAATTAAAGAAAGAAAGAGGGAGATGGAGATATGATATAAAATAAATTAAATTTGATATTTTTCCACAAACTTTTCTTCTTACGTCCATTAATTAAGAAATTAAATTTGAGTGCATGTATTATATATTGTACATAATCCGGAAGAAAATCCGATTAACACATTTTATGTGAGTTGCTCGACATTACACAGTGGGAAAATCGTTTTTATTTACTTACACAAATTCGATTTGATATGGAAGACATATACAATTGCATACGGTGATTACTCGCGCGCCTTACACCAAAAATCTAATTAAATTAGAATAATTAGATGGTTGCTAACCAAATAAAATACTATAATTGAAACGGACGGAGGATGCGGTATTATTTTAAATGAACTGATTTCACAATTGTGCTAATCAAATTACTTAGCTTGATCCGAGATCGATATACAGTGTAACAAGAAGTAAGAAATAGTTTTGAAAAGAAATTCGAGAATAATACAATTCGTCTTTTTGTTTGTTAGTACACCATACACACACACACACGCAGCATCAAACAAAACAACACACAAACTGTATAATTATTTCTTCAAATAATTCAAAAGAGTTAATTTCATTTATTTAATTTATAATAATTTTTTTTGTTATATGTTTAATCTTACAAAATTCAAACCGGTTCGATTTACTTACCACTCAAGAGTGTGGAGTAAGTGTATCGTGTGTATACACTTAGTGCACATATACGAAAATCTTACAATCAAATTATTATTATTTTGATCATTTGAAAAGATCAGTAAGACGATTTGGAAGAAGGTGGTAGTTACTGGCCACAGTAGTTGAAACAATAGATAATTCCTTATTGACGAGTCAAACATGTCAGAATGTTATCTGGAACGACACCCATCAGTGATCGATATTATGTGCAGGATATGTCTTACAGATAATAAATGAGCCCCATTGGTAGGGGCATTCATGTCGGGTAAATATTTCGAACGAAACATCTACAGTATCCAGAGCTTGTCGTTAGAGACAGCTTAATCTGATTTATTAAGGATCGACACTTGGAATGTGGAGTCACTTAAAAACCTGGCACGTTTGACGGACTTACCAAATGTATCGCCTGGAACTCGGTGTTTTCCAAGAAACTCGATGGTCAAACTGGCGATTGGTGATTTTAATGCTAGAGCTGGCAAAAATCAGACCAACTTATGTAATAATATAGGTCTGTACTCCCGACACGAAACTGCGATCACTGATGATCTCAAAGCGGCAACGACATTCTTTCCTTATATAAACATCCAATTGGAAACATGGACACATTCATGGGTTAATTCCAAAAGACCGGGCTCGGGTTGTCCAAGCCGTGAGATCGTATCGATCTTCAACAAAATTCGTAGGCAGTGACCATTACCTGTTCAATTCAATGCAAGGCTACGATGAAAATTTTTGTACAAATCAGGTAGGAAAGGGTAATATACAACGCGATTCCCCTGAGCCAGTCTGATTACTAATCTAATTACTAATCTAAAGAAGTGAACAGTGTCTGAGAAGTATTTAAAACCTCGGTATGGTGAAAAGTACGCCCAAAAATGGTTGATTTAATGAGAACTGTCGTCTTGCTGTTGAGCACCGAAATATAGCCCACAATGAAGTGCGGCTTCGTTTTTAAAGCAACCCATGATTCTTTTCAAGTATTAAGAGACATCTCGCGATGAGAACAAGCCATCAAAAATTTTTGCAATTAGTTCTGGTGTTTGACAAGAGAATGCGCTTATACTTTTTAATCTCCAATACAATATCTTATTCCGACAATCCAATCAACTTCTTGCTTATGCAGATGATATCTGTGTGATTGGATTAAATGGCAACGGAGTGAAAGAGATACTTGTTCCACTAAAACAGTGTTCTGCTTCCGTTGGTCCCAAAATCAACAAGTCCAAAACCAAATATTTGATCTCTGTTTTCGAGACCATGACGTAATTGATTTCAATAGTGGTGACCACACGTTTGAAAGAGTAATGAGTTTCAAGTATCTTGGATCTCTCATTACTCACGATAATAGTGTGGAAGATCGGGCTTTATATCCTCTACGTCCACTTCTGAAATCAAATAACCTTGCAAATGCGGATAAGCTGAAATTATCCAGAGAGTCGATCAGATTGGTTGTCGTGTATCGATGTGTGAGTTGGACCTCGACGGGTGGAGATTTGAAACAATAGACAATTCCTTATTGAAGAGTAAACATGTCGGAATGTTACTGTCTGTAGCGACGCTCATTGATCAATTCGTGTATTCGGCAATCCATACAATTATCCATTATTACCGCAAACCTTATTTATAATTAAAAAGTCGATCACCCTGGATATACGAGTACAATATAAATATTTTCTTATAACCCAAATATAATAAAGACGACCTTGTCTCAAATACGACAACAACCACCGGAAATACCATATAAACATATTTTATACAAACTTATGACTCAATAAAATAATTCTCTTCTTATTATTTCTCTTCTACAGGTTTCACCGGAACTCAATGTGAGATCGATATTGATGAATGTGCCACCCAACCGTGTTTAAATGGTGGTATGTGTCGCGATCAAATCAACAGTTTCAAATGTACGTGTGCAATTGGCTTTACGGGTACACGTTGCCAAGTCAATGTCGATGAATGTATATCGCAACCGTGTCGACATGGTGGTATTTGTCGCGATGCAATTGCCGGATACACATGTGAATGCCCACCCGGCTATACAGGTGTATCGTGCGAAACGAACATTAACGATTGCCAATCGTCACCGTGCCATCGTGGACAGTGTATCGACGGTGATAATTCGTTTACATGCCAATGCCAGCCCGGCTATACGGGATTCTATTGTCAAACTCAAATCAACGAATGCGAATCGAATCCGTGCCAATTTGGTGGGCGGTGCGAGGATCGTGTCGATGGATACAAGTAAGCTAATTTTTATAACTTAACATAATTTTTATAACCTATCTTATATTTTTTTTTAATAGATGCTTCTGTTCACCGGGAACGTCTGGTTATAATTGCGAAATAAACGTGAACGAATGTCACAGCAATCCGTGTCAAAACGGGGCAACTTGTCTCGACGGAATAAATCGTTATACGTGTCAATGTGTTCCGGGATACACCGGTATGCATTGTGAAACAAATATAAATGAATGTGCCTCCGAGCCGTGTGCAAACGGTGGTGTATGCATGGATTTGCTCAACGCATTTAAATGCGAATGTCCACGAGGATTCTATGATGCACGCTGTTTAAGCGATGTCGATGAATGCGCTTCTAATCCGTGTATAAATGATGGCCGATGTGAGGACGGTGTTAATCAATTTATTTGCCACTGCCCACCCGGATACGGTGGTAAACGATGTGACCAAAATATCGACGAGTGCGGATCGAATCCATGCCAACATGGTGGCTTGTGTCGCGATGGCCTAAATTCTTATACATGCCAATGCATGCCCGGCTATACGGGAATCAACTGTGAAACGAATATTGACGATTGTGTTACAAATCCGTGTAATAACGGCGGAACTTGCATCGATTTAGTGAATGGATATAAGTGTGTTTGTAGAGTTCCGTATACGGGTAAAGAATGTGAATCGAAAATGGATCCTTGCCAACCGAATCAATGTAAAAATGGGGCAAGATGTGCACCAAACGCAAACTATTTAAACTTCTCGTGTTCGTGTAACATTGGCTACACAGGTCGATTGTGTGACGAAGACATCGACGAGTGTACACTATCTTCACCATGTCGAAATGGTGCTAGCTGTCGAAATATTCCGGGTTCATATCAGTGTATCTGTGCAAAGGGTTATGAAGGACACGATTGTACAATTAATACAGATGATTGTGCCGCATTTCCTTGTCAAAATGGTGGAACATGTCTAGATGGGATCGGAGATTACACCTGCATTTGTGTGGATGGATTTGAAGGAAAGAATTGTGAAGTCGATATAGACGAATGCCTCTCTGAACCGTGTCAAAATGATGCACGCTGTAATCAATACGTAAATTCGTATACGTGTACCTGTCCGCTTGGATTCTCTGGAATGAACTGCCAAACAAACGATGAAGATTGTACGGAAAGTTTGTGTATGAACAATGGAACTTGTATAGATGGAATCAATAGTTATAGCTGTATGTGTGTTTCCGGCTACACGGGGTCTAATTGCCAAGATAAAATCAATAAGTGCGATTCTCAACCGTGTGCTAATGGGGCTACATGTCACGACCAAGGAAACGATTATACGTGCCACTGTAGCTATGGATATACCGGAAAACAATGTACTGATTATGTTGACTGGTGTTCTCAAAATCCATGCCAAAATAGCGCAACTTGCGAGCAACGGGCCAACAAATACTATTGTACATGTTCGGCAGGGTGGACGGGAACTTTATGTGACGTCGAAATGGTTTCGTGTAAAGATGCGGCAATACGTAAAAACGTGAATCTTAAAAAACTATGTAATAATGGTACGTGTCAAGATATTGGAAATTCCCATCGATGTCACTGCCATCAAGGCTATACTGGATCATATTGCCAAAAAGAGATCAATGAATGTGAATCGGCGCCGTGTCAAAATGGCGCAACATGTAAAGATTTGATCGGAGCCTACCAGTGTATGTGCAAAAAAGGATTCCAAGGGCATAATTGTGAGTTCAATATCGACGACTGTAAACTGAATCCATGTCAAAATGGTGGCACGTGTCACGATTTGATAAACACATTCAAGTGTTCGTGTCCATCGGGTACGGTTGGAATACTATGCGAAATTAATGAAGATGACTGTTTACCTGGAGCTTGTCACAATAATGGCACCTGTGTCGATCGAGTAGGCGGATTTGAATGTCGATGTCCGCCAGGATTTGTTGGGTCGAGATGTGAAGGTGATATAAACGAGTGTCTTTCGAATCCATGTTCAAATCCAGGAACTCTTGATTGTGTACAATTAGTAAACGATTACCATTGTAATTGTAAACCGGGGCATATGGGTCGACATTGCGAAACTAAAGTTGATTTCTGCGCTAATTCGCCGTGCCAAAACGGTGGTGTATGTTCACCACGACAATCAGGACATCATTGCCTATGTAGCGATGGATTTTATGGAAAAAATTGCGAATACTCAGGACATGATTGCGACTCAAATCCGTGCATAAATGGAATATGTCAAATAGCGGATGATGGAGGATATCGATGCAACTGCCCAATAGGAACAACAGGGGTTAATTGCGAGGAGTATATATACGACGAATGTTTAGATAATCCATGTAAAAGTGGTGCAATATGTCGAACACGTAAATTAGGCGAATTTGAATGTATCTGCCCACCAAAGTGGTCCGGCAAATATTGTGAATACGAATGGTATAACCGCGACCAAAACAATCCACTAAGCTACGATATCGATTTAAATTTGAAATACGAACAAGAAAAATGTATGAGCAATGGATGTCGTGAGAAGCAAGGTAATTATCGTTGTGACGAAGAATGTAATACGTACGCCTGCAATTTTGACGGTAACGATTGTTCGCTTGGAATTAATCCTTGGCGAAATTGTACCGCATCGATTAACTGCTCGCAAGTGTTTATGGATGGTATTTGTAACGAAGAATGTAACAATCCACAATGTTTGTTCGATGGTCGTGATTGTGAAACCAAACTACAGCCGTGTGATCCAACCTTCGATGCATATTGTCAAAAACATTATGCGAACGGTATGTGCGATTATGGTTGTAATAATGCCGAATGTAATTGGGATGGATTAGATTGTGAGAATGAACCACCTCAATTAGCTTCAGGTATTATCTCCGTTATTTTGCTAATGACCAAATCGCAATTCGAGACAACCAAAATTGCTTTCTTGCGGGATATGGGACATCAATTACGAACGACTGTCCGTGTTAAGAAAGATCGTCAGGGGCGTGATATAATATATGATTGGCGTGGAAATAGTGCGATGCCAGGACTAGCCGGTAGTGAATTTGCAAAGAAACACAACGTATTGCTTAGTGAGCGAGTTGGTCAAACTGGAATCCAAGTCTATCTGGAAATAGACAACCGAAAATGTACTAATGTTATTGGGGCCGAATGTTTTGCAACGGCAAGTACAGCAGCTGAATTTATAGCTGCAACTGCATCGAAACATACGCTCTCTCAAAACTTTCCAATTTATCAAATTCAAGGAATTGTAGGATCAGATATACCGATCGATGAAAACCCTACAAATACACGATACGTTATACTAGGAGTTGTACTTGTCGCTTTGGTGTGTGGCTTGATGGGTGTTATGACCGTGAAACGTAAACGAGCTCATGGCGTAACATGGTTTCCAGAGGGATTCTTTGGTGGAAATAGTGCTACACGACGTTCATGTCGCCGCGGGCCTGATGGTCAAGAAATGAGAAACCTAAATAAAAATCCATCAATGGTTGATATGAATGCAGCCCACATGGGACACTCGCAACATTGGTCCGATGATGAATCTGAAATGCCACAACCGAAACGTATCCGTGCTCTAGAACAAGGATATTCGAATGATCATACAGTAGTTACAGATTATGAAGATCCTGAATCGCGTGTTTGGTCACAACAACATTTAGATGCAGCCGATGTAAGACTTCCACTATCAATGATGACACCACCAGCCCATCATGACGGAAAACATGATATTGATATACGAGGGCCGTGCGGTATGACGCCGCTAATGGTTGCCGCAGTACGAGGTGGAGGAATTGGTACTGGAGAAGATTTGGATACCGAAGACTCAACAGCTCAAGTTATATCGGATCTATTAGCACAGGGGGCTGAACTAAATGCAACAATGGATAAAACTGGTGAAACATCTTTACATTTAGCTGCTCGTTATGCACGTGCCGATGCCGCTAAACGTCTACTTGATGCCGGAGCTGATCCAAACTATCAAGATAATACAGGACGTACATCGCTGCATGCTGCCGTTGCAGCAGATGCAATGGGTGTATTCCAAATATTAATACGAAACCGAACCACAAATCTTAATTCCCGGATGCATGATGGTACAACACCGTTAATATTAGCAGCCCGTTTGGCAATTGAGGGAATGGTACAAGACTTAATAAACGCGGATGCGGATATAAACTCATCCGATAATTCTGGTAAAACGGCGCTCCATTGGGCAGCCGCTGTAAATAATGTCGATGCTGTAAATGTGCTACTAATGCATGGTGCAAATCGTGACGCACAAGACGATAAAGACGAGACACCACTATTCTTAGCAGCACGTGAAGGTTCCTTTGAAGCGTGTAAAGCGCTACTCGATAACTTTGCAAATCGTGAAATTACCGATCACATGGATCGATTGCCTCGCGATGTTGCCACTGAACGATTACATCATGATATTGTACGATTGTTGGACGAGCATGTAACTCGAAGTACACAAATGGTGACGATTGTGCCGAACACAATTATGGATTCACCGAATCATACACAATTGATAACGCATCCGACTGTAATAGCAGCTGGCAAGCAGTCAAAATCTAAGAAGCGTCAAAAACCGAATCAAAACAATAATAACAATAATAATATAAATAATAATAACAATAATAATAACCCTAATAGTCCCGATAATGATGGGAGTCTCATGCGTCGAAAGCCAAGTGTAAAGAAAAATTCAAAAAACAAAGGGCAAAATATGTCGGACGTTCAACTGTCCGACGGAGCATTAAGTTCGGTGGAATCGCCGCTCACCAATCTACCGAGTCCATATGACACGGCTAGCTTGTATTCAAATGCCATGGCTGTGCATCATAATTTAGACATTATGCCGAAACAACCTCCTAGCTATGAGGATTGCTTAAAGGTAAGTCGTTGCGATTTCTATTCGAGTCGTGTACAAATTTTGTTATAATTTGTGACATGAATTTTTTTGTAATTAAAGTTTTTGTCTTTTATTCAACAGAGCGCCCAATCGATGCAATCGCTGCAAAATATTAATTTAGACAATTATAGTTTTATGGATTCGCCATTTGGCGAAATGTTGGCACCGCAACGGAGTGGGCCACAAAGTGTACAAATGGGTGAACAAGGACTAAGTCCGCCGTATTCAAATCAATCGCCACCCCATTCGGTTCAAAGTAATTTGGCACTATCACCTCAGGGTTATATTGGTAAGTGGAATTTATTTTAATAGTTTTATGAGTATTGGTCTGATTTATGTTTTTTTTTTTATCTAGGATCACCATCGCCTGCAAAATCACGACCACTACTTCCAACATCGCCGACTCATATGGTGGCAATGCGACAAGCGACACATCAAAAACACGGGAATCAGGCAAATTTTAATAATGTATCCCAGCAGAATAATAACATGATACAGAATCCTTCAAATTTATCAAACGGGGGTGGAGGTGGCATTGGAGGACAACAAAATATTAACAATCTCAATGGTGGAAATAATCAAATGTTGCCCACAATACAAATGGGTTTTGATTTTAGTGCAGCCGGGCTAGATCTAGCTAGTTTTTGTAGTCCGCCAAGTAAGTATTTAATTTATAATTATTGTTGAGATTTGTGCTTACTTAGGGTTCCCTAAGAAAATTTGTGAATGGGTGTATGATTTTATGAATGGACGGAAATTAGTTGTGTGTGGAAGAGAGGTGGATATTGGACTTCCGCAAGGGAGGAACATATCACCAACTCTTTTCAATCTGTAGGCCAAGTCATTCTGAAATTTTCAGATGTATGGCCGTGTGATGTAGGAATGTGTGGTTCAGGTAATCAACTGTTTGATTTAAAGGTACGTGTAAAGATTAGATCAAAGGAATTAAAATTTTACCGAGGTCTTCAAAAATTTATTTATTTGCACGTGAAATAGAAATGAATTTTTTTTTAAGAATTCAAATGGTCAAACAGTTCAAATGTTCAAATTTCACGTGAAAAAAATGGTTCGAATCATTATTTTCGAATCAAACAAATTTGTAGAGTTTATGCGCGCCATCTTTGGTGCATTGAAATGACTATAGTTTTTAAGGTAATGAACTGAGTACTGTTTAGTAAAAACAGAAATAAAATTTATTATTTTTGAGTTCACTTTGGTAAAATCGTATGGAAATTTCACGCGAAATCGATCTGAGTACTAGCCTTAAATAAGGGAAATTGATGTATGACTTTTCGAACGCAACAAAGAATTGATGTGCAAGTTTTATAGTGAAAATATTGAACATGTGACTTTAATCCGTACCCAGATCCGTATCTGTGGACCTGGATCGATCAACGTTTAAGTTTTAGAGCACACATGGAGAAACTAACTGATAATTGTAAGAGTAGATTGAATGTATCCCGAAATGGGGAGCTCATCCTAGTGTAACTGACATGTTACGGAAGGCGCTAGTGTTCTCCAAAATTGCGTATGGAATGTGTTAGAATGGTATTGGGGGCAATGAGTGACGGGGGAAGGAGGGTTCTTTTACTAACCTATTTATGACTGGTTTAGAATTAACAAGTAATGGAGGGGGTGCTCAGAGCAATGTTTATGTGAATAAGTTGGTTGAGTGAAGTTGTTCTTCAATGGATATACCTTCACATCTACAGATTAAAAGTAATGAAAGATCCGACATCATTGCAAATAAGGGGCTGCTTGATTGAAGATGTAAATTTTAATATGATTTTATGGATGGTAGAGATGTACTTAGTATGTACTTTAGTCATTTGAGTCAAGAAAATGTGTGTGATT
This sequence comes from Tipula lateralis, assembly GCA_963932295.1. Lineage (NCBI taxonomy): Eukaryota > Metazoa > Arthropoda > Insecta > Diptera > Tipulidae > Tipula > Tipula lateralis. The sequence continues at coordinate 166,109,067 of OZ010738.1, forward strand.
CTTGTATGGTTGTAGAGGATATTGAACATTTACTTCTTAAGTGTAACAAGCATAGTCACAATAGGCCAAAACAAAATTATACTTAAACAATCTCCCAATTTTTTTTCACCACTCCAGGTCAAATGAATCAACAAACAACCTCGCAGCAAAATTCACCAATGTCGATAGCATCACCAAATGGTTCATCGTCGGCATCAAGTCAATCATCGTCATCGCCGCATACCCAACAAAATATGAATTCGGGTGTATTCTATCCATATTTAACACCGCCAAGTCAGCATTCGGGTGGCGTAACACCGCAGCACTTAGTTCAAACGCTCGAAAGTTATCCAACACCGTCGCCCGAATCGCTCGGCCATTGGTCAAGTTCGTCGCCACATTCAACATCCGATTGGTCTGAGGGTGTACAATCACCGGCCAATCCGGTTTATATAACGGGCGGCCATCAAGCGAATAAGGGATCCGAAGCGATTTATATTTAACGATTAGTTTTTTTTTAATTAAAAAAAATTCAATTATCATTTAATTATTTTTTTTTGATTTAGTTTTAGACATACATTTTATATAAATAAACTATATTACTATTACATATATATATACATAATTATGCCTTAAGTTTTGTAAATAAAATAAAGAAAAAACGTAAAGACAATCAAATTGAAAAAAAAAACGTAAAAAAGTGAACATACCTATTTTTGTATTCCTTTTTTTTATAAAAAAAGACATGTGTTAAAAAATAAAAAACGAAAACTTTTAGAAAAATTAAGAAAATTTAGAGTAGACTCAAGTTAAAAAACTTAATCGCCATTTTATCGTTACAAAAAGCAAAAAAAAAAATAAATTATTTTGATACTCATTCACGTTATAAATTATGTGGCACCTTAATAATATTCTCTTGCCATAAATGCATAAAATTCTAGAATCATTAATTTGCAACCGAAATTAAATTATATTAACACAAAATGGCGCTAATTATTTTCAATTTATAATTAATTAATTTGTAAAAAGTACTGAATATTTAGGTAACTATTAGGCTTATAGTTAAATGCGTAAACATAAATAAATGGATGATAATTTTTTTATACTATATATATAATTATTAATTAAATAAAGAGGAGAAAAAAAATTATATATTATGTTAATATAGACAAAAAAAAAACAAACAAAATTATTTTTTTAATGTTAAGATTTTTTTTTTTATAAACTTTATTGTTTTTTATATAATTTTTTAGATTTATTTGTCTTTCTTATTTATTATTTTTTTTATTAAATAATTAATTAATTAATTAAAAAAACAAATGCAATTCACAGATATAAACAATAAAAATTAATTAAGTCCCCTAAATCGCGCGCGTCTTGTGTCTTCCAATTTGGTATTTTGAGTAAATAATAATTTGTTTGGAAGTTCTCTCTTTGTATTCTATATATCTTATTATGATGACAAATATTTCTGTGATTCTTGATCTATATACTAAATAATATTAAAAATTATTTCTCTTAATTAAAAATATAAATATATTTTATAAATAAATAATATAGCATATTCCTTTAAATTTTTAATTATTGTTAGATCATTTTCCATCCACTTATATACAATTTTTAAAATCAATATACATGCCTACATATATTATATTTTTATTCCGTGCTCTTAAAAATGTTAATAATATAAAAATAAATATAATAAACACTATATCTTTTGCGCTATATTATATATTTATACATGGATTTTAATTAATTTATAGTACAATTTTTATAAGAAATTAAATTAAATGAAAAATTAAACAATTAAATTACGATAAAAGGAAAAAAATTTATATTATTATTAAATTAAACATAAAAAATAATTAAATTACAATTTTGTTTTTAAATAAATTAATAATAGAAATACTGATTGTAATTATTTGAAATACGCATATATAAAAATAGGACGAAGAGAAAGAATTTTTTTTGTAAAATAGTTTTTTTTAAATTTTTTTTTACAATAAAGTACTTTTTTGATTTTATTAAAATTATTAATAAAAATAAATTACTGGTTTATTTGTTAAATGATTATTTCGTTAGAGACGCGGGTGACATCTCTGATTGAATATAATAACTAAAAATTAACACACCACATTCCCAACATTATTTCATGTGAAGTAAAAGTCATCGCATCACTTGAAGCAGATTTTGGTATTCTCAGTGTCGATCAATGTGGTGTGATACGACAAGTAATAGAAACGACATCATCGGGCAGCACTAAAAATATCCTTTCAATTGACAACTAAATTTGACCGCTAAATTTAAATATATATATCATCAAGTAAATGTTCATTTTTATTTGTATTGTGGTTTTAATAAGTTGTGCTCAGTTTTATAAATATTTTTTAAAGTATTATTTTATAAATATAATTAAAAAGAAATATTTCTAGTTTGTGAATCCAAAAGTTTTCTTCTCTCTTGTTGCAAATTAATGGAGATGGAACGTGCTTGCCTGTTAACTGTTGCTGGTGTTGAGTAATTTCTTGTGTAGGTATGTCATTAGATGGTCCTTGAGTGCTTCGTTTTAACCTAAATGTGTTATTTGTAGCAGAATAAGTATTTTCCAGAGCGAGAAGTCTTATCACACTATCTTCCTACTGTTAATAACTTATAATACTATAAGGGAAATCGTGTCAATTTTCATAGTAAATGCCAACGACAGCATGGTTTCGTTAAATACAAGTTTCGGAGAAGATTTCTAGATGGCATACCAATACGTTTTAACGAGAACAATAGATGGCACACGAAGTAATTTTTTAATGAAAAGACATAATTTAAAAACAAAATTTGATTTATTTATTTATTATTATTTATAAATATAAGCCTATTAACTTAAAAAAAAATTTTTTAGATTTTTAATTTTGGTTTCGTTAATAATTCGTTGAATATAAAAAACTGCAGTTAAAAAATGTAAACATTCAACTACTACTAGTGCCATCTTTTAATCTTCTCCGGAATTATATCATGTTGGCACATAATATCGACATTATAGTTATTATAAGTTATTTGTCCAACTGGGAAAAATATAGTTTGTTAGAACCAGTTGCAGAAATTTTCTTTTTTTATGTTTTTTTTAAATTTTATTTTTGAGATCATTCCAAAACTAAAAAAATAAAATGAATTAATATATTTTTCGAACAGTATAATATAATTTACTTACTTTTTTCCACCGCGATCCATCATGTACTAGTGGTCCAAGACTTCAATTTTATTGAAAATCTGGTCCACGCTTCACTAAACATTTCCTTTGAACTTCCAAAAGTAAAAAAACCATTAGCTGATTAAATGAATTTAATGGCTACAATCGAAAAGTTTACAATTAAAAAGCAGCATGATCACAGTGTACAGGCGAAATAATAAACAAACGGAAACTTCTACTATGATCTAGAAGCAGGTCAATTGAGTATAAAAACACGAACAAAAAGCGTAGAGTTTCAGTTTGAATTGGAACAGCGATTAGTTTAAATCGGGAAAAGCGATAAGAAGTGAAATAGTAGTAGTGTAAAGTTAATTATGGTGCTTAATAATAAAAGCCAGTAAAAAGAAGCAAGTGGTATTTATTATTCACTATACAGTGATCGTACCTTGGATTGGTTTGAATGGATTGGTTCCCTACTACATAGCGAAAATCGTAACAACTGGTGACAGCGGTGGGATTGTGAATAAAGAGACATAAAACTATAGAGGTGAAACAGCCGGATCTGAAAAACGAGCTGAGTGTTGTAGGTTTAACTACAACGGGTAGTAAAGCCGAACTACAAGGAAGTATGATTTTAATACTGGAGAACCAAATGCAGAGGATTCAATGGAAGTGTTAACAAATGCCGGAGGAACCATTGCCCCAGCAACAATAAATAAACCTTATCCAGCACCTGTAAATTTCGATATGGGGCAGTTAATGGCAGCGATGCAATAGATGATGAGTGGGTTTGAAAATTTGAAAACTGGCCCAGAAAATTTAAAAACTGAAATGCTGACCGCACAAGAAAATTTGAAAACCGGACAGAAAAATATGAAAACCGGACAAGAAACTGTGCTAGATAGAAAGATTGGAAGAACAAGAGAATATTCAACGGCATTTTATATCCGAAGTGAATGAAAAGTTCCGCAAAGTGTGCATTTCTTTAAATGCCAAAATGGATACAGAAAAATGTCAAATGGAACAACAATGTTAAACGACTGATGAAAGTTTTTAAAACTTGAACTCAAATTCTGAAACCAGTCAGTGGAATTAAATTAAAGCCTCCGACATTAGTTTGACATTTTCAAATAACAATTTGAAACGGCAGCATTAAAAAATGATTGGTGCAAGGAAGACCATGTCGCAGCTCTTATAGTGGCGTTAAAAGGCGGTGCAGTATGTTGCAGATTGTTCCCGAATTCGATCGCGTGGACTATGATTAACTCATGCTACCCTTGGAACGAAAATATGGTGCTGATCACAAGCGAGAGCTTTACAGGATGGAGCTATGGTACCAACTATGGTATTTAAATCAGAACACACAACAGTAGAGTAAGTACACAGAATAGTAGTGCATGCGTTACACCATGGAGGAAGCAAACTACAGTTCTGCTCTGTTAATTAACATAGCTTTTGATAAAGTTGGCTTGAGGGATTGATTACCATATGATTATTTCAGAATACTTCGCACCTAAGGAACAGATTTGCCAAAAGTAACTCCATTGTTCTCAAATGTACAGAGGGCGATTTCATTTTCAATAATAGTTTGGTAACCAGACTGCTTAGGATTTTAACATTATCTCCTATAAGTACGGACATTATCTCCAATAAAACGGAAACCACGCACAATTGTATGAGTTTACTTCATCCTGGAAAATATAATTACAACCAGATTAGATAGAGATGTGGTAGTCATTAAGGATGTAAAACTTTGCTCAAAAGGAGGAATATTATCGCCTATGTTATGGTAATTGGTTGTCGATGAACTACTGACTCTGCTAAATAGCCGAGATTGTCCCAGGCGTCTGATCTAACTGTAATCATAAGGGGAACAATTAACACAGTTCTCTCAGAACTGATGCAGGATGCAATCAGATTTAAATCGGAATAGAGTATCCTGAAAGGACTAAACGCAATTCCAAATAAGACAGTTATCATTAGACATTAATCTTAAAAACTTTAGAAGCAACAAATACTGAAGGTTTAAAATATGGCCACAGTCAGAGACTCTTAAAATAACTTAAACCCGTGAAACTTTCTCGACCAGCTGAAAATCCTTAGGGAATTGCAGGCAAAACATTTAATAAACAGCTTATACCATACTCGATGGTATGGTATACGAGCAGCTCAAAAATAGAAAGTGAAATGAAGATTTCCGTGAATGAAATTGTCCTTTTCATGTTTCTCGACACCTGTGCAACCATATTCTAAGCAGAATTGCATACCATAGCGATCCATAACGGACAGTTAAATATCCCCTTGGGTTCAATATCATTAAGTCTAAACTAGTATTGGACTGTCTGAGTACAGTTAATCAACTGACAACTATGAAAAGAGTAGACAGTCGTGTGAATACAGGTGAATGAGTCCATACCTTGCTCGCGTGAATACTGCTTTTATTGGAGCGAAAAGGGTTCCGTAAAAATCACTAAGAAACAACTTAGAGCAGTGGTAATACGTTCCTAAGATCTAGAGAAGATCTCAAACTGGCACATAATTCCTGGTCTGTAGTAGGCAAAAATATTTATTTCAACTTCGTCTAATCCAGTGCCAGATTGTAAACTATCAATTTACTCTAACACTATAAGAATTACAGTTCGCACTTTCAACTTAATATTTTTAGTCAGCTATTGAACTATACTAAACCAGTTTAAGCTAATAAAATACCTGATTGTACCGTTCAATTAGTTACAATGTTTTTCAAAAAAACATAATTTAGGCAGTCAGTTTTTAACTTTAACCGAGAAATCATCTCAAGTCAGCTTAAGTTGTGTTAAATTAATTTTAGTGACGGTGAACTGTTACATAACAAATTGTAATGCGAGAACTATTTTTCGTCTGAACTTTTTTTTAAGATGAAAAGCTAAATGTTTTTCATATATTCGGTTTCATCGATCGTTGATTTTGGTAAGTCGCCGGTTCCAAAAATTTATTTTTATTTTATATTTTCTTATATTTCCCTATTATTCCATCCTCGTAGTCTTGGTTTGTTTATCTCTAATTTAGGAGCTTCCCATGTTTTATATAGAATTCTTTTGCCTCGACTAGCACCGTTCACTTCCAGGTCATTTCTGGCCTTCCAAATTTTCTCTTTCTCTGTGGATTCCATTCCAATGATATCGGGTTTTGTCATCCGGGGAGTCTTTTTCAGTGAGTAACTTAGTGTTCTAATTTCGGTTTCAATATGTTTGCTTTGTTTCTCACAAAAGTCTTTGTTTTTGTTCTTATCTGATCAGAAGATTATTCTTCTTTTCAGACATTTGTTTACAAACATCTGTAATTTTTGTGTGCTCATCTGTGTGTGTTGTTATGTTATGTTATTGTTATATAGGTCCGATTTTTCGTAGAACCATCTGCGCGTTGCATAGCCAATAGTACTGACATGAACGATGGGACGGCCCATGGATTTAAAATTCGATAGGGGATCCAGATGTATTCATTCACACCACCGATCGCACCGCCCAAACGATCGATGGTGAAAATCCCTTTTTGCATCTTCGTTCGGATCGATATTTGAAACCGGTACCTCCCGCTCCAAGTTGGACGATTGAACAGTGTTACAAACAGGACTTTACAGACGCATTGAATAGTCGTAGTTTTGTTTTTCTCGAAAGGATGGATGCATTCCATGTCTTATCAAGCGTGTTGAATGTATTGTGGCTTTGTAGTTGTGGCGATTGCTGTCTTTTTCGGTGCTGACTGGTTTTGCTACAGTACAAACCAAGGTGTACGAATTTGCCAACATTTACGATTGTCTTATTATATTATTGATAGGGTCGCCGGTTGAAGCTTAATGGTTAAGAGAGTTTCTCATCACGCCGCGGTCTCGAGTTCGATTACCGCCGTTCACCAAAAATTAACATGCATCCCGGATGACATAAAAACGCGTTTGTGAGTAAAAACATTCGTTGGGCTGACCACCTACAATCACCAATCGTTAAAAAACTGGTTCTTAAGGTCTCAGTTGAGACGTGGTAAGGGCCGCTTACGGCCTCGTAGCCATAGATTATTGATAGTGTCGTACTATTGTTCGTGTTAAGTCTTATGATTTAGGTTTTGCTGATTTTAATTTTGAGACTTCCCTTGCATGTTCTGGCAGCTTCTGTAATTTATACTGCTTGTGGTCATATCCATGTGTTATCAGGCAAATGTTATCTGCATAGCACATATTATTTAGCCTCGTTAGTGGTCCCATTGGACACTATTGCGCATTATGAGTAATAGTAGTGAATATAATACACAGCCTTGCCTTGTTCTCGCGAATCTCGATACATCCTTCAATTATTTTCTTCGGTATGTCCAGTTCGCTAAGTGTCTTCCAGATTGCCTTTCGACTGATTGATTCGAATGCACCTTTGAACTCTACGTAGAGTAGATACGGCCGTGAAGTCCTTAATATTGATATGATCTATACAACTCCTTTCTGTTCTAAAGATGTTGATAGTTTCGAGTTGTCATCTGGAAGTTCGTAATCCGGTTCGCTTCTTCAGCTTTACTTAAAGTATTCTTTCCATCTATTTTGTTATAGCTAATATGTGGGTTTGTTGGTCAGATCCTTATTGGTGAATTTTCCAGTTGTCTTACCACATTGGTGTAGTGTGCGCATATTTCTTTTGCAGTTGGTTTTTCTTGGAAGTATGTGTATTTTCAGTATTGTTTCCTAGTGTTGTCCTAGTAGCGCAACGTGGGCATTTTCTCTTTGTTCCCATTTTTAATCGATTGTACCAACTTCGCTGATTGGAGTAAGATTGAGTTGCAAAATTTCTTTGAATATATTTCTTGTATCAATACTTCTTTCTTGTATCATTATTTCTTAATCAACCGTGTTGAATTTTCTCATATTCGGTCGTTTGGTTCGTTTTTGCAACAGCTGATTTTGAATGTTGCTATTACCAGTTGATGGTCGCTGTACTCATCTACTCCTCTCATTGTTCTTGCAAGAAAGGTAAGAAACTTATTCTTAACTAGTACGTGGTCAATTTCATTCCTGGTTCTGTCATCTTACCTTACTACTGAGACCCTATCACGATGTTGTATAGAGTTTCATTTCCTTCTGGACTTGTGCTAGCCTGGTTGATCCTGTTAGAGTTATTATGTTTTAGTAATTTGTGTCCGAGTGCTATAGCATACGGTCAATATTTGTTTTTCCGGTTTGTGCTATTTCTTCTAGTGAACGTATAATCCAATCCAGTTTCCATGACAGGTTGTTAAGGAATACTGGGATGTCACAGGATGATTTCGTTTTGATTGTATTTCCTTTTTTCTTTCAAACATCATATCCTTAGAGGTGACAAAAATATTTACTAACCCAAGCAGATGTTGCTTCACGTTAACAGTTGTTGCTTTGTCTTTCGTTGTCACTCGAGAAATTAGTTCTAGTTGTCCACCGATGACTACCTCGAAACCTTTGAGTGAATAAATTTTCTTGTCAACGGAACCTAACATGCTACCGGCATTCGTTTCAAGATATGACTCAATATGGTCAAGTTAGCCACACGAGCTGATAATTCGACGATTCGTAATACTTCGACGATGGTGAAATGTACTTCATAGACTCGTTTTAATTGAAGACGATTTTAAAGATTTATCCGAATAAAAATATAAGTTTATCTCAGGTGTTTCTGTAAAAGATTTGAGCCGCAGTTGTTCAAAGTTGAGACAGTAACCAAAAGTTGAGAAAACAGTATCGAGTTCTTTTGCAATTAATTATGGTGCTCGACAGAAGTTGCACCAAAGTGAAGCACTGATATCTGTCTGATGGGATCAAGCAAGTGGCAACGGAGTGACAGGTATATTAGATAGACTGGAACAGTATTCACGTTTCGTGTGCTGTTTATAATGGTGCAGCAACGATCTATTAATCTCTTAAAGAACTGCCAAGTTCTGGTTCACGGCATAGAGTATGATCTTGCATCTTCTGGTTGTTTGTTGTTTGTTTGTTTGTTTTTATCTCTACAATCTGTTTCGGGGCTCGCAAGCGCTTCCAACACTTTCGCGGTTCGCTTATTTGAGTCCTTACCTTACACCATTACAGCCAAATCGAGGACATACGGCTATAGGTCCGATTTACGTAGAACCATCTGCACATTGCATAGCTCAATGACAACCTATAGTACTGACATGGAAGATGGGTTGGCGCATGAATTCAGCACTCTAACAGGGAGTCATAGATGATCGTAATCGTATGGTGAAAAATCTCTTTTGTATCCTGCCTCTATCGGGATACGAAAGCAATGCGCGTTCTGGGCGGTTCTTCTGGCTGTGTAAAACAGTAACCTGAGCTGGTTCGTGACCAATACAGATGAAGACCGATTGTTGTCACGGTAAGGATCAGTTGTGATCTGTAAAATACCGTTTTAAAAATTTAAAGCCGAAAAGTAGATGGTATGCCACAGCCACAAGCTCAATATTTTTTCAGTTAACTACTGGTATAGCTGAAACTGAGTGGCCATCTTAATTGAATGAGTGACATTAGTTCAAATAAAAGTTTGGCCTTGACTAAACTTTTTTGAGCAGTATATTTCCAAATGTCACAGTGGTTAAAGCTGCGGTAGTTGGAGCGGGAGGTACCGGGTTCAAATCCCGATAGAAGTAGGATGCAAAGGGTATTTTACGACTAAATTACGATCGGTGATGTGAATGAACACATTTATGACCCCCTGTTGGAATGCAGAACTAAATTTATAAGACTAAACTATCTTTCATGTCAGTAACTGTAGGCTGGAATGGAGCTATGCAATGTGTGCAGAAGGTTCTTTGTAAATCGAACCCATAGCTGTACGTCCCCCCTCGATTTGACTATGTAATGGCGTAACGTAAGACAGTAATAAGCGAACCGCGAGAGAGCCTTGAGTCCCAAAACAGAATGCAAAGTAGAGACAGTCTCATTCGATTAAGATTTCTGTTTTAGCATTGTTTTGCAATTGATTCGAATCTACATTGTGGCCAGTTGGAATGAATAACCGAAATATTTTCGTTCGTTGCCTGGTGCCACGACCAATAAAACATTTTAATTATTTATGAAATTTTATCTTTATTTAAAAACAATACACAAATTATTTTTTATAAAAAGGATTTATTGGGCTCGGCATAGAGTTAGGCTTCAAAAGACCCTTACTCGGCCGTTTACTCGAATCATGGGGAATTTGTGGTGATCGTTTCACCTGTTTCAAATATTCGTGTGGATCTTGATGACAATTTTTATCGAGCGCAATTTTAACTCGTTTTTCTGATCCGGGCGTTGATTTTAAATCTAAACTAAATCGGGCAGCCGCCGCCGCCATTGTTGCTTTTCCCCGAAGTTTTTGTTTTGCCGGTGTTGCACTCTTCGAAGCAGCGAATGGATTTAGGAGAAGTTTCTTCTTTTTGGGCGTTATCACAATTTCGGTTTCTTCACTGTTGTTTGTGATCGATTTATTGATTTCGGATAGTTTGGCTTTGCGTGATGGTAAAAATATTTCGACTTCACCATCTTTAAGTGGTTGGCTCCATTCGTCGTCTGTTTTGAATCCAGTTTGTTTAGCATGATTTGCTACCTTTACGGGTGTGGCTGTGCTATCATTTTGTTGTATTAGATCTAGTTTCGACGGTGTCTCATTTTCTTGAGACGTATTCAACTGAGTTGTTTTACTATGCTTCGTAGGTTTTACCTTTTTAGCTTTTGGCCTTCGTTTAATGAAACTGTCTTCTGCAGATCCTTCACCTTGTTCCTCTGGAACATCTTCTTCCATCCACGTATTATTATATGGCTTACGTTCGTGTTTCTCGACTACTTCCTCTTCAACGATATCATCAGCTTCCTCATTTTCTTTATTATTCGTGCTACTTACGATTCCACCTAATTTTTTTAATAATTTTTCAGCTTTGGCTCGCTTCTCTTTCCCCATGTGTTTCAAGTGTTTTGTAATTTTTTTGAATTTCCTTGTGTCTTTGTACAAATTTTCCTCAAACTTCAACCATTTCCTTGCCGCCTTATCAATATCAGGTTGTTTCTGAATTATTTTTTCCAACACTGGAAAACCTTTTTCGGAGAATGGATACTGCTCTTCCATAAACTGTTGTAACTTATCGATTATATTCTTCATTATGATTCGATTCTTTGTCTTTGTAGTCGGTTTGTACATAACATTTTCGAACCATTTTATGATCTGTTCGGGTTTAAACAAGATTTCAGGAACGTCCACGTCTACTAAACCGGCGCGAGGATCGAGTGGCTTATTTTCAATCTCATTTATTTCTTTATCGATCGCATTAAGTTCTTCGTCATCTTCAATTTGTTCACCATCCTCATCCTCAATTTGTTCACCATCCTCATCGTCACTTGCCGGTACAATTTTTTCTGTTATTATACAATCTTCGACTCTCTCTGTTGGACAACCGGCTTCTTTCCAAATTTCGTATCGTTCTTGATAGTCTCGCCCTAAATCACTTTGTTTGATTAGCTGATAAAAAATGTTATTTTTGATGTGGTCCAACAATCTTCGATCATTTGAATGCTCCATAAATTCAGCAAACGGTTTAATAAGAAACCCAACCGTTAGAGGTGGAACATCACCTTCGGTTATTTTCGCCAATTCTTCTAAATATAACTCAGAGTAGTGCATTACCAGTCCACCGTAATTATTGTAACCAACAGCTAGAATGGTTGGACCGATTTTAGACCGAAATTCTTTCACCAGGTCGGTATTCCAATCATGGGTTTTAAGCAGTTTAAACATTTGGCGAGTCACTCGACGAACCAACATCATAAACTTATCAATTCTCCATTGGTCGATACCAAACCAACCATCGCACATTGTTTTCAAAAATGTGCCATAAAACTGTATACTAACTGATGGTTTTGTGAAACAATGTACAAGCGATGCTATATCCTCGGCTAGAGCTTCTTGAGTTAGCGGTTTGTCTGACATCCACATGCAGTAGAATAGTCCTTGCCACAAACGAAGAAAGTCGGCATCGGTGAATGCTAAAATTTAATTTCAAATATATATTCAACACAATAACATACACGAATTATTGACTTACGATATGAGCTTTCTGAACGAATTTTCAACCATTTCTTGAATTTATTAAGATTTTTCTGTCGTAGAGCTGGATCATTGCCGGCCAGCGTTTTAGCGAATTTAATCTCTTGCGAAACCAAATGAACTTTTGCATTACTTATCGTTTCCTCGTTTTGATTTTGTTCCGCATCATTTTTAAATGTAGCTTTAGGTTTTTTCTTCGAAATTCCTTTGAAGTTTTTCGAATTTTTAAATATTTTTTTAGCACGTGTATCTTGTTTGACCACCATGTTGAAATAAAAACAAAGTTAAAACGTCAAAACGAGTCGAGTATAGTGTAGTGGTCGGGATTCAAACTAGTTGAAATTGTGATTGGTTGTAGGGTGTAATTTGAACACAACTGACAGTCAATTGAGTTGAATTTGATTAAACTAAGTCATGTTGAAGACTGTAACGTATTAGTTGCTTTCCAATCGACCAACCGCTGTACCCGCTAGTTAACCGCTAGTAATTCGTTGCGTGTCTTTGCTAAATTTACTATGGATTACTAAGCAAAGACATGCAACAAACTACTAGCGGTTCACTAGCGGGTACTATCGGTTTGTCTATTGGAAAGCAGCTATACTTATGTTGTGTTTTGTCACGTTTCAATATATTAATATTGACGAACTATATAGTGTTTGCCTTTACAATATATTTTATGTTATATAAAATGAATAAACGTCAAGCGTTCCAAATTTGAAGAAAAAAGAGAAACGTACAAAATGCCATAGGCGTACTAATATTTCTAAAAGAGGGGTTTGGAATGAAGTTATCGCTTATCACTTATATTATAATTTATAACTGAATATATTATATATATATATATATATATATATATATATATATATATATATATATATATATATATATATATATATATATATATATATATATAAAATATATATTTATGATTTTTTTGTTTTAAATAAAATGATTTTTGTTAATTATTTGATGTGAGCTACTACAAAAAGCATACAACAAAAAGACAAATTCAAATAGATTCCCCGTTTATTTAGCTCAGTTAAAAGAACACAGTTTTCGTGATTTAACCAGCAAGCTACCAAATTTGTGGTGTAATTAACAAGTTTATCTCTTCCTAATGATTAATTTAGTTATGGCAATTTATTATTAATATGGTTTCAACATAAAAATCATATATTATAGTTTTAGTGTACTCATTTCCACACCTCTCAAGAGGAAGAGTACTTAGTGCGATTTTTAAAATGTCAATCCACAAAATATACAATTAGTTTATTAATTGTTTAATTAAATTTTACCTATTTTTTATGTATTCGTTTTTAAATTTTTACTATCACTTAAACAATGACTTGTCTGTAACAATCACCAGCTAAACAAAATATTGTTTTGGTGTTTCGATGGATAGAAGAATATTTCTATGGTGTTTGCTGTAATATCAATCCGCGTGTTTACACGAGGTAGTTTATTCTTAGATTTATTTTCGATTTCGATACAAAACCGGTTTTGCTTGGTGCTAATTTTGGAATTTTTTTTGCACCAAAATTTTTTGGTTTCTTCGGATTCTTTGCACTCACACAAACTAAAATGAATAAAAAAAATTCTCAAAGGATATAGAACAAAACGAAATGAAAATATTTTTTACATATACATATGAAAAAATCCAGTAATATTTTTACTCATCGAAACGATAAGGAATTTTTTGCTAACGAATCCGGAATATAATGCCTCGTATAAGCACACGGATGACGGAAAAGGGATCAATACTAAACCAATTCAATCGAAATTATTTCAAATACAAATTACAATACAAACGAGGTTATTTCGCAATGCTGCCAGCACAAAACTATAATTTCACATTTGAACAGGCTTTTTTCGTTTTATAATTTTTTTGTGTATTTTGGTTTCAATCGGTTATTGTAGTAGTGATAGAGGTACTTTTGTTGTAAATGCATTCGTCGTTCGCGTAGTTTTTGTAAAGAATACCCAAGTGAAGTGAAATAGTGAGAGCAAAAAATTCATATGTGTCAAATATTAAAACGACATAAAGGTGTTTTATGTTTGTTATTATTTAGTTTGGATTTTTTGGGCTAAAATATCGATTTTACAGAATTCAAAATGTGCGGATTGCGATATATAATTGCCGCATAAAATAGTGTTTCTTGTGAAAAGTGTTGTGTGTCAAAAGTTTTTGATCGCAAGAAGTTTTTTTTTCTCTTCAAAAAAATTATCGTCGTCTGAAAGGAGTGGCATTTGTTGTGTGTTGTGTTTTGAGATAAATTTTTTTTCTTCTAAGTGCTAAGTGTGGATAAATCATATCTCGCGAGACATGAGCATATTCGATGATTTTCAGCGTATGTGGATGCAAAAGTTTCCACAGAGTGCGCTATCCGAACAATGGGAGCACGATGTGCGTGCCAGTTTGACACGACATCGTCAAAAAATTACCGATCTAACGAAGGAGTTGGAACAGGAGAGGCTCTACTGTGATTATCTAGAGCGTTTGCTAAGTGATGTTGAAAAATTTAAAACGTCATCGGGTAGCAGCATAAGTGCCAGTGATTTAGTTAAAAATGAAAGTGGTCACAGTCTCAGTGATTCTGGAAGTGATAAATCTAGTGATGTGAAAAAATTGTCAAGCAGCGATCTAAATTCAACATTGGCTTTATCATTGTCAACAAGCAATCAGGTAGATAAGATTTGTTTTTTTTTTTTTGATTTATTTACGTTAATTACGCCGCGATAAAACCTTAAGCATGAATAAGGCAATTGCAAATTATGTATATTGATAATAAATAATAAAATAAAATAGTCGAGCATGAGTGATCAATTTGCTCGCCGCAATTAACTTTCTCTTCATAGAAACAAACTCCATGTCGATTCACGAATATTGCCACTTGTTAACTATCGTCATAATACTAACACAAAGAATACAAAGTATACGAGTTCGGTTTACCTCACGCGTGGGTTGTTCAAAATGAAGACACGATCTTCAAAGTAATTGTGTGTTGTATATAGATTTTATCGAAATGCTGATAGATTTTTGAATACAGTGAGAGAGCAAATAGTAAGTCGATCTGGAAACATAATCGGTTATAATTGACTTCGTAGTGGTAAACAGCTGCTCTTTCTATCACACCTGGTTATTAAACACGAAGTTTTGTTTATCTTCCTATGACTAACGATTGAGCAAAGGGTAAATTATATTATATGGGTTACACTGTATTGTATAACAAAAGTACCTATACTTGATGATAATGGTTTTGAATTTTAAATGTCTGAAAATAATGAATATTGAAATGGTATAAAGTTATCGTTAAAATGTCTCGGTTACTTGCTCAGGTCTGATCTGGAGTAAATAGTGCAGTGATCTCTTAAAGCAGAATCATGTTTGTAGTATTATTGCACTATTCACTCCACATCAGCTCTCAGAAAGTAACCCAGTTAGTGATCTCAATATGATCAATGGATTTGTCGAGTCCACCTCACTTTTATTCTAATATAGATTAAAATGTATTTTTTTTTAGGTTTTGTTTTAGTTGGGTGCAGGGCGGACTTTTAGACTGACCTAGCTCCTTGTAACTGTCAGAGCTCCTGCACCCAACGTGCGATCCTTCAAGTAAAGGTTGATAGCTGCCTTAAACTTGTGCATTTTATACTTCAACGGAAATTAAAAACCAGTCAACGAATTCCACTTCTTAGATGTTCGATAAATAAATTCGCGCTTTGCATCTTCAGTTCGAGGTTTCGGCAGCTTCACCGTAAACCTATGCACATTAACCGTTCCTCGTGTTACCCGTCCTGGCGTAACAAATGGTGGTATTTTCTCCTTTAATTCTGCAGAACATTTACCATTTATTAATCTATAGAACACGCAGAGTTCTGCAACATCTCTGCGGTGCTGTAGGCTGTCTAGATCTTTCGTAAGTCTGGGGTTTCGTATTATTCGGATTGAGTTTGGTATTCCCAGGTATTAAAACGTCATACACTCTCTCGATTAATAATTTCTGCTGCAAAACTATTGATTCTTCTACAAGTGATGCAACTCCGTAATTTATATGCTGTGCTCAGATTTATTTAAAACAGTACTAGGTGGCCGATTTTTCTAGATACGATTCTTATGATAAAAATTTTCGATCCAATTGTTTGGGATTTAGCTATCTACAACAAAGAATTAAATAGAAAATTCATTTATTTGATTTTTAATACTTGCCCTATTCACTCCAGATTTGATATCATGCGCGATATCAGTTATTTGAAATTAAATCTGGATTTCGTGATTTGAGCATCAATGTGATGCGAGTATGAGTGTTCTCTTGATTCTTCTATTGACGATTGGAATGGGTTCTCTAGCGGAAGAAAATGTAACTGTCTCACCCGCATAAATGTCAATATTTGTGTATTTCCTAAAATGCAAATAGCTATAACTTATTTAAAAACATACGACGGGTCATTAAAAACACAAATAAAATATTTTCAGATATACTCGAGTCTAACTAGATAGTAAAATAAAATATTAAGAGACATTTAATTTTGACATATTGTTAAAATAAAAAAATGAACTTTTTGAATTATAAATTAAACATATATGACACACTAACTAAAACAAAATTCTTTTGTTATCCTATAAAACATAAAGAACATATTTCAAATGAAATTGAATAATGAACATATTAAGCTAAAATATATTTGTAAAACAATATTGAAAATTTTTATACAACTTTTGTAAGCATAAACCTATGGAATTTGACGTTTAGTAAATATTTTTATCTGGGTGTCACAGTTATTTTTTTTTCCGATAGGTATCGCATTTTAGGTTTTCCAATCGTCAATACCTCAGATTCTTCTATACCTCTGAGTACACCTCACTTTTTTTGGTATTCCCAAATATTCAAATGTTATACTCGGAATCATTTTTCGTGAGTTACTTATAGGATAAATCCTTACTTAATTCCAAAATGTGATCAGAGTTTCCTAAATCTTATTTGCGTTGTCCTACTGTACGCCTGTTTTAATTGCCAAATCGGCCATGAGGTCGTACGGCTATATCTGAGATGAAGATGGGGGTCAGCCCATGAGTTCTGCTGGAGTGCATGGGTTCATAATAGATGTGTTCATTAACATCACCGATTGTAATCAGATGGTAAAAAATCCTGCCCCTATCAGGATTCGAACTCAGTACCTCCCCCGCTCCAACTACCACAGCTTTAACCACTGAGTCACCTGGGCGGTCAAATTTCTTCTTGTTTTGCAAAATATATTACATTCAGCACATGAAATATGTACGATCTACTTGAGTGACTGACACGAAGTGTTACCAAAACAATACGCCACAGAATTTTTATTTTTTGGTGAATTTTATTGAATCAAAGTAAAAATTGTTCACAAATACTTACTTAAGTATTGAAATTTTCGAATTGCATTAGCGTTTTTAATTTAGCCACCATTAGCCGCGATTATAGCCTTCAAACGACAAAGATAATACATGCAGCACAAAAGTGGCTCTGCTGTATTTTGGCCCATTCTCAGTGAAGTGCTTACTTGAGATGATCGACACTTTGGTATTTTTTGTCCCAACCTTGCTTTTCAAAATATCTCAAACCGATAAATCTAGCGAATTTACATCCGGTTTATTTGGTGGCCATTGGGCAGTGAAAATGAACCGTAAAACCAATCTTGATTGACTCGTGCTTTATGACTCTTCGCCAAGTCCTGTTTAATGTCCAGGAATAACCGAAATGTTTTTGTGCCAAAGACTTCAACGCCTCCTCCAACATATGATTCAGATAAATTCCAACATATGATTCAGATGCCACGGTCCAAAAAAACGAGCGGTTAACAGAGTTTGATCGTTACGGCGCCCAAACCATCACCATCGGTGGCTCTGGGTTTCGAGAGGCAATCCGTTGGTCCAAATTTTCAGTTGAACAGCCGGGCAAGTAAAGACGGTCGTTTTGCTTGTTCACTTATTGCTCAATAACAAACGGTGACTCATACGAAACAAACAAATTATGCAAATCGTCACTTTCGTGCCATCGTAACAACTCCTTTGCTCTTTCCACTCTAACTTTTTTTTGAGCATCGGTGAGACCATGCGTTTTATGGAATTTCAAGGCCTTTAGTCCAAGATAATCTTTCAATGTGTGCTGCATCAGGTCTAGTGAAATGTTCGCCTCAAGAGCCATTTTTTTGGCGCTACGGCGCGGATTCCGACCCAATTTGGCCTTCACCTTTCGAATGATATACGAAACAGCATACGAAACTATGATTAAAATATTGTTTGAGAGAGTAAAAAGCCAATGAAAATGAACATATGTATGTATACAGATGCCAGTGTGAGTGAAAATAGTGGAGGTGTAGGCATATATCTGCAATAACTGCCTTAAGGTATCTTATGTACGTTTGGGACAGCTTCCAATCATCTCATGCAATCACTGAAATCTAAATACTAAAATCTTAACTGGAAGTCCTATTGATCTGTATATTACACCACATATTTATGACATAAATATAAGAAATTGACACGACATAAATCGTTTACAGTGGATGAATGCATCGGTATTATGAATGCTGAATTAATTAGGATATTTGAAGGTATTAAGTTGACTATGGAAAAAAGGAGGAGGAAAGTTATTGTATTTTTCGATTCCCAGAGGAATTTTGTTATTAAAACACGGTGGAGGCAGAGATGGGTTTTTAAGAAGATGAAAGAGAGCACCAGGACAATAGTTTGAAGTGTATCTGAAGATATCAAACATTCCCTTCTTGTTGTAACAAATACAGTGCGAGGCAGCAGAATAGAATTTGATATCCTTAATACTGTAGGGTGTACTACTAGAAAATATACTAATTTGTGAAAATAAATCGAATTGATGTCTAAAAGAGTTTAGGGAAGAGGAATTTTATCCAAACAAGACATTTTTTGGCCTTTTCTATTGTTAGTTTTGAATCTCTTTGAGTTCAAAAAGCACTATACTTCCAAATATTGTTTCGCCTATCAAACCGTGCCACTGTTCCTTAAAATCCATACTTCTTAACGTTATTGCTACAATGCGCTGGTCACGTTATAGATCGTAATGAAATAATGATAAATTACTAATACTTAAGTACTCGTAAATTAAAACTTTCTTCTATTGAGATTTTAACCTTTTGGTTGCTGTGCTGCTTTTGTTGTACTTTAGAATTTCCATTTCCATATGTCTCCATGTTTCGCTCTCATTTCATACTTAACGTACACTCAAGATACGGTGATTTTAATTTTAACATCAAGATCGAAAAAACTTTGTGGCGATATCTACTTTATGCGTTCCCAGAATTGCGTTGATCAAAATTCAAGGCATCGATATTTTTCTCAATCACAGACATGTTGTTGTTCCTAACATATAAACATAATTAACCTTTTGTATATACTTGGCCCAACGAAACTATAATAGACTACAATGTCGCTGTTTATCATAAAAATTGACACTAAGTTTGTCATGATCGCCCGCATTGTGATACTATTCATAGCCATGAAACTATCACATTTTCATGACATGTATTATTATACACGACTACATTTTCAAATCATCATCCTATTTCACTGGGCGGTTCCTAATTTTGTGTGCGACTGCAGAGTATGGATTTGGGTTCTTTAATAAGACCAGTGTATGTGTACCCAGTTGTAGGTAAAAATCGCAGGTTACTGCAGAAAATTGACATTGGTCTGTCTCGCAAATTTGAACGAGATGAGTGGGCAGTTTCAAATCTTAATAATCCGATTCACTTGACAATCGGGCGTCTTTGGAAAATAGACGGCAGACAAATTAGGTAGACATGGTACGGCTCTCAAAATAACAGCCGCTTACGGTGCTTAGACTAGTGCTTCTTTTTTTAATGAATAATGACAAATACCTTATAGTATGATGTAATAAAACTAGTGAGACAGAGAGTAAACCTGGGCCACTCTGGAATATTAGTTTTAGTACAAAGGCGTGATTTAAAATCGGTCAAACTTCTTTTTAGAAGTTATCTAATAACTGTAGCTGAGATGATGTGGAAGAGATATGAACTAGGAAGGACTGAGATATGTGGTATCACAATAGTCCGATACTGATCGTATAAAGAGTGAGTAATCACTACGACCAAACCTAACCTAATCGATATGACCGTTCTACGAAATTTTATGATATAGGAATCTAACTTAAGTACATACATATAAGTACACACTCCTTATAGTTATGCAATATGTACTTATTTGTTTGGAACTACAAGGAATTAACTATTGGCCGTAATAATTATAATTTAATCATTATTATTTTTATTGAGATTTGTACATGGTATTGTTGGCTCATACCGTGCCAATAATCTTACTCCATTGATTTCGATTACAAGCCAGCTCTTCATCATATTGTAAATAATTAGAAGATGACAGATCGCGCACTACGCCGTAGTCATCGTCACCAACAACGACCTCTTCTGCTATCGGAAGGCGACTTCCTTTTAAAGATCGCTGTATCATTCGGATCAACAGAATATAGAATTTCGTCTTTTCCATATTTCGATTTCAGAAGTGGACGTAGAGGAGGGTATAAAGTCTTAATTGCGGGAAGGCGAACCTTGATCACGATCACACTATTATCGTGAGTAATAAATACTTCAATCTCATTACTCCTTCAAACGTGTGGCTACCACTACTGAAATTAATTACGCCTTGGTCTCTAAAACCAGAGACCTGATTATAGTTTTGGATTCGTTGATTTATTTTGGACTCGGTCATTTTACACAGATGTACGTAGTTGTTGGTTACCATAGCCTTTCTTAATAAATTAAGACATAGGTTTGCTTGAAATCTAGGAATACCTGACATCGCGAGATGTTTCATAGTATGTTCTCGGAAAGAATCATCCGTAGTGAAAAAACTTGATCAGTGACTGACCGATTTGGACGGAATTCTTCTTAGTAGTCACCGATAATTTTCTCCGCCAGACGGATATTTCTTCCCAAGATTACATACGACAATAATTTGTATGCTGGATAGTTATTGCCATAGTTATAATTTAATAGTGATCTTGATCATTGATAATCTTGTTATTTAAATTTAGAGATGTACAAATAATGTTCACTTACATATGCATAAAGTAAAATTTCTTAATTATTTTCAATTCTTTGAATTTCACTAATTGTTAATAACATTGCGATGAAATTTTATTTGCATTTAACATATGGTGCGACTGAAGTTGGTACGTTTAATTGTAGTTTCTTGTATATATTACATTACAGAACATACACCCACTTACGTCAAGATAACAGTAACTTTTAGTTAGTTTTATATCTTGTTCATTTCTAAAAGTTAAGAATTTTATAAAAGAATTGATTACTTGATTTATATAGTAAGTGTTGTGCACATATACATCTAAGATGGATATTTTATAATATTTAATTGAACACTCGCGTATTTAACCTTATAAATTATTATCTTATACACATCAGTGCTGTATAAATTAGGTTCCGCGGTCTATACATTTTTTATTATTTGTAACTGGTGGTTCAGATACAACTGTATATTTATTTGGCCTTTAATTCGATATACATGTGTGTATACACATTTAGTCCACGATTTTCAACATCTTGGACAACGCTGTTTTATATTGAATGAATGAATATTTTACTTTTTGTAATTTATGACTAATTATTTGCATGTATTCGTAACTTGTGTATTGTGCTGTATGTGCGCATATACGTGGATTATTTAGAATGTCCGCGTAGCAGTCAGAAGCATAGACAGTTAATTGGAAATGACCGATTGTCAGGTCCGCATCAATAGATTTAATATCGTTTTATTGACGTTTCACTGCTTTGTGCTGTTTGTATCGTTTTTAGCTTTTGAACACAACTTTCATAACAATTTAAGAATTTCGGCATGCGATAAGTTCAATCCGGTCAATTATTAGGGAATACATATGTACATCCTCTACTTATTTGAAATTTTTATAGTTGTATACATAATAATGAATACGTATGTTCCTCGTAACTTATTTAGACATTGTTTGAAAATATTCGAGAACATCACGTCAAGTGATTTATATTCTGCAAAACTATCCAATATGCAACTAGCTCATTTTCTAAATAGTTAGCAATTGCCTAAATCTACTGACTGTAAAAATTACAGTCATTGCAGACTAAAAGTCGAGACGACTAGACCCATATCGTTGCCAATATTTTACAAAATTAATGACAAGGAGAAAAGTTATTTATTACCTTTCCACCTGAACCAACTGTTGACCACCAAAGTATGTATTTTTTTTACTGTATCCCTAATTTTAGCAGCATATAGGGTGTGTACCATCTACCTCTATTTGGGACTACAGCTGTTATCTCTTCCCATGATCTAGCAATTTGTTTGCTTCAGCTAGCAATGTTCTCTTCCATGTCATCGCTGGTATTTCTACTTTGCTTTTCATTTGTGGGTTCCAGTCTAATGACGTCATCGTTATATAACTTGGTGATTTCTTCAGCGTATGGTCAATCCATCTGCACTTTCGTCTTTTTGTGTTCCATGTCTGACACACATCCAGTCGTATGTGAACGAGTTGAACATTCGTATCTTGTGCTTGAATGACAGTTCAGTAGATTTCCAGACTTTATTTAACATGTTGAATGTATGTCTGACCGATGTATGTCTGTGTGTATGAACCTGTACCATCTGTTTTTGCTAATATGCAGTCAAGCTATACAAATTAATTTACATCTTTAATTTGTATATTGATTATACTTGTTTTGAATCTCATCGTCTTGGTTGACCTGATTTGTACCTTGAGACTAACTTCGTTAGATCTGATAACTGTGGTATTTTCTGCTGCATGTCTGAGTATTTGTGTGGCATATGTCATCTGTCTAGTCTAAATCCCCATTGTATGCCATTAGAAGGAAGTGCATTGATGAGAATATTGATCCTTACCTTACTCCTTGAGTGTTAAAATATTTTCACTTTTTCCCGTTATAACTATTTCTTTTCTTGAATGAGTTCAATCTCAATCGAAATTTTCTCAAAGACCGCTCAAACTATTGTACTTAAAATATCCCTTCCTAAAAAAATCCTATTTTTAATTAGTTTATATAAGTAGATCCCCCAACCAAACGGATTCAGAAACCATGAATTTCTTCGAAGTTTTGTCAGAGAAATGTGATGACATTCGCAATCAACATCCCTACTGCGAATTAATTATGGTTGGTGACTTTAATGCCCACCATAAAGAATGGTTGAATCACCAAAATACGAACTGTGCCGGGCGTCAGACGGAGTGGCTTGCTGTTTCGCATGAGCTTACGCAGATTGTTAGTGATTCCACATTTGAATGTCAAAATTCTACAAGCAGTCATATTCTGGATCTTTGTCTTACAACAATTCCGCATTCCATGGAAGCGCGTGTCGAGGCTGGAATTGGAAATTCTGACCACAACCTGATAACAGTAAAAATTTCTGTCGCAACACCACCAGAATTTAGACAGCAGCCAAGGCGTCTATGGCATTTTAACGAGGCTGACAATGATGGGTTACGGTCATTTTTTCAACATTTCCCGTGGGAGAGCCATTGTTTTTATAACAATCAAATAGACGACGCCGTTTCCAATTTCACCGAAACCGTTCTACATGGAATGAGTAAATATATCCCATCATCCTTTTCCAATCCTAATCCCAATTTTAAAATTTTTTCAAAAGAAGCCGCCAAAAGAAGAAATATAAGCGCAACGAAATTTCGTTTGACGAATATAAGGCCACACGTAACATCTGTAAAAAAATCTGTGCGAAGGAAGCGAAAAGAGCTGACAACAAGAAAGCCGCGAAGGCTTCCGAGTTGAAAATCTCCGATCGCAACTTTTACCAGATGGTCGCATCGGTTGCCAATATTTCTAAAACATCTATATCAGCAATGAAATGTGCAGACGGTGCTTTGGTGGTGGATCCATATTTGCACGCCGACTTACTGGCAAACGTCTTCACTTCGAACTCGACCTTAGTTGTTCCCGATGGAGTTACACCTCCGTCAATTCCGTATTGTGGTACCAAAATGGATCCTGTCAACATCTCGGAGGAAATTGTCTTCAGAAACCTGAAGACAATGGACATAAATAAATCCACTGGACCTGACGGAATTCCTGTTCGAATATTGAAGGAGTTTGCCAGTGACTTGGCTCCAATATTAACTAAAATTTTCTCCTTTCTTATAAGCAAGGTAAATACCCGAACGCCTGGAAGAGTGCGATGGTGCAACCGGTTCTTAAACGTGGCTGTGATAAAACTGACCCTTCAAACTACCGGCCAATATCAATTGTGTCAGCCGTGGCTAAAGTTTTTGAGAAATGCATTAACCAACAACTGGTGAATTATCTTGAGATTAATAAAATAATTTCAGATAAACAATATGGCTTCCGTGAAAGCCGCTCCACAACCGATCTTTTGACGTATGTTACAAACAAATGGAATCTCGCCATTGAGCACCATGGAGAAGCCTTTGCAATCGCTTTAGATATATCCAAGGCTTTTGACCAGGTTTGGCATGAGAATCTCATTTGTAAACTTGTGACATACGGCTTAGATTCGATGACCATGTAGTGGATAAAAAGCTTTCTCAAAGACCGAAAGATCAACGTTGTGCTAAATGGGAGATCATCAACGACACACTCCCCAAATGCCGGAGTCCCTCAGGGGTCAGTTTTGTCACCAACTTTGTTTTTGTTATACATTAATGACATGTTGGATAGCACTGTGAACCCTATCCACAGTTTTGCCGATGATGCAACATTGCAGTCTTCTATTTCATTCGAGGTCGAGCCTACTCCTTCAGAGTTAAACGGTAAACGACTGGAAGTTGTCACTTCGCTTAATTCCGATTTGAGTACAATATTTGAGTGGGGAATTAAAAATCAGGTAAAATTTAACGAGAAAAAAACACAAATATGCACGTTCTCGCGTAAAAGAAGTCGCAACGAATACCCTTTTGTGGTAAAAGACCACGTTCTCGTGGGTTGTGACTCAATTCGTCTGCTTGGTGTTCAAATTAGTAACAATTTAAAATGGAATGAACACATTATCGCATTGGCCAAATCAGCTTCACGTAAACTCGGGTTCCTCAATTGATGCAGACGGTTCTGACAGTTACAAGAAGCTAGAACTGTCTAAAAGTCCGCCCTGCACCCAATTAAAGCTTAATATATATAAAAAAAAAAAAAAAATCAATTTGTTTCGGATGACTTGGGTTGTTCAGTGATGATACAGATCATACAGATCGAGTTGATGTGATCAGTACGAGTAACTGTATTGTTGTGTTGAGGAGCAAAATACTTCACCAATTTTAGCATTCTCTTAGATCATCTTTCTCGGGGTTTGTAATTATCAAACCTTTCTTCAATTTTTGTAGTATTCTGACATAGAGTTCCACACTTCATCGATTATTGGCGTTAGTGTGCTTGCAGCTGTAGATGAATCTCCTTTTAATATTTCGGCGGTGATATTGTTTGTTCCAGCATCCTTATTATTCTTCAGCTTTTCAATAGCACAAGTATGAATACAAAATTCGGTTTTCCTATTACCTATATTTTTAATAAAACAAAGCATGAACTGAAACATGTATAAATCGTCAAAATACTTTCTTATAATTATGTTCATATGACATGAAACACAATGAATAATGTTTCTTAAATTCAACAAACAATTAATGTAATAAATCATAACACTTCCGCTGTAAATTATCAAATTTGACTCATGTTGACTTAAGATTAAACGTTACAGATGAAATCGGTCAAAATTCTTAACAATTGTTGTGGAAATAATGATTGGTGTAAATTAATTAGTTAAAAATTCCATGGAAAACCTAAATCAATTTCTTTCAAAAATATGCATATAGTAAAATTTACCACAAGATGAGTCAAAGACCACCCCATTGTCTCAACAACATTTATATCTTAAACGGTTTCGGATTTTAGTAAGATTTAGGCGCCAATATTACTGCAAATTATGTTTTATAATACATGTAAGCAAGTTCTAAAATCGATAAAACACCATCTTTGTGAAGTAAATAATCTTTAAGGAAAACAATTTATTGTACTATAACACAGATGACAATATTAATTTTCCCATGATGTTTCATGTTACAGAATAAATTAAATGAGCGGAAATGGGGAAAAATTTATATCTTCCTTACATAGTTAGATTATTCCCCTAAAATACTCTAATCACAATCTTTTTACTAGCTGTCTGAGATAATTTATTTTAAAATATGCAAAACTTTCTATATGATAGTTAATCATTTTTTACAATGTTTCTGAGCTACAGCTTTTGAGGTGGCGAGTTATCTTCTTCAAGTGTACAAACGACAGTCGGGCAACTATTTGAGCTTGAACTTGAATATGTATGCTCTAAAAAATCCATGGCATGAGCAACGAACTAAGTTAAATAGTAATCCATATTGACTGCTTAGCCATGTCTCGATTAATGGGATCAGGATATAAGTATATCGGCCTTTGGTCGAGTCATCCCATGCTGTTTTGGTTTCGCTTGTTCTTATTTTGCGAATCTTATTTTGCGCTATAAACACGTTTCAGATATATAAATTAACGTCCCTAAGCCAGTATATGGGATACATTGCAGCAAGAACAAAGGCATTTTCATCCGATACCGTTTGGAATGCGCAAACTATTCTAAATGTACTTAATATTTGAACAGATTCCAAATACTCCGATGGATCTTCTGTTGCACTACATTGTCTCTAATTGGTGCACCATTCACTGCGGTTGATGAACCGATGCTAGCTAGCAATCCAGCAAAAGTTAACAAGCAGTTCTGTTACAAATTTTTAAGGTCCTCTTCCTGCGTGTTTTGTAACTAGCACTTCGGCGATGTAAACCGCGAAAGTCAACCACTTGAGTTTCACATAGTAAGGAGAGTCGAAGCACACCATCATATATCAAATTCAGAGTGTAAGACCTAGAACCGAACCCTTGTGAAACTTCTATCACACTTGTTTTCGTCCCATCACCGGTTTTATACTTAAGAGCACTCGGACTGAAGTAGCTCGTAACTACTTGCAATATGTATTTTGGTATTTCCATGCCAGTAAGTGAGTTTAATATGCAATTCCAATTAAGTAGATACATTTCTAAGATTTCCTTGCTGTGTTTTGTGACTAGGACGATGTCATTATAATAACCAACTACTTGAACTTCACATGGTAAAAAGAGTCGAAGCATACTATCATACACCACAGAGTGTAAGACCTTGGACTGAACCCTTCTGAAACTCTACCAGTTATCACCTCGAAACTACTCGCAATAGGTAATTTGGTACTTCCATACGGTGTTCTGTCAGAGTTCATGTCCTTGCAATAGAGTCCTGTAGAGGGTCACAATTCGTTCCAACTATATATGACACTGTATGACACTATGGAAATCGATTCTAAAGGGTGGTTAAATTTTAAGGGCCGATGTTGATTTTGAATAAAATACAAATTATTTAGGAAATTACTGTCGGTTAATTTTATTATGATAATATGGTATGGTTCAATTATGTATGGAACAAAATACCGGCCAAATGGTCGCCACGACCTCGGAAGCACACCTCCACCCGATGGTCCAAATTTTCCATGACGCTTAGGCATAATTGAGGTTCTATGCGGTTAATGTGCCGAATTATCTCATCCTTTAGCTCTTGAATTGTTGCTAGTTTATTGACGTACACCTTTTATTTAAATAACCCTAAAGAAAGAAGTCCAACGGTGTCAAATCACATGATATTGGCGGTCAATTGACATTGCGACCACGTGAGATAACACGACCATTGAATTTGTCGCGCTTAAGAGCCATTGTTTCGTTAGCTGTGTGGCAAGTGGCACCGTCCTGTTGAAACCACATATCGTTCACATCCATATCCTTTATTACCAAACTATTAAAAACTCTTTTCAATGTAATATTTACTTTTACTTAATTATTTAGTCAAGTTTAAGATAATAATTGTTGGATATTTATCACTTAAAGTAGTTGTTCATGATGTTACCACAATAACTCATATGTGGATCAGCCAGTGTGCAGCCAAAGAACCGCTCATCTACAAGGTAGATACTTTGAATTTGGCCCTTCTGGGTTCTGCCAAATATGAAGAAAAGTGGGCCTGCATATAACTGTTCCCTCGAAGACTATGGTGTTAAAGCATATTTTCAGGAAATTAATTCGTGTAATTATTACGGAAAAGCACAAATGACACAGGCTACAACAGCTCATCCTACCTCCGGTGACGATATGATGATCTCTACTGCCGAATCAGTATACTGTAGTCTGGTCAGTATGTTGTTGCTAGGTTATACATACAAAATCCTTAACTATAGAGAGCAGCACTCTTTTCTGATACATCGTATCTGCATCATTTCTGACAGCCAGGCCTCTAAAGGCGATTGACTTCAACATTGTTTCGTTGTAACTTATTTTGAAAACAATAATTGCCCTAAATCGACTATGTAGTCTAAATGAAGTTACTCTTCACTGGAATCTAAATACTACGGATATCACAATAATTGTATTGGCTGATAAATTGACCTAGGTGCAGCTTTCACTTTTAATGGACCTGAGTGCGCTCTAGGAATGACGTCATTATCTCTTTAGAGAGATATCGATAGTGATTTTGGTGATACCAGAAAATTAGGAACAACGCAAACTGCGAACAATGTGAAGTAGGAGAAGAAACTTTTGATTACTCCTTGTCCTTCATACTCTTCCCATAGACTGCATGTTTTGGTTCAAGAATCCGATCGTCCAGCCGTGTGATTCTGATAAATATTTTTGCTAAAAATTTGTATCATTCTTTCATACAAAGTACAAACATTGGATGAGTATTTTATGAGTCACAAGAAATATTTGATAACTACTAAGAATTTCTAGTTCAAGTTACTTAAGTAATCTTAACCTTTATTATACATTTATTATTTTCTTAATATATTTGCCACATTATAGGATTGCAAGACGCACGCAATGATGTAGGTCATGTGTCGTGCAACGATGTTATTTTACAACCGAATAAATCAGTTTGACAATAATAATGTTGTTTATGTGCTTGTTGAATATGTATACTCATAAAACTGCTGTGTTATAAATAAATAAACTATAATGTTTAGAGGTGCTATAATAACATTTATAATTAATTAAAATAATTTCTTTTCTTATACGATATATCGATAATGTGTTTGTATATATGCTTGTAGTAAATCTTACCCGATAATCTTTCTTTTTATCTTGATCCCTTTGTGCTATGCCTATTCCCACACTTAATTTCCCTTTTTCAGAGATAGCACAATACTTGAACTTCGAAACTATTGATTCCATTTGTATTGTTTGTGTGCGTGTGTATCGATTATCGTATCAAAAGAAAATTAGTTGTAATCCCTACTCGTATTATTGCTAAAAAGCATGGTATGTAAAAACTATCTTTGTATAATACCTAAAATGTTAAAGATAGTAGGTAGATAGTTTGAACAGACGTTTATTTTTTTTTATCTATTTACAAATGCCTCTATCAATTCGGTTATATAAAGGTGGGTGTAAACTCGTTCTAAAGTTTACGTATTGTGTAAAATATTGCCGATGATAACGTAGATGTCAAAAATAAGTATGGCTTCTACCAAGTTCTAGACTAAAGGCGATTTCATATTTTATTGACATTCGAATACGGTGAATGCACATCTGTTCGTGCCCACATGTAAGTATAATAACAAACTGCACTACATAGTCTATCCAGTTTTCAGTATGCGTGTAACAATTCTCGTCGAAGTATGAAAGTAGTGATGACATGGACGAGAACAGTGTCAGCTGAAGCAACTTGATAAATCATAGAAAGAGATAAAAGCTGTAGTCTCCCATAGAGTAAGATGGTCCAGCGTAAAAGATCCTATGTTTTTCACGTACAAATTCGATTCACGCAACTCAACCCAGACCAATTGCTATTACCGAATATGTTGCATGTAGCGACCATTAGAATAGTAACTTGAACTATGTTTACCATACATACGAAAAATGTATAACTTAAATTATTCGTGTGTTGATGTAGATCGAGCAGAAATAGTGACAATCTTTATTGAAAATAATCGTTCCATTATTGCCACGCAGCGGAAATTGCGTCAAAAATATCCTTATCGTCCAGTGCCTAACAAAACCACAATTTAACGTTAACATTTGAATTTACGACAGCAGACAGAACTCGTTCTCGAAGCCAACGGACGTTTCGTAAAGCTGAAAATGTAGCTCTGGTGCCCGATAGTGTTGCAGAGTCTCCAGAAACATCAATTACGTGGTTCCCAGTTACACATTTCTAGGCGAATTTTGAAAACTGATTTGAAAATGTTCACGTACAAAATTTAATAAGTCCAAAAATTGCTACCGAGCGATCCTGAGGAACGAGTTGAGTACAGTAATACAATCCTAAGGCTATCTGGTGAAATTGAAGAGTTTTCGTCTAAATTGATAATGAGTGATGAAGGCCATTTTCATCTCAGTGGCCACGTCAATAAACAGAACAGTCGATTTTGAGAAGCACAGAATCCTCAATTACATCCACTTTAAACAACTGTATGGTGTGGGATATTCATGCTGGAAACATCATTGGTATTTTTTTGAAAATGACCAAGGTGTTGAAGTTACTGTTACTGCCGAACGGTACCAACAGAGCACACACAGCTCGTTCAACAATTCAGTTATTGAATGAGGTTTTTCCAAGAAGACGTATTTCGCTAAATGGCGATTTAGCATGGCCAGACAGATCTCCGGATTAACAGCACCAGACTTTTTCTTATATGTGGTTTTTTAAAATCAAAAGTTTATGTGAATAAGCCCCAAACGATTCAACATCTTGAAAACTTTAGCTTGAGTTGTTGAAAAGACCAAATAAACTTTTCTTTTCTTTGAACAAAGTTATAGGCAATCAAAATGGTAGCGGGAGTTTTACCCACCCTGTATTAAATGGCTTCAAGCAATTTTTGGATTTGGAATTCATTTAAGTTGTTCTAAACATTAAACAGAAACGAATGGCTTAAATTTAATGATTTAATGAATTTTCGATACTGGTTCCATTAGGCGACATGAGAGGTGATAAACTTTATTTATCGTTCGTTTTGGTTAGATTGTTGACGTTTTGATCCATTGATTGTAGTAAAGCAGTTCAGTTCAGTGGTTTTTAGCAGAGCGGTTTGGATGTATATTTCCGATGTACACTTGGTCGGGAGTAATATCAAGATCCTATCATTTTTGTTGTAATTGCATCACAAATGGATCAAGTGCTGCCAGACTATTTTTAAAACTTTTTGCTTATATTGGAAGTTACAATTATCAAGTGCTGCGTAAATCGAGCTTATACTGTATGTTACAGAATCAAGTTTAAGTGTCAGTTATTTAGCCGAATGCCATGCTCACTGTTTACCTTGAGCAACCAATCAACATTTCTGCACATGAAGGTCTCGGTGACCTCAGAAACCTCAAAAGAGTTGTTAGAACTCATTTAATTAACTAAGTATTATTCATAATCGAACGTGGTTTCAATGACAGCGAGGTCGCAGTCACATACTGTTGTGGTCAATCACTTCGACATGGAGGTTGTTGCCGAGAAAATGCATTAACATTTAAGTGATAAAACTTTCTTTTTTCTCCGACAGTTGTTGTAAGCTTGATTTTAAACACAATCGTGGATTGTAAGATTCTATACGTCTATAATGATAAGGCGTTGGTATAGGCATTTTTGCATAGCAGACGTATACAGTATGATGGTACTATATGATTAAGCCGTGGATTTATATGCTATTTTGTTTATAAGTTATGCAGCTGCTAAATTATGAACTTGTCTTTCTCCTTCTAGTTTAGCTTCAGCAAATTAAATCAGGTTGAAGCAGGGATTACATTGATCAAGTGACGGTTTCTTCAACTTAATTTTCATAATTTAAAATACTTTTGTGTATTGCCAATTGGCAACTGGGCTTTTTTAATTTTTCACATAAAGCCTATACATTTGAGCCAACCTGAAATCGGAATGCAAATATCGATTTACGTTCAGATTTACGTAGAACTATCTGCACATTGCATAGCTCCATGCCAGCCTACAGTACTGACATAAAAGATAGGTTAGCCCATGAATCCTGCACTCTAACAGCGGGTCATGATCATTCACACCACCGGTCGTAGTCAGATGGTGTAAAACTTTTGCATGCTGCCCCCATTGGGATTCGAACCCGGTATCTCCCGCTCCAACTGCAGGTTAGACAAATTTATTTATTTTTGTATTCCAATGTTTTCTACAGTTCGTTTCTTTAAAATTGAACGGCCATCTGTACAATATTAATGAAACATATCAGGAATTTAAGTTGTTACTTTAACCATCGCGCTACAACCGATGAGTATGAAAAGCGTTGTCAACAAATAAACGATTCAACCAATGCATTCATATTGGCCCTTAATTTCATAAATAGATAAAAAAAATCGATAAAATTCGATTAGATGATTTCGGCTTTTACAACTATTGAATTGTCATAAACTCATCGCACGAATATTGTTTGAATTTGTGTCACTATCTACATATATACGAGGGGAGTACCAAATGTTTGCTTAGTTGACGAGGAAAAAAGCAAATCATATCTACATAATCGCCATTTACATACAAGCCTATAGATCAACTTCTCAAAACAGTCTTGCTTTTTAAGCTAATTAAATTCAGCATTAACTAATTTAATTACCTCCGCATTACTGTAAAAGACCTTTCCCTTCAATTTTGTTTTAATTTTGGAATATGGTGTAATATAGGGAATATAGTGCTGGTCGTATTTCTTCGATTGCAGAGATCGAAATAAAGTTACTCATTATTTCAGCAGTGTGAGATGGTACGTTGTCATGACGTCAAAAGTAACGCAAATCCTTTTTCTTCATGGTTTCCAACATACTTTGCAAAACTTTTGGTAAGCAGTATTCGGTATACAATTTTGCACATACCGTCTGACCCTTTTTCAGGAGAATAGCAGCTAAAATTTTTGGTCGGATGAAGTAAACCGACATCTTTACTTTTGTTGCTTAGCTTTTACGAGTGGGTCCCTGTTGGGCTCTATACCATGGACTGCTGTTCGGTTTCTGATCGTATACTATAGAACCAAGATTAGTCACCAGTAACGACTTTACTAAAATTGCTAGACTGCCCATTTTCGAATTTCGTTAGGAAAAATTTTGTAAAATGCACTCGATGTTCTTTTTTAACCCATCGAACGGATTTCTTCGTGTATCCCAGATGAGTATTTAATTTTCGCCATTCAGCTATGGCATTCCCAATTCATCAGCAATAATATCTTGTGTCAATTGTGGATCTTCGTTAATTTTGAAAATTTTGGTCGACCTTATAAGTGCTCGGTAAAATTTGCCATCTGGAATCTTCGGCATTACTTGGAAAGGATCTGTAGAGAAGGTGGAATCGTTCCATATGCTCTTTGGCATTCATTAAATATTTGTAGTGGCTTTAATTCTCTTTGGAATTCACATATAGCGTTCTGTTTTTTTGGTGGTGGAATTGATGCGCTCTGATGCACTTTCAGCTTTTTTGCGTTTTCTTCTCATTTTAACCGATCGTTCTGAAATTTTGAAAGACTTCTAATAAAACAATTGCAAAGGATTTGGTATTTTAAAAATAATATTAAGAATCGCCTACTAAGTGAACTTTTGTAACTACCCTCGTATGTATTACTCACAATACGAAAATTTTCGTATATAAGCACGGGTGGTAAGGTACCCATATAGAAATTTACTATTGTGTGGTTTAAGTATTCATATTACGATAGATATAAAAAATATATTTCTTTTGGTTGATTGATTGAAATTTTTCATAAATCTATAAACATATCTAAATTTATGTATTAGAATTTTTATTATTGATTGTAATCGTATGTCATTCAACCTAGAATTATTTTTTCATATACGTATGTATATGAGCCATGCTATAGGTGATTTATTTTTAAAAAGAAAATTGTCTGTATTTACACATATGTTATATATGTATTGCTTATACATATATGTACGATGAATGTGAAGTTTAATTTTGATAAAACCTACAAGAATTATAATAAACCGACTGTGAAATATAAGCAGAAGTGAAATGTGTCTGTATACATTAGAAACGGTGATGTTATGAAGAGGATATTGATTTTTATTTCGGAATAGAAAATAGTGTCTGGTTGGATGGAGAAACAAAGAATTTAATTGTCTTTTTCGATCAAGTGTTAGTTTTTCTGTAATAGAAGAAGGGAATTAAAATTGTGTTAGCTAATTAACTTATCAGTAATAGACAGTATTTGCTGTGTATAAAAAAGGTATACCTAATAGGTATTTCAAGTATTACTATATGTGTCGTCTACTCATGACTATGAGTATACACAGAAAATAAAAGTCTTCTTTCCAAATCCAAAAAACTATCTCTATTGCATTTCATTGAATAACTGAAACTTATAAGATTTTTTTTAACACTCGGTATACAGACCGAATTTGTTTGGTTATACGACAAATTTAATGCAGCTACTCCTTACGTTAGCAAGCACAGTTTTATTTATGATCGATATGATAGGCTCACAGCAAAATATGTTATACAAAATGAGTTTTTGTATAATGCTGGTGTGGTTTTGTCGTTGACAATAATACTATGACTATAAAATTGCACCAAAAGCCATTGATGAGCATTTATTGCTACATTATATGTGACGCAGTGCTGATCGGTAGTGGCAACACCACCTTTGGTTTTATTGTAAAACTCGATTATTTCGGGCCAAAAGCAGTAGAACTCATATATTTTTTCCGGAACATAGGAGAAAGTGGCATTCTTTCATTATCAAACAATAGTTGAATTTATTTCACGATTTTTACCAGAAACGAAGTTGTTCGTTAAGTACCTCCTAAAGTAGTTTCTCTTTTAGCAAATTTTCGACCAATGAAATTGTATAGTTATCTACTTTAATTGTTTTGACCGATACCTTGTATAAAAGCCGTGTTATTCTATTTACAATATACTCTGGTTTATTAAATAAGTTACATGGCCCTGGTGGTTGTAGGGCGCAATATACCTCCAATTTTGATGTGTGGAATGTGGTAGAATCCGCAGCCTAAAATAATGGTTTTTCGCTACTGTGCAGCCAAGGTATACAAATTCATTTACTTCTGCAATTTGTACATCGGTTTCGTTATATTTGTGTTGAGTCTCATCGTCTTGGCTTTTCTTTTCTTTATCTTTGAAATTAACTGCGTTAACTAGATCTGATAGCTATAGTATTATCTGCTGCATGTCTTGAGTGTCTGTGTGTATAAGCAGGCAATCCCGCATATGCTTAGTCTTGATCATTGACTTAACCTGTTAATCCCCATTATATGCCATTAGAATACGTTACTTTCAATTTCCGCATTACATTATCCCAAACGATCAAGGATAACATTGGTAAGAGTACGCATCCTTGCCTTACTGCTAGAGTATATTTTACTTGGTTTGTCTTTATATTTATATGGTTTCTTGATATATTTCTTGTTTGAGTTCAATCAATATGAGCTTGCCATATCGCGTTCCTATTTATCGTATCAAATGCGTGTTCGAAATCGACAAAGAGCAGGTACTGTGTTCAATTCCATTCACTGGATTGTTCAGTTAAGCTACTGATTGAGTTGATCAGTGCGATTTCTTCCTGGTCTAAAACCAACTTGCACGTTTCTTATTTTTGCATTATCTTCTCTTACTCAAAATAAAGTAATCACTGAAACTAATCATTATATTAATTGAAACTATTGTGAGTTTCAATCCAGAACCGGTCATCTAATCTGTGCGACTGACGAAATTTTAATCGTAGTTAAAATTTATTCCAACCATAAAATATTGAACAGCTCAAGTAAAATTATTTATAATTTTACAAGCATTTGTAATGTGGCCAAATGAAGTCATCATATCAGAAATGTTTCAGTATAGATGCTTGATTTTTAGTGTTTGAAAATTAGAAAGATCATTTGAATGGTTTCAGAAATTGGTTGTTTTTGTAAAAATTGGTTAAAACTTACCATACATGAACACATGTTACAGCTTAACATTTTTCTTTTGCATCAAATCAAATTGTGCAACATGGATGCAAGTCGAATCAGTAGACTTCTATTTACTATTATCGTTGAACAAGGTAATTTTGTTTTAAATATTCACGAAGTCCACGTCGATTAGCTTAAAAAGATTAGCGTGGTATTATTTTCGATGCGTTTAATAATATAGCAACCGAATATTTTTTCACGGTAGTTAAACTAGAGGTACTAATTAATGCAAGCTAATTTAATCTAGAGTATTGAGCTAAACGGAAGTTGAATTCGGCACTCGAAATGTTACCAACTACGAAATGTTACTCGAAATGTGAACAAAATGTTTGTATATCTAACCATTATACGTTGCAATAAAACTGGTCGATCAGAAAATGCCATATAGAGGTGGACAAAATTTCAATATCGCCAGAATTGGTATACGAAAGATAAACGCCAGACTACAACGTAATCCAATACAAAGCGCGCTGTTCAATAGGTGAAATATCTCAATGTGTCTGCTCTTGTGTTAACAAAGGTGAAAACACTTGGTGGCAAGCTTGAGAATTGATATTACCTACCTGATGCAAATGTTTGAATATACTTAATTTTGAATATAATTTCGGCCATGTGGCCATGTTGATTTCCAGGTGTTCAACTGTCTCTGGTTTATCGACTTAGATTAGTGACTTTACATAACCCCCCAAAAAAATCCAATGAGAATCGCACGAAATTATTCTTCCATCAGAAGCGCTGTGTGGAATGTGGTACCGTCTTGTTAGAACCTCACGTTAGCAAGATTAATGCCAGTCAATCGAGGTACGAAAATATTTCTAATTATGTTCCTATACCGCTCACCATTGCAATAACATACTGACCATCATCGTTTTTGAAGACATATGGACCAATGGCTTCACCAGCGCATAAAGCGAACAGTAATTTTCTGTGGGTGGAATGGTGTTTCGACAAAGGTTGTGGATTATCCTTACTCTAAATACGACAATTCTGCTTATTTACGTAACTATTCAACGTGGGCTTCATCGTGGGCTTCATCGTGGGCTTCATCATAACAAAATTTTGAATGGCAATTCAACATCAATAAGTAATTGTGCTTCAGCTAATTTGCAAGCGTTGCTCTGATGTAAGTCTGTCCATAGTGAAATGTCAAACCAAATAAAACAAAAAGCAACTCAGCTGTTAAATAAATGGGTTATCAAATAAAGCAGTGTTGCCAACTCAAAGTGAACCTTTAAAAAACATCTTATAGACATCTAAACATCTTATAAACATATATAGTTTATACAGGGTGGCTGAGACCAAGTGTTACCAAATGAAAACGCTGTAATTTTTTTAATTTTGATTATTTTTTATTGACATTTCGTGGAATATGTTGAAAACATATAACATTTTATGAAAAACATGTTACTGCTCGATATAACCTCCTTTGGCTCTGATTATTTGATTCAGTCTTCCTTAGAAAGCATTGCATGCTGACCGTACGTGGGCTTGGAATTTTATTCCATTCTCGAACAAGAGCTGACTTCAATGCATCAACACTTTCGTATTTTTTAGTGGACACCTTACTCTCCAAAATGGACCATATGGAGAAATCAATGGGATTCAAATTTGGTGAATATGGTGGCCATTCTTTCGATGAAATCAGCAGCGGAACGCAATTTTGTAAAAATTGCTGTGTCGCTCGAGTTTTGTGTGACGGTGCCGAGTCCTATTAGAATGTCCAACGGTTCGTACCAAAGTGCTTACGTGCCCAAGGTAGCAAAGCATCGTTTAGGATCTTTTGGCGGTACATCTCATGATTTACCTTGACTCCATGTTCGATGAAAACCAGAGGAGTGCGTCCATCTGCAGTAACTGCAGCCCAAACCATAACATAAGCTGGTGATTGCTTGCGCATGGCAACTCTTGTGTCCAAATTATCGTTGGACTTGTGCTCTAACCAAACACGATCATTTTGTTTATTCACATACTGTTGAATGGTGAAAATTCTCATCAGAAAAGACAATTTTTGGAATCTCATCACGTTCGGCCAAGGCCTTCAATGCTCGTGTTCTTTCAAGCCTAACTTTTTTTTGTGCCTCCGTAAGATCTTGAACTTTTTGTATCTTGTAGGGCTTAAAGTGTAGTTCATTTTTCAATATGGTTTGAATGCTGTATCGTGAAACATGTAGACGGGCGGCTTATTGATTGGCACTTTGACGAGGATTTCGTTGGATTCGTTTCTTCACCTCTCGTATCATTTCTTTTGATGTTGCTGTCTTTTTAGGACCGCCTCTGTTGCGTTTAGCGATGCTACCAGTTTCGTTGTATCGAGTTATGGTTCGACACACAAACATTTTATTCACATTCAAATGCTGGAGTTGACGAACTATTGCTGTTTGTGAATTTCCACCCAAATACAGTGCAATTACACTATTACGTTTGCATTCCATTATGATTTTTTTATCAAGATATTAATTTAGAACAATTATTTATTGACCACATATAAACAACTAACCAAACTTCAATCTGTCAAAAAATTGACGCGCGAAAAATGACTACACAAATGACAGCAGAGTGAAGTTAGTAACATTTGGTCTCAGCCACCCTGTATATATATATATATATATATATATATATATATATATATATATATATATATATATATTTGTACAATGATTAGGTTATTTCTATTATTCTGGTCAACTTATCATGTATAATGCAAATATTTGAATGTTATATATTATAACATAATACTTTTATGAGAGTGAATAGTTTTAACATAACAAATGACTCACTTAGCGCGTCAGTATAAATAAACGATACTTTAAGTCAACCAATTTCGCCTGTTAATATATTTACAATAAACATCTATTTTTGCAAATTCACTTATGTTAGGTTTTCATATTTGATACATTTACTTATATACATTGCTGTTTGTAATATGTTTGTCATTGTATATATACTTAATCAACATAATGTCGAAATATGTATATATAAAACTTACTTTCTAAAGAAACTCAATCCGGAAATAACTACAAACAAATAGCATAAAACTATCGTAGTTGTGTTTATATACAACATATATAAGTATTTGGTTATATTTCAATGCAAAAGGTAACACTGAAATGAAAAATAAGTACACGTTTTTCAATGACAAATACAGCAAAATATTGTTTGATGTTCGACGATACACGCATACATAAATTCACAAGTATATAAAGTTACATTAGTCGAAGTGTATCGAGCTTTGTAAGAAGCATTTTTGAAAGGTTTTATGTATTACATATTTTTGTAGTGTCATCAGTTATACGATCAATTTGTCATAAACAATTTGTTCTAATTGGATTGTATATTTTGTATATAGATGGTATAAACATAAGTAAGACGTCATAATTTTGTAGATTATTGGATTATATAATTTTCCCGGAATATAAATTATTTTTATATTTTTAACCAAATACTACAATACTGCAAAGTTCTATACTGCTTGGTAATTGTAAATAAAGTAATTGAATTTACCTCCCCGGTTGCTCAGTGGTTAAAAAGCTGCGGCGTGGTACCGTATTCGAATCCCGATAGGGGCAGGATGCGAAAAGGGATTATCACCATCGATCGTTTGGGCGGTTCGATCGGTGGAGCGAATGAACTCATCTTAGACCCAGTTGAGGTTAGAATCTATGTGCCGTCGTATCTTCCATGTCAGTACTATAGGCTGGCATGGAGCTATGCAATGTGCTTGTACAGATGGTTTTTACGTAAATCGGACCTATAGCCGGAATGCCGGCCAATATAGCCTGTTAATTTATTATCAAAATATTGAAAAGGTAAATTTATTAATAATTATCGTTTACATAATTTAATCAGAAAATTTTGTGCATGGCGTCAAGTGTGTATATTAACATGAGGTATACTTAATGTAAATACATTATGTAGATTGGACTATTTTTTATTTTTTTTTTTTTTTTTTTTTTTTTTTTTTTTTTTTTTTTTTTTGCGGTTTTTACAGGCCATTATTGGCCCGTACCGTGTCAACAATCTGACTCCAACGGTTTCGATCACGAGCCAGATCTTCATACTGTTGCAAGCAGTTGGAAGATGCCAGATCGCTCTCTACGCCGTGGAGCCATCGTCGCCGACAGCGACCTCTTCGCCTACCGAAAGGCGGTTCTCCCTTTAAAGATCGCTGTATCATTCGGTTCGGATCAGCACGCAGAACGTGACCGAGCCAGCGTATTCGCTGTCCTTTGATTTCATGCACGATATCAGGAATTTGCATTAAATTCCTGATCTCGTGATTGAAAAGAACTCGGTAAGTGCCATCGACGTCGCGTTTTGGACCATATATCACACGCATGATTCTTCTCTCGAATGTTAGAAGCCATCTTTCGTACTCATCCGTCAAGGTCCAACTCTCACATCCATACATGACAACGGGTCTGATCAACACTCTGTACAGTTTCAGCTTATCCGTATTTGCAAGATATTTTGATTTCAGCAGTGGACGTAGAGGATACAAAGCCCGATTGCCTGCGGCAAGGCGGACCTTGATATCCTCGCCCACACTATTATCGTGAGTGATGAGAGATCCAAGATACTTGAATCTCATCACTCCTTCAAACGTGTGGTTTCCACTACTGAAATCAATTGCGTCTTGGTCTCTAAAACCCGAGATTAGATATTTGGTTTTTGACTCGTTGATTTTGAGACCAACGGAAGCTGAACACTGTTCAAGTGGATCAAGTATCTCTTTCACTCCGTTGCCATTTAATCCAATCACACAGATATCATCTGCATAAGCAAGAAGTTGATTGGATTGTCGGAATAAGATATTGTCCTGAGGTGTTTCACTTTTACGAAGGATGTATTCCAACATGAGATTAAAAAGTATCGGGGACAGCGCATCTCCTTGTCGAACACCGGAATTGATTGCAAAAGTTCTCGATAGCCTGTTCTCAACTTTAACACAGCATTGTGACTGCGTTACTGTCATTTTACAGAGATGTACATATTTTTTTGGTATTCCTAAATATTCAAGCGCATACCATAGCCTCTCTCGATTGATCGAGTCATAGGCTTGCTTGAAATCTAGGAATACCTGGTGTACATCGCGAGATGTTTCCTAGTACTTGGAAAGAATCATCCGTAGCGAAAAAACTTGATCAGTGACTGACCGATTTGGACGGAATCCTCCTTGGTAGTCACCGACAATTTCCTCCGCTAGAGGAGTAATTCTTCCCAAGATAATGTATGACAGTAACTTGTATGCTGTGCAAAGGAGAGCTATACCGCGATAGTTCTCGCATTTCATGCGATCACCCTTTTTGAATATTGGGCATAACGCGGCCACTTTCCATTCATCAGGCATAACTTCATTTCGCCATACCAATCGAACAAGGTCGAAAAGACAGTTCCACAAAGTTAGCCCTCCGAATATCAAGAGCTCTGAATTAATGCAATCAACCCCTGGTGAACGATTTTTCTTTAATCTCTGCATGGCCATTGTGAATTCCTCATAGGATGGATCCTCAATGAACATCTCCGCGGTCTGTATTTGAGAGTATTCAAATACAGCTTGTGATACATGTGGAACATTAAGTAGATCAGAAAAATGTTCACGCCATGTATCGAGTACCGCATCGACGTTAACACAGAGGTTTCCATCCTGGTCCCGAATGGCAGTTGACCGAGATCTTAAGGTATGGTGCAATTCGGTGATTCCTTTAAAGAAACCACGCGAGTTGTGCTCATTGCTGAGTTGTTGTACTCTTAAGACCTTGGCCTTCCACCATTCGCGCTTCTTCTGTCTACAAATGCGTTTAGCTGTCCTCCTAGCAAGAACTGCCTTGTTTTTCCTTGCAATTGTAAACCGAGTCTGCGCTTCATTGTGGGCTATATTGCGTTGCTCAACAGCAAGACGACACTCCTCATCAAACCAATCATTTTTGGGCGTAGCTTTCACTATACCGAGAGTGTGCTGGGCAGCATCGACAACCGAGGTTTTCAATACTTCCCAGACACTGTTCACATCATCAGATTGGTAGTTGGATCCTAAAATGCTATTGCTGACAAGATCTTGATATTTTCGTTGCGTTTCTTCATTTATCAGACCTTCACAGGAGAATCGCGTTTTATATTCTCCTGTCCTCCTTGACTTGTACGAAAATTTCCATCGTAGCTTTGCAGCAACCATAAAATGGTCACTGCCTACGAATTTTGTTGACGACCGATACGATCTCACGTCTTGAACAACCCGAGCCCGGTCTTTTGAAATCAACACATGGTCAATTTGGCTTCGGGATGTTTTACGTGGATGTGTCCAGGTTTCCAAATGGATGTTTTTGTGGGGAAGGAATGTACTTGCCACTTGGAGATCATGTGCGATCGCAAAGTACATCATTCTTTCCCCATTTTCGGTCGCAGTTTCGTGTCGGGAGTACGGACCTATGTTGTTACATAAGTCGGTCTGATTTCGGCCAGCTCTAGCATTAAAGTCACCAATCACCAATCTGATATCGTGCTCAGGTATAGAGCCCATCAGATTATCCAAATTATTGTAAAATGAGTCTTTATCTTGGGGTTGGCTTACATCAGTGAGCGCATGTACACATACAATTGACAGGTTGGCTAATCTCATGTGCAAGCGAAGCTTACACATTCGATTATCGACTGCTTGGAAGTCCAACACAGCCTTTTTTACCTGCGGCCCAATGAGAAAGCCAACTCCAAGATTTCCGAGGTCATCTCCACTGTGTAGCAACGTATAGCCTTGGGACACATGGACTCCACTTTTAGGCCATCGAGTTTCTTGGAGCGCTACGAGTTCCAGCCGATACTCCTTCATACATGTGATAAGGCCGTCCAACGCGCCAAGTTTTCTTAGTGACTGCACGTTCCACGTGCTGATCCTCAATCTCGTATCCGGGTACTTAAGCGGGGGGTCATTGTTATTTAGGCGGTATCCGATTTTTTTGTTTTTGTTGACATTTTTAACTGTTATTGTTTTTTACGGATGCGGGTCGTCAGCCCAGCGATCCAACCAGATTTAGTCGCCTCCTACGACAAGCTCTGGATACTGTGGTGGTATTCTATGGATCTCATGTTTCGTTCGAAATATTTACGAAACATGGTTGCCCCCACCCACAGGGATTGGACTATACATTCTCGAGAAAAATTCGCCTCATCTGAACGCTGAAGGTTTGAATCGATAAACCTTCAGCGTTCACATGAGGCGAATTTTTATGCTTAATGACACTATTTTTCAAGAAAATTTATGAGTAATTTATGAAAAGGCAACCAAAATCAAAAACAAAATTGACACTGACATGTTAGATGGTATTGAATTTCTGACTATGAATCTCTGTTTTCGTTCGTCTCATGAATGTTCAATTAGATTTATGTCTCGACTCTTGACTTAGGGCTAGCCATTCCATCGTCTCGATTCGAACCTCATCCATGAACTGCCAAGTGGTTCGAGTTGTGTGAAACCTGACCATCGACATAAAATCTTACATGTCCTGTGTAGGACACTACATGATCAAGAGACTATCCTCGGTATATTCTTTAGCGGTCAGAACGCACTCTACGGCCAGGTACGATCTGTTTTTTCGCCAAGCGATATGCAACCTCATACCACTGCGAAAATCGCAAATCCAACAAACATTACTGTCCATTGACTACCAGCTTCATCTCGAATTATCCATTGATGCCAATGATATGGCGATTTTGCAGTGAAGATATGACTATTAATTGATCGACCTCTCCGATGTGAACTGATATTGACTGGAATGAGATCTCCGTTTGACGGTGCCAGTTTCCTGAAACCCAGATACTCTTTAGACGACTTATTAGCTTATGTTTAGCAGACGAGCGACTTCTCGGTGATTGCGCTCTTCTTACATAAAAAACAACCTCTATGGCCTTTTCTGTCGTAGTATCGATGATTTTGAAGAAACGTGTGTCAAGTTTGGTTCAGGTCAACGTCTGATTAGTGACTGATTGCACATATTTATCAACGCCTTTTGCTACAATTGCTTTAATTTGATAAGTATATTCATTTTGAGTCGATTTATTTGCTCGGTAGTGTATATCGTCATATACTGTTGTATGTATATAGTTTATCCATATGCCTCCGGTTTATATGAAATCACCATCTAGTAAAATTTTTCAATAGAAACTAGTCAAAAGTAATTACTTAGAACGTGATTCAAGCGTTCTTAGATATACCTAGATAAGCAGTGAAATTATTAGTCGAATCGAAACTTTTTGACATAGTTCGTATAAGTTTTTTTATATTAAAAATATAAAAATTTGATTATATTTATCGTAAATTTATATAATAGATAATTTTATTATTTTATGCCCCTAAATGATTATTTATTGAATGACATTTCGGAATTCGGTGTTACTTGTACATACGTATATTTACTATTTATGTATCAGGCAATCAACCTAAGTCTATGTACTTTTGATCGAGCCAATTGCTCTGATAAAGTAA
Organism: Tipula lateralis; assembly: GCA_963932295.1. Lineage (NCBI taxonomy): Eukaryota > Metazoa > Arthropoda > Insecta > Diptera > Tipulidae > Tipula > Tipula lateralis. The sequence continues at coordinate 166,153,858 of OZ010738.1, forward strand.
ACGTTAAGTTATCTACTTAACTATGTCGTTCAAGGAAGCTTAACTAAGTTCTAACAAATAGACTTCTTCTGCGACTAAAATTCATTTATGATTTCATTCATGATCTTAAAGTGACAAGTACATTCTTTCTTCATAAAAACATCCATTTCGAAATGGACATAACCGGGCACGTGAGAACAAGCTATCTAGTACTTTTGTAATGTCGGTGTTCGAGATGCACTGTCCCCCATACTTTTTAATCTCATATTGGAATACATACTTCGTAAAAGTGAAACACCTCAGGACAATATCTTATTCCGACAATCCATTCAACTTTTTGCATATTTTGGATTTGTATACTCTACGTCCACTTCTGAAATCCAAATACATATCTTGCAAATCTGGAGAAGCTGAAATTATACTTTGTATAATTTCAGCTTCTCCGTATTTGTAAGATATGTATTTTGATTTCAGAAGTGGACGTAGAGTATATAAATCTCGATTGCCAGCGGCAAGGCGAACCTTGATATCTTCTCCCACACATTGAAGGGAGAGCAGCCTTTCGGTAGGCGAAGAGATCGTTGTCGGCGATGGTAACTCAATGGCGTTCTGGCATCTTCTGGTTGCTGGTAACAGTATAAAGAGCTGGCTCGTGATCGAAACCGATGGAGTCAGATTGTTGACACGGAACGGGCCAACAATGGCCTGTGAAAGCCGTTAAAGAAATCTATCATTTATCCAGTTCAGTAATTTATGTATTTATGGAAATGAAACTCCAAGTTCGTTATAAATAATGTTTAAACATTTATGTTTTTAAACTTCTCGAATTTCTTTAAATACATAATTTTAATAACAAATCCCATCTGTTTAAATCTGTGCAAGCAATATAATGGATTGAACGATTTGATATTTTGAAAAAAAATTATGAGAATATCAAATAAACGGCCAACTAAGATCAATGTCTTAGGTTTAGTATTTATTTTGAAAAGATATTGTTTTGGAATCAGTTAGTATTCATAAATATAATAAATTCATCACGTTCTTAGCAATAGAAAAACCTCATATTCAATTATGGGCTTTAGATCACCAACTGTATTAGTAACGTTCAGATTTAATTATCGCAGCTAGTTATCGTACCAAACATTAAGACTACGGTTGCCATTTGTGACCAGGAGGAAATCTCAGTGATAACATACATGCAGTACTCGATACGTGTTGCGAAAATTATTCCGATCTTCTCAATGTTCCACATCTGTTACAAACATCAATTCAAGGATCTTGATGTTTGGAGGGATAACTTTCTTGAATTGTTCATTTATTACTCATTTACAAAATACAATATTTTCTAGCACAACTATTAACTGTCGCAACAGGCAACCTATCGAAAATTGCAATATACTTAGTTATTACTACCCTGGACAAAAAGTAACGAGACTGATTAGGAACACACGAAAATATTTTATTCATTAAAATTTATTCAAAGCAATCTCCTCCCATACTGAACCCAAAGAGTTCTTTCCAGTCTTCGAAACAGATATTTTATACTAGACTTTCCAATATAGCCTTCAAAGCGACCAGAATATTATATTTGTATGGCTTTTATTAACTCAAAACGACAATATCGACTAATTTGTAATTTGAATCGAGGAAATAAGAAAAAATCACACACAGTCAGATATGGTGACTACAGTGTTTGCGGAACGAAAATAACGACAGTATTTTTTGAAGAAATACTATGGCAGATAAACGTCATAATTCTGGTCGTTTTTTACGAATTGACTCACGTAAATGAAGCAAAAGCCATAAATAATATTTTTGTTGATAGGACAACATGATGTTGATTTTTCATTTGCTTCGACGTGGTTTTTATTGGTTTTGGTTCAACTGCAGAACAATATTCTCTTCATAATGGAGCAGTTTCTGAGTGATAATCACATAATCAAGTTGATCCTTTTGATATACCAACCATAGGATCTCTTAGAGTTAATCGACGTGTGGAAAGTACAAGCTGATTGGTTTTGTTGATATTTTCATCGGTAGTTGAGATTGACGATCTTCCTGAACGAGGTTACAAATGGTTTGTTGTACCATTTCAATCTTCTGATTTACAGTTTGTTGTAACATTTTAATGCACGAGAAATTTCCTTTTTCTTTTACTAAATTTGATGCAAATCAAATTGCTTCAAACTCACAGTATACTTCAGAATGAAATTCTGAGTATTCCTTCAAAGTGGTTTTGTATGATTTCTAGTACTTTGCGTACTTAGTAAGGTTTCATTAATTTTGAGAATTTGAGAGTTTTCATGCTTTCATAACTTTTTTTCTTTAGGCCATTACATAACCAAAGCGAAGACGGCGCGATGGTCCGTTGTGATACCAGTTTTATGTATGGCTATAGGTTTTTTCGTAAAACCATCTGCGCATTGCATAGCTCCATGTCAGCTTATAGTACTGACATGAAGGATGAGATGGCCCATGGATTCTAAATTCGACAGCGGATCCAGATGTGTTCATTCACACCACCGGTTGCACCGCCCAAACGATCAATGGTAAAAATCCCTTTTTGCATCTTGCCCGGAGCTTTAACCACTGTGCCACCTGGGTGGTTTAAGTAAATTACTGTACATTACATAACTCCATGCCATTCTATAGTACTGATATTGACGATGGGTTGTTTTATGACTGCACTCAGGGAGTGGGTCAAATATGTGCTAATTAACATCGCCACCTCCGATCGTAAAAAGATGGTAAAAAAATCTTTTTGCGTCTTGTTCCTATCGGTATTCGAACCCGATAACTGCCGTTATTTAACCCACGATGCCATTCGGTTGAGTTATAAATGTTTAAAAATTTCAAACGAGTCGAGAATCAGAACTAAGTTTAATGGTTAAGAACACAATAATCTTACAAAAAACATTATGATATTTCACGGATGTATGCTATAGGCTAAGAAATGTCTTTTGATTAGACATTATACATTAAAATTTTAAGGGCATGCGTTAATTAGGTTGAATAGTTTTTTTTACATAATTGGATGGATTAACAGCCGTTGCACGTCTTGTTTATAATTTTATCACAGTTGTTTGCAATGTGGTTTTAGTGGTTTTGATGCGAACACATAAACATTAGTCGATTAAGAATAAAAATTATGTTGGTTATAGCACAATAAAACGAATTAATTTTTAGTAAGGCCTTAAATCTGGTATGGTAGATTTAAGCTCTGCATCGTTTTGTGTAGGATTGTGGATAGTTTTATACGCCACTGCATACTCCTATATTTGTGTTTTAATTTATTGAAAACTTGTTTCGCATACTTATAAGGTAGTGAGACCAAATGGTCATAGTAAAAATAGTAAAATGAGACCCACCAAATGGCGCAGAGGTTGTTGGAGTGAGAGAAACCTTCGTATCTCAATCGGGGAAAATAGATTTTCAACCATCTGATTAAGATCGGTGGAGTGAATGAAGAAATCTCCAGTTCAGAATTCATGGACCGACCCACCTTTCATACGAGTACTATAGGCATGGAAATAACAGATGGTTATACGTAAATTGGACCTATTGTCGTACGTCCCCGATTTGTAAAGTAAAATGTAAATAAGCGAATTGCGAAAGGGTCGGGAGTGCCTTGAGACCCAAAACAATCTTGAGAAAGAACAAAATGCAGAACTATAAGGTGCAAGCCAATCTCAGAAATAGAGATGACAGGTTCAGAATACCTATAGTGCCAAGTTCGGTAAAATTGTGACAGCTCAACTCTTTCAGTTGCTGCTTACAGTGTTACAGGAAACATTTGTTTTGCGTTGTACCACATTATGAAAACTTGTTTTGTTTATTCAAGGACTTATGAACATAACACTCTATAAATCTATAAGAATATTCAATGGGCTTATGTGTAAAGTCGACTGGGTATCGTGAGATATATTCAATTCAAATCAAACCTACGTAAGTCGTATTCTTATAGTAAAAAGTTAGTTATTTAATTTAACATTAATTTGATAAAACAATTTTACTGCTTAAAATATCACTGATAAGTACTTATATGATAATTAGTTGGATTAGTAGGTTAGTTGGTCATATCTCAAAACATATATAACCAATATAAAGGGAATACTCAATTTTGAATTGCCCAAAAAAGTAAATAAAGTAATGTAATAAAAAATCGTAAACAATTTTTTGTTTATGTATTCATTAATTGTTGATTTTATGGCGCCTCAGTGTATAATTAATTGAGACATGTTCCGATTTTTTTAATGTATTTTGATGTTCATACATCTTACATGTTTTCAGATTTATATGATTTTAAAATCGCCATGTTATTAATCAAAATGGTTTAATCTTACAAATTGGTACAAACGAATTTAGAAGAAAGACAAATGTTGACATTGAAATATATTTTCAGATTTGTCATCGATATTTCGATGAATTACGTTAAGGTATATAGGTCCACTGTTCAGTCTATACATAATACCATAAATTATTTATAATATTGCCAAAATTCTATATTTTAAAAACCACAACGCACTGACCTCGGTTTCCATCAAACAAAGGCGAACCGATTTGCGTATAGGAAATGTGTATCTGGTTTGATATAAATCAGCTATTAAGAGGAAATAAATTTTGTGGTTTTGACGTACAACGATTTTAGGGCAACATTTCTTGACGTCATTGATATAACACACAGAATGGTTCTTATGTACGATGAATCTAGTGGTTTGATCCATATATCTACGAATAACTTTGCTCTTGAAGTTTATAAGCTATTTCCCTACCTAAATGTTGAACTTGGAGAACTGAGTTATCAAAACTGTCGAACGCTAGTGTATCTTGCTGTTTACATGGTATTATGAACTGACTGTATTCAAGCCTAAACAAAAATCTTTCTACATTTAGTTTGCCGCACATTATTTTGAGGTTTAAAAACTCATCTGAGGTCAGTTCATTAGGTGTGGGAATACTTTGTTGATATACTAAAAATAATATTATTTTTCTATGATATTCAGAGGGTGATTATTTATAAACATTTCATTGGTAGTTATGGTTTAAAAAGCCTATAAACTATCGATGAACAACTACGTCTATATAACAATTTACAGTTTAAATGGGTTGCATTATAGATCGACTCACTGCTTGAATTGGATGCTCTTGTTGTGGATGAAATTTATTTCCAGCAGATTAGCCACGTTGAGTGAACAAATTCTTAAATTGATGTGTTTTATATACTGTGTGTGTTCGATACAACCTATTTGATCCATATAGTCACGAATCGATTGCAAAAACTCAGTAGAATTGCACATCGCTAAATATTTATAGGAAGTTATCATTCGATATCGATTACGCAGCACTCAACGCGATTTTGATGTCTAAATATTTAAAAAACAGGTTATGTACATCTCCAATGATGTTTTCCACTTCACACTTTAACTGTTGTGGGTTTTATCGACCATTTCTAATGTTGTGAACTCAATTTCTGACCGTCGAACGTTCACTGCTGTCCAGGTTTTTTAATGAAAATTCATCGAGGTTAAATTTATATTCAAATGCAAAAGTTAAACTATCTGACGGATTGTCTGCATTAGGATTCCCAACCGACCTATTTTAGGAAGGCTTCATTTTTCTAATTTGGTCCTTCCACTTTCCATATGACTCAATGTCCTTTATAAAGCTCAAGTGTTCTTGTTTAATGTGAATTAGACATTAACCAAATTTCTGTTAAAAAAATTGTTACTAAATAGACCGAAAAATATGTTTCGGTTTCGACCACAATATATTTTGTTACATAAATTATATGTTTTTTGAATATCATGATGTAATGTGTCCTTGTCTATATAGTCTGACAACTATGATTGACATCAAACCACCTGATCACCAGTGTCCATTTAAAATGTGTTTGCTTAAATTCCTGTGTAACCGTTTCTATACATTTATTGCTTTGCATCCATTTACGATAGAGAAGTGTAGTTTGCGATTAGATGCAAAACGGCGTTAATCACGTCTCAACCTTGTGTACCAGTTACATGTATTGGTGCACATTGCAGGTGGTTAGCCCAATGAATGCTTTTTACACACAATCGCTGTTTATAAAATTTATAAAAACATGTTTCTTCTCCATAAAAAGACGGATTGATTGGATCTTTATTAGAATAGTTATTTATGTCTTCTTAAGCTTTGAACGGTTTCAGAGTTTACTTGAAGATTCCTGGCCACATATGGTGTATTTTAATTTATTCTTTTCGGAGAATCCGAGCGTTTTATATGATGTTGCGTTGCTATGGAGTATTCACAATGGGCGGATGACTTTTAAAAACGATCTGAAGTTTTCCCTAACTTTCGGTCGTGGAAGAAATAGACTTTCGGAATTTTGTGTAAATATCCTTACTTTGATAAGTTTAGAACTAAGCTTGAAACCATATAGTCTGAATATTTGACTTTGGCTACTTACATATTTAGATACCATCCATAATAAAAAATATGCTTAAAATATAATAAATATAATAAAAAATATGCTTTGGTTTCGACCTCAATATGTTTTGATGAACAAATTATATGTTCTTTGAAACTCATGACGTATATGCTTTGTCTGTAAAGTCTGGTAAGTGTGATTAATACCACCTGATCATATTTTTCGCACTATTAAAATTGGCTGGAACCCTTTAAGCTAGGCCCATGGTGCAAACCTTGAATTTCATCAAAGCGCACAGGTGCGCTCTGCGACCTTAGAAAACTGGAGCAGTTGGAACCAGAGTATAGAGAAGACAGTAGATTTACTGGAAAATATTCTTAAATTGATCACAAGGGATTTTATGCGGTCAAAATCCGGACAACTGTTGATGAAGTATAAGCTATCATCAAATCCTCAAGACATTCGTTGCATACGGCATTACTGGCAAGTCTCATGCAATGAAGATGATTTTTGAAATGGCCATGGCCAGTAAGTAAAGAAACCCTCAAACTGTTCTTTTTTAATGCAAGAACGTAGTTGGTCAGCTTCGGGTTAATCCCCCTTACAAAGTATTTCACCATACGACAAGTAGAGGTGGATAACCGCATCGATGCGGTTATCCACCTCTACTTGTCGTATGGTGCTTCGCAGCTAACCGATAGTTTCGATAAAGCAATGGTTTTAATTGTTTTTTCACTTTGTAAAGAGTTAAACGACCAGCTGGTTCAGGGCCTACAAAAAATACGCGAGAACCAGTTTTATTCAAACGGTCTGCAACTTCGTGGCCGTCAATTTCACAATGGGCAGGAACCCACATGACCGTTACGTTATTGTTGAACCAAGACTGTTCAATATTTTCTTACAATTCTCTACTAGTTTAGAGTTAGTTCGACGATCGTTCAGTAAGTTAAGGACAGTTTTACTATCCGTACAAAATATAATCTGTTTGTCGTCGGCAACGAGATCAAAAGCTGAAATTACGCAATGAGTAACCGTAATTAATTCCGCTTACAAAAGGTCCTCAATCTGCCAGAAGTTCTCAAATCATGCGATAGCCAGTAGTAGATAGCCAGCACCCTGTTTAGAGACAAAGCCATCTGAAAAGAATATATTGATTCGGATATCTTATTGAGTAAATCTGGTGAAAACCACATATTGAGCAAATCTAGTGAGAACCATCTCAAAAGATTTGTAGAAATTAAAAACAGGCAGACGCCAATCAGTAACCATTTCGATTTCTGGCATGGCTCGTTTGAATTCATTAAGAATTGATATATGGCCTGAATTAGTGCCGAAAGTATTCCACGCCCCTGAACCGTAAATAAAAGATTGTAACTGGGGTAGAGAGAGAATAAGCTCCATCACTAGGAGCGGAGTAGAAGACATGGATCCAGTTACAGTCCTATAAGGAGTTTTTTTTACAAATAGTTGAGTTTACTAATTGAAGATTTTACTTAAACCGCTTGCCACACAACAGACGCATAAGTTAGAACCAGTGATTTGTAGATAAAGTATGGCATTTTGGGGGATAATCTCCAGGAACTACCAAAAGATCTATGGCATTGCCAAAAAAAGCTGTAGCTTTTTGTAGTTTATAAACCAGATGTTACTGCCAAGAAAGTTTATTATCCAGGAAAATACAAAGGTGTTTGACGTAGGTTGAGCTATTAACCTTACATCCGAAAAGTGATGGTACACAAAAAGCTGCAGTATTCCTATGTCTTGTAAATATAACCAAATCGGTTTTAGACGGATTCACATGTAAACCCCTATCCAGACACCACTGTTATAAAAAGAGCGCGCTGAGTTAAATTTGATAATACATTCAGGTGCTTGTCTGAAACTGTCGGAACCAGATCGTCAGCATAACTTTGAGCGGCAAAATCGGGCTCACGAAAAATAACTAGAAGTTTGTCAATGACAAGAATCTTCAACAGGGGTGAAAGCACACCTCTTTGCGGGCATTGTCTGGAAGCTTTGACCGAAGTAAAGGTATCCTCAACCTCGCATATCACTATGCAAGATTTAAGCATACATTCAATCCATTTGATGATATCCATTTGATGTTCGATACCAAATTTAGTACAAGCATTCGTAATCGAGACGAAAGTAGTATTATCAAAGGCTCCTGCAATATTCAGCAAAGTTTCCACAAGAAATTCGTTGCTGTATATAGATCTCTTAATCCTAGTTACGAGTTCATGTAAGGCAGTCTCACAGGATTTACCCATTTAGTAATATGCCATCAGGACCGGCAGATCCAATTGAAGCTAAGTTCCAATTGGGAATTACATCCAAATCGTTAGTGACTACACCAGTATAGTCGGAAAATATGTAGTGAGAAGTAGGTTACATACTTCCTTTTAAGAGGAAGTAAGCTTACCATTAGGTAGACGAAGTGAATCAAGTCTACAACTATTATTCCTGCTCAGCGACTTGTTAAGTCTAACTACAGCAGGTAAGCTATTAATTTCCTCATAGAAGATTACCCAGGAGGATCTCTGTGATGTTATTAATTCGTTTTTTGTACACCTTTTGTGCAGCTATGAAGCTATTCCCAATCAGACTGAAGATTAGATCTGCCTAGCCATTAGATAGCACTGTGAACCCTATCCACAGTTATGCTGATGATGCAACATTTACTCTTATATTTCATTCGAGGTCAAGCCTTCTCCTTCAGAGTTTAACGGTAAACGGCTGTAAGTTGTTACTTCGCTTAGTTACGTCAATCAGGTCAAACTGAACAAATTCTCTTGGGTTGTGATTTAATTCACCTGCTTGGTTTAAATTAGCAACAATTTAAAATGGAATAAACACATTATCGCATTGGCCAAATCATCTTCACGTAAACTCGAGTTCCTCTATATATGTAGACGTTTTTTAGATCTCATCAGGTTCTTGAGATATGTAAAACCTTTATTAGACTGTGTATAGAATATTGCTGACGCCATCCACTATGAAGACTCTAATATAAGTGTAGCAGATATACCTAATTCCTTAACTAATACCTAATGATAAAGAAAACCGAATTTGGATCATGTTGACGCTTGGATTGTCATTTCTGCCATTTGTATAAGTTAAGTATACTTGAGTATAAATTAAACTACTTACTAATTTTATCAAGATTTATGTATTAAGTAAGACCCACGTATTAATAAAATTCCCTTCTCTTGCCCAAGTTAACCGATCACTTTTTCCTCCTACTCATTACAGTATACATATTTTACTCGACCACAATATATCAAAATTTGTACTTTGACAACCTTGACAGAACCATAGCGAACTACACATTTGTATACTACATTTGGCCGTGTGTTTTCAATCAATGATGTTTGATAACGTTGATGTTCAAACGTATATTGGTATGGCCGGACATATACATCATAATGGCCGGAAATGAGAATGCCAATTGCGATATTAATTATTGTGATAGATTTACTCGTAATTACATGATAAATAATTTATTTTTACACCGCGGCGTGAAATCGTTTTGTCACACTACCATTTATGGTTTATTTTAAATTCAAAATACTATTTAATCGTGTTTTGGATAAAAATTGGTGATTTCTGTTTATCGAATACAACTAACTAGTTGTTTAGAAAAACTGTCTATAAATACATGTATGTTTGTTAAACTGCAGTTGGAGTGCGCCTCATAATGTGTAATTATAATTAAACAAATTCAACAATTCTTAAACATTTCTTAAAAATAAAACAAATTTGAAATCGCATAATTACAACAGCATAGTACACATACGTCGATCTTAATCATAAATCATAAATTTTTATTGTTTTAACAGAAATTAAACATAAGTTTTTAGTCAGTAATTCTGGTTGGTAATTTTTTCTTATTTCTTTATAATTAAAATTCATAACAAGAAATAAGAAATATTGTAGTAACTGTACGAAACAATAATCGTAATAACTAACTGATATTTCAATAAAAAGTATGTATATAGTTTTATGAATTAAATTAGAAAATGTGTAATTGCGCGAAATATGTTAGAGAAGCTTAAGATTATATTGTGTCTAAGTGTTTGTACAGTAACTGTTTTATTTGTGTTAAGAAGGTGAATTATTCTGTATACCGGGTGTTTCTTTTAAACTGAGACGATCAAATATCTCGAAAAATAGCCACTCTACGGAAAAAATGTCCATAATCAAAATTTAATCATACCGCGAGGGAAACACATTAGTGCAAAAAAATAGTCCCCCACCCCCTCTTTGTAGATGGGGTGGGGGTAGCTTTTGATAGCTTTTAACTAAGATAGGAAGCCATATAATCATCATTGCAGATACGGATTCTACGACTAAAAGTACGTATGATTTATAAATATTTTGTTCGGTTCATGATAGATGGCGTTGTATTCGACAAAATTCAATTTCGTCTTCTTAGCACACACGCATTCGATTCTGCAATACGTTTGAAATAAAATTGGTCATCAAAACAATTTATTCAGTTTTGTAAATCACATTTAACGTTTGTGTTATTTCTTATCTTCATGTTTAATACTTTAGAATGGAGCTTTTAACTATGTGGTAGACAAAATTGAAATGGTTCTGGTTTATGGAGAAGCTGGCAAAAATCTTGATAATGCTGTTGCTATTTACGCTCAACGTTTTCCGGATAGGATTCGTTCACGTGCTTCATTTGGCCGTACTATCAAACAATTTATTACTGATGGAAATGTTCAACCGAAATAGAGGACCCGTAGAGCAACAGTCACTGGAGAAAATAATGAAATTGCTGTATTGGCAGCAGTGGCTCATAATCCTCATGTTAGTACACGAGAAATAGTTCACGATTCCGGATTGTCCCTCACCAGTGTTTGGAGAATTTTAAAACGGCACAAGTATCATCCATATCATGTGTCTTTACACCAAATCGGGTAACTTTTTGTCAATGCCACTTTTTGTTCATTTTTTTCGTTGCATAATGTTCTCTGACGAATCGTAACATGCATTATTGCATTATTGGATAACATGCATTATTGGAGTATTACAAATCCGCACTGGCTTCGTCAAGTTGAACATCAGCGTCCTTGGCCTATCAACGTGTGGTGTGGAATAATTGGCAACAAATTCATAGGCCTCTACATTATTAAAGGCAACTTGAATGGTAAAATGTACCGAAACGGAACATGTGGTTTCAATATAATGCACGGTTGTCCTGCACACTATTCGGTGGTGGCACGTGAAATACTTGATCGTGATTTCAATGGTCGCTGGAACGGTAGAGGTGGTCCGATAAATTGGCCCTCCAGATCACCAGATCTTACTGGGTCAGATTTCTGTTTGTGGGCCTATCTCAAAGACAAAGTTTACAAACAAGAACCAACAACACGTGAGAACATGATTGAGCGATTTAGAAATGCATGTGCTGAAATTCAACCAAACACATTTCTCAGTTGTGTACAATCATTTGAAATGCGTATTAATAAGTGCATTGAAGTCGCAAGCCACATTTTGAACACTTATTTTAAGCTAAAATTATTTTATTCACCTGCCATTTACATTTATAAATTGTTTTGATGACGAATTTCGAGTATTTCCAATGGAAAACATGATGTTTTTTATTTCAAACGAAATAAAAGCAGAATCGAATGCGTTTGTTCTAAGAAGAAGAAATTGAAAATATTGAATTTCGTCGATTGCAACGCCATCTATCATGAACCGAATAAAATATTTCATTCAAATCAAACGTACTTTTAGTCGAAGAATCCGTATCTGCGATAGTAAATATGGCTTCCTATCTTAGTTTAAAAGTTACCCCCGCCCCACCTACAAAACGGGGGGTGGGAGACTTTTTTTTTGCACTAATGTATTTCCCCCGCGGTATGATTAAATTTTGATAATGGAAATTTTTTTCGTAGTGTGGCTATTTTTCGAGATATTTGATCGTCTCAGTTTAAAAGAAACACCCGGTATAAAGTAAACCAAAAGCTACGGTATGGTTTAAAGCATTTAATAGTTTTATGTGTGCTTGAATTTAATTGACAGCTTGCGCGCGTAATGTAAGGAAATAATTTCTTATACTTTACTTAGTAATTAATCTAGTCGCACGTTCGCCATTTATTTTACTGTCATTGATACTCGATTTCTTATTTATTAATAAAATCTTACGAAATATAAAGTGTTGCGTATGTATATATATATATATATATATATATATATATATATATATATATATATATATATATATATATATATATATATATCCAAGATTTCATCAAATCATTTATATATTTTGATATTTAATTATGTATAATGAATGTCCAAAGTCATTGTGTTGATATTGGCACATATTTTTATATTATTTATGAAAATGTTTTTTTTTTGCACAATGTTCAAGTGCATTTTGCATTGCATCATGCCATCTTAAGTTTTTCAAATTGACTGTGTTATGGTTTATTTCATATGAGTATTTTTGTTGGGTTTAATATGATCTGGTTTCCGGTTGATTCATGTCCCGAATCTTCTTTGCTACATCGAAAATGGAACAACATTAATCTGTTTTGCAGTTCTGCGTTAGTTGACCTATAAGATTTTACGACTTTGTTTTTTTTATAATAAATAAGTTATTAATAATGTTTAATGTATAATTTTTTTTTATTTCTTTCTAGGTAAGAATTTCTACATTGAACAGTGTTATTTACTATAATTAGTACACTAATATAATTGGATACGAATATTTTTTTATGAGGATGTAAGTATGATAAAATATATGCAGGCCATTTATTTATGCTTCTAATTATTTATTTACAAACATTTTTCCGAAAATTATTCTTAAATATAAGTTCGGTTAAAGAACACATTTAATTAAGACTACATTGTTTCCCCGTACCAACATTTATTTTGAAAGACAAAGCTTAAGGTACTTGTGAGGGTTAAATACATGATTATGTCAAATTATTTATAGGTTTTCCTCAATTTCGACCCAAAATTGTCAATGTTAAATTTAAGTAAATGTAACTGGCGCTCATCATATCGTGTAGGAAGTGTGATTCTAAGTTCTTCAGTCTGTTGATAAGCGAATAAACGATTGAAAAATTCCCCAGTGATGATACTGTTATCCAAGATATGGTCGCGCATTGTCATGATGGGAACACAAAAATCTATTTTTGTTGGCCAATTTTGGTTGCTCTTTTTTGATTGCTTCGTTCAAACAGTCAAGTTGTGCATTTCTCTAAAATCAATCCGGTTTATCAAATTTCTTTCCGCTATTCATCTGGCACTCAAACATCCAGCTTCTTTATGTAGCCTGCTTTTTCAAATGATTCCAAACTGTTATGTGGTTGATGTTTAACGCCTCCGCTATTCCCTGAGAACTTACGTGCCAGTCTTACATTTTCAGTGACTTTTGAAACTTTTTTGAAACCACTTCTGGATTTTTCTATTGGCAAAAATTTAGTATTCGACACAAAATCTGCGTTGATTTTCCCATCAATGTTCGAGCCATTTCTGTAGAACACATTTGCTTGTTGTTAAGAACGAATCAGTGTCTCAATTATCACAGACCAATGTACGAATTACACGGTCATAAGTTTTACTATTCTTCTTAAAATATAAGAAGGCCATTGAAAATAAAAGGGTCATCTTAAGAAAGTTTATACTTCCTATAAAAAAAATTAGTAAGAAAAAAATAGATATTAGCTGATTAGAACTTAATAAGTTCAGTTGTGGCTATATCTATATCTAGTTATAGCACATGTTGGGCACAATTTGTCCGTCTCTTATATATTATATTTTAAGCTTCTTCCGGAAGAATCATTATACATACTGCCAGCGTATTTATGTATTAACCCAGCTAGATAAAATGTGGCAAAAAGTGTCATGCGAGTTCATCGGCTTTGCTATATGAGATGCAAATTGAACTGATAATCTCGTTAATCGATCAAAAATAGATCTGAGCTATATAATTTTGACGTGATTTAGCCTAGTCGTACATCGCTGATAACTATTCGATGACATGTAATTAGCGCATGATCATTGATCTGGTTTATAGCTTTTTTTAGTCCTATATTTGTTCAGCCCAGGACACTATAGTACATACTCGATTTTCATACATTTGCTTGTTGCTTAGAACAGATGAGAGTCCCAATCACTACATGTCCATCTACAAATATATTGAGTTGTAAAGTCAATGTATAAATTATAGTCAATACTTTCCTCATCTTTCCTAAAATATTAGACTTTCTGACTACAACGCTAAAAATTGTATTTTGTCTATGATCTTTAAACTTGTTCTATTGAGAGAACGGTCAATCAGATTCCTTCCACTCGTGAATCGATCGAACATCGCTCTCTTTTGACTAAAAGACGTACAATGCAGAACCAAATGTTCAATGTACTCCACAACCAAACAACTTACACGTAGATTATTATCACTCAATTGACGTTTATAAAGACCTTCCTTCCAATTACCATGGTTTAATCTCACCCACTCAATAGTTCGAATCATTCTTGGGTTGCCTTTGATCTCATTGAAAAAGGACTAAATCAAATTCTCACTATTCCACTCAAAGTATTTCTTTCCTTTTACCGGGCACTTTTGTCTAAACTCATTCTGCTATTTTGTCCACAGATTCACCTTAAACATACGAAGTACATGTTACATCTCTAATTGCATCCTTAAAATCATATTCATTTATTTTTTTAAGCAAACAACTCCGTTTCGCAAGAATATCAGCTTTCATTATACCTTCAATTTATAAGTAAGATCCATTGAAGAATAACCTCCTTCACACAAAATTGAAGGTACTCATACAGATCTACATACATGCCCCAAAACACGCGTTATCAACTTATATTGAATTTTCAAATCCACCTTTTGATCCGTCACTCATACGAAATTTTGGAGGACACAAGCGCCATTTGCATTATATCGGTTACACTTGTGCGAGCTCTTCATTAAGGTTTACTCACCCGTTTAGTCGTATTCGGTTTCTTTCAATTATCGGCTTATTTTTCCATGTGTACCTTAAAATTAAGTTTTTTGTCGATTCAGATTCGCAAATACCTAGTCATAATACCTAGTAAGATGGTTTGATCTTTGCCTAATAAGACAAAGTCATCTGCAAATTGCAGGATAACTTTGTCTACTGCGTTTAACCGATGAACCGAGCTCGTATACATATTGAATAACATTGGTGAAATTGTACTACCTTGCGGTAGATCAACTTTAACCGCGCCCTTCAACCTTTAACCTCTTCCACACAATAATAATTTTCGGTCAGTCATAAAATCATGTACACATTTCCAAATTTGTCCAGGGAAACCTAAGCTCAGAAGAACTTGATATCGTTTTCCTGGCACTACATAATCATACGCTCTTTAGTTATGTCATGTTATAAATAGTTTCTAGAAGGAGATGCATTTAGAGGGTTTTTCAGCTTAAGTCTTGATAATTCAAGATACGCATATAGCCTTGCCACAAGTAAACCAATTATTTATTGGAATTATGAAATTCAGTAAGAATACCGTGCAATCCCGGAGATGAGTTACTTGTAAAAGCTCGAGAGATTTTGCACAAGTTGTGGTCCATTGTGTCCATCTGGTTGTTGAAACCATAGAGAGAAGTAATAGAGCTGGTAGATAGTCAGACCACACTTATAGTTTCCGTATTCTGGTTTTAGCATTTCTTGTCTGTGCTAATGCAAGCTTGTTACATTTCTGTCGAGTTGTTTGGAGTATTTTTGACTACCAAGATGGACGAGGTTTACTCTTAGGCGAGTTAAGAGGACACAAGTATATTGGTTATTTTGTTACGGTTTCCTAAAATCAATTGCTGCTTAAATCTATAATTGGCACCATTAATCGTTGTATTGTTTTTAAATTAAAAACTTTTATTACTATAAACAGTTCAATGAAAACGTTTCACCATTTAAGGTATAAGTGCCTACATGTCTGAGCCTTCTTAATTATGCCTTTACTCAATATCAAGTTTTGAATTTTGGGTAACCTGTAACCTACTATTGTTTGAAATCCGATTGCGAGAGAACCACATTGTAGAATCCCCATTGTAAACACGTATTATTATATGTTGAGGTAATTCACCTCTACTCGACCCACTATATATAATTGAAAAGTCACGTATTTGCACATATCTTAAAACTGCAGATTGCAAATAGTATTTCCGCTAAAGTATTTTTAAAAAATTAATAATGCGTATCGCGGAATCAACAAAAACCAGAATCAATATTTACATATATATTCATCGACGTATAAATAAATAATTAGCCATTTACGCGTTAATGATTTTATGCAATCGCAGCATAACTTAACAATTTATGATAAAAATAATAATTCATTGTATATCTATAGACACACGTACTTATAGCATGTATGTAGCATAAAAATTAGTAGTCGTCTAAGTAGTAGCTATAATTAACTAATTAAATAAGTATTAACCATTGTTATGAAAGTTGTTTACTGAATTACATTTCCGATTTACTTTCGTTTTCAAAGTCACTACACATATTGAGTTGTGTGGAAGTAAAACATAATTTTGTAGCTACCATCGGAATAAGATATTTATGTTTAAAGGGTGTCCCGAAAGTGACTGACACGAATGATACGGTTGGATTGCTTTATGAATGCTCTTGTAGAAGCGCCTTCCAATGTAGCACCCTTTATATAATTTTATTATATTTTTATCCGATCCAGGTTGGATCTAGTAGATCAAGTGGTTTCTTCCTTCGCTGCCTTCTCACTGGATTTGTGTCATCCATCATTCGGCGTATTTCAGCATTTTTATGTTGACTAATCTGTTGCATATGTTTTCTTGCGTTTTTATATATTTCTACTAAAACGAAATCCATCTTTAAATCTCTATGGAGGTTGTCATTTCTCACGTACCACGGTGCACTAACTAGTCCACGTAGGACTTTGCTTTGGCTGGATGTATGATGTTGATGTATGTTTACTTTGTTCTGGAATTTTCCGGTACAGTATAGTAATTTATTATGTAAAGTTAGCTCAGAACTTCTCCCTAAGAGCCAATTCATTTATCTGTAAATAATGTTTAATTCTTTTTTTTCCTTTTCACATGCTCTTTCCATTTTAGTTTCGCGTGAAGAGTCATACCTTGGTATTTTGAGGTGTTTACTTTTCATATGGAATTTGCTGGGAGTTCAGTTCTATTCAATCAAACTTTGTTATTGGCGAAATTACAATGAACAGATTTTGCTCCATTCAGTTTCATCCGCCACTGTTTCGTGCAAGTGTTAACCATATTACTCGCTCTTTGCAATTTGCTTATGGATTCTTCTATGTTATCAGCGACTGGTAAGATGGCCGTATCATCTACAAACGTTGCTATAGTTGTATCTTCTATCGTTGGCAGATCAGAGGTATATATAGTACATATAAAGTTTGTCTCAGAACGCTACCTTGTGGTACTCCTGCTGATATTTTCTTTATTTCCGAGTATTCACCATCTAGTTTAACACAGAAGGGCCGGTGAGCTATGTAAGAGTTTTTTCAAGTACACCTTCAATTATGTTTGTAATCCGAAGCACTTACTCGATTGTTGAATGGTTTTCTCTAAAGTCAAATTGGTAAAATGTTATAAGATTTGTTTCTTCAATTATTGGTTTGAGTCGCTTAAATAGTAATTTCTTGAATATTTTTGAAATTATTGGCAGTAAGGAAATCGGTTTATACGAATATTTGCCATTTAATGGTTTGTTTGGTACCCAACATGATTACTTCAGAAACTTTCCATTGCTTTGGAACGTTTTTAGTACTGAATACTGCGTTAATTATTTGAAATAGTTTTCGTAGTCATTTCTCAGGTAGGGCTTTTATTATTTGCCCTGTAATTAAGTGATATCCTGGAGATTGCTTTGCACTTAGGTTTGTTTTGATTTCCTCTTTTAATTCTTGCACTGTGATATATTAGAGTTGTCTAGTTTATATACTGGTGGCATGTTTTTATCTACTGTTTGTCTAGGTATAGCCTGGAATGTGTTTTCAAGATGAGTTGCAAATAAAGTTACTTTCTGCTTTGCGCTTAGAGCCCAAGTTCCATCGTCGTTTCTAACTGGAGGCATTTGAAGTTTAGGTCGTTTTAATATTTTTGTTGCTTTCCAAAGGGAGTACTTGGTATCTTTTTCTCCAGACAGGCTACTTAGGTATTTATTAATGGATTTATTTTTGATTTCTTTAATTTTATGAAACAACAAGCCCATTTTGTTAACAGTTCCTTTGATTAAACATATACTGTAAATATTCGTAATAATTTGATTCATTTAAACGATTTGTATCACCTTTTATATGATATGATAATATTTAATTTTAATACAAGGTGCTATGTTGGAAGGTACCTCTTGAAACGCCTTTAACTTGATAGAGTTCACAATGCCAAGTGGAAACGTAAACTCGTCTTCGCTTTGACCAAGGAATCCAACCGCATCATTCATGTCAGTCACTTTTGGGACACCCTGCATAACGTATTGTGACATCCGTCATCGTCGTCGTCTGTGCGGCTTATTTTTATTTATCGTACGCATAAACCACTCAAAAACACTTTCTTTTCAATACGAATTGGTTTGTGTGGAACTTAATGATATTTTTGCGGCTATATATTGGTAATCGGATGATGTTTACACTGCATATTATGAGAATAATTTATACTTCAGCTTATTCGATTTAGTATAGAGTTTCATAATACCATCAAGGTGAATGGTAATGCTGTCATCGAATTTTAATACTCTAAGCCATCTTTAAGATGATCTTAGTGCATTTTATAATTTTTTGTATGATAATTTTAGACTACCGATACAACATTATGACGTAGGAGATTTTATATATTATGTAACTTAGTGTGATACTATATTATCAGTATCGCGAATTGTGGGCAATTAAAAGTCAATGAATGTTAAAATTTACGTTTAATCTTTAGTGATAATTCAAATGTTTTATATGGTAGATAGAAGTTGTTCGATAAGATCGATTACGAGTATTCGGTTGTGATTCATTATTCTCAATCAATTTTATGTAAATAAAACAAGTTGTGTGTCAAATATCCATTGAATTTGTTTTTAATGAGATGATTTTATATCATTAAGAACGAAGTATAACATAGTTCAAATGTTCGCCGCGGCATTGCTTGGTTGTATGTATTCGAGAGGTCAAATTTTGTATTATTATCGTTTAAATATGACTGAATTATTACTCTATAGTGATCGTTATGTTCGGTGGCCAGTTTACGTCGTTCAGTTTAGGCCACAAATAATTGCTTAATTTTTTCCATAATTTTAGCATACCTTGAGTTTTCGTGACGCAAGTGTTGGCTTATTACTTACCTAGCCGGTTGATACGAATTTGCTGGGTCCTATTGAAGGGTTCTATTGGACTGTCTCTTATATTAATCACCTAATTATACTATAAACCTAAATCTACTGAAATACTTAAATCTTTACTATAGGTCTTATACCACATATTTATGGAACTAATCTTGGCCGAAATTTGACATTGATACGACATATATTAACGATAGTAGCAAAAATATATTCCGACGTTGCTCGTGTTACTGTGAAATAAAGCTCAATAAAGCTTTAGTTTTACACTGCAACCTGCTTGAGATGGAGTCATACAAAGATTTTAAATAATCTTAAGAAATTTGGTTCCAGGCTTCATTCATCGCTTTAATAAGGCTTTCTTTACTGTCGAATTGTCGACCACCTTCGTAAACTTTCCGAGAAAGCCAACCCCACACGTTTTCCATGATATTGAGATTACGAGAATACGGAGGCCCCGGCAAAAGCTCTACATTTTGCTGCGATGTCCATGATTTGATTATGTTAGCTGTATGGATAGGGGCATTATCTTGCTGATATATCCATGACAATGGCCCAAAACTATCATTGAAGCGGGGATTTGCTTCTTCGAGGATGCCCTTGTAAGTTGCTGCGGTCATTCCGGTTGGAAATGACAAATCTCCCGGACCATAAAATGATATAGCCCCCGACACCATAACGCCTTCTTCCCGGCTGTGGTGTTTTGCTAAAAACTTTTCCTCTTTTCGAAGGTCGTGAAAATAATAATTAAACCCATCCATCGAGGTTAAATTTCTTCTCATCAGAAAAACGACACGTTTCCATTTTTCAGACCATGTCATATGCTGCCTCGAGAAATCTAACCTTTTCTGTTTACTCTCCTAATTGAGAGGTGGTTTCTTTTGGAGCTTTCTTCGAATAAGGTGATCTGCTTTTTAATCACTCTCCATACTATTATTCAGCTGGCCTCCACACCAACTCTAGCTTTAATTTTTGAACCGATTTTAAAATATTTAAAAAAAACGGTCGTTCCTACGCAAGTGAACTGCAGTGTATATTTAGTTTCTATTAAGAGAATTTGTCTTTTAATTGATACTCCCATAGCGATAGTTTCTGTCATTCATTCTATTATTCTAGGAATTTTAGGAGTGTAGGAGTATAGGCTGAACCAACTTATGTGCTCTGTTGCGATCTAGAGCTTTTACCTGTTCCTGTGATTGGCATAGTGATGCTTCCATGTCATCGCTAGTTTTTCTACTTTCTCTTTTCCTTGCGGGTTCCAGGGCAATGAAATACTCGTTTTATAACTTGGTGATTTCCTCATCGTATGGCCAATTCATTTCCACTTTCGTCTCTGTGTCGTACTGATTGGTTTTTCTATACAGTTTAATTATGGTGTTGGGGCAGAAGCTTTTCAGTATTCATAAGTAGTTTAAGCACTTGTTTACGAACACCTGCAGTTTATTTCTGAAATTATTTTGTCTCATACCCATACAGTAGTACTGATTTCACACACGAGTTTATGCAATCACACACGAGAGATGCCCGTATCACAAAGTGTCTGCATATTGCGTTCCTATATATCGTGCCAAATGCGCGTTTGAAATCGCCGATTGTAATTGTCAGGCTTTCCATTTTTGTGGTATTCTGACATAATTCCACACTTCTTGGATTATTGGTGTTAGTGTGCTTGCAGTTGTAAATGAATCTCGTTTGAATATTTCGGCCATTATATTATCTGGTCCAGTAGCCTTATATTATGTTCAATGGTATTTCTAACTTCATACTCCGTTGGCGGATGGTTTCATTATTGGTATCAATTGATGACCACAGATTTTCGGTGTTAAAAACTTTTTCATATAATAATATCCTTTCCATCGATTGAAATTTTGCTTTTGTCACAGTTGGTGGTTACTGTGAAGAATTTCTTGTAAACCTTATGGAATATTTTAGTTCTGCCATGCGGTGATGTTGATGTGTTTATTTTGGAGTGGGAACCTGCTACCGCCTATGAACAACTGATACGTTATGCAGAAGTCTATGAGTTCGTTTCCCATGACAATCAGGTTGGTGTTGTCCGTTCCACTTTGAGCATTGAATGATTTTGACGTCGTTCCTGTACGTTTTTGCTATTATGCTTTCATTTCACTGAATGATGATATCTTATTTTTGAATGGAATCTTGCCACTATTATTCTGCTGTTAACTTTTTCCATTCCATTAATGCTTTCTTTGCCTTATTTGTTGTTTATGTCCACGCTTGTTAATGTGTGTCGTCTCTACACCAGATAATATCATATTTATTTTGCCGCTGTTCTGCCATATGACTTCACTGTGATTCCTAGAATCTCGATGTCTGTATCGTTTTACATTTTATTACCTTCTTTGCTTGTGTTAGCCTTGCAGTTTCTATTATTCTAGTTCCTGATCTAGATAGCCAAGGTCGATATTTGATTTTACCGGTTTGTGTCTTTATTTCTTTTGTATTCGTTTCTGTAATCTGTGTGAGATCGGATTGGTCCAGTTAATCATGACCAGCTTCTAAGGATGATCGGTAAGGCATGCTAGTATGCTGGGCCGGTTTTCGTTTCTCTCTATTTTAACCTTTTTTCTACTATGATATCCCCAAAGATATAGGTTGCTTGACATAGTCACACCACAATAATTATTTCATTGTTTCAATAAATTTGTACGGTAGTGTATTATTTAATTATTTATGTTTGTAGTTACTTGTTATTGTATTAGAGCTTGTGATCCATGAGCTTAATGATTCATAATGATTTTTTTGTTATAATTGGGTTAGGGCGTATTTACAGTCGCTGATAAGACACATCGCTATATGCCACTGTACATAAATTTAAATACTCAGTTTGTTTATTTATATTTACAATAGAAGTAATTCTTATCACAATAAAAATAAGTTATCTTATCGATGATAACAAAAGTCCACAAATTTATTTTGGTCGATTCGCAATTTGAAAAAAGATTCTACCTTTAGTAAAAATACGGTTTAAAGTGAACTATTTAGTTGTTAATTTAAAAATGTACTAAAACTATAGAAATTATTATAAGTGTTTATTACGAGTCTTCGAGTACATAACAATTTTTTTATTTTCAGTTTTCGTTTGTATGTAAATTTTGTTTAGTTGTATGTTATATACGCGAGTGTGCGATAGTTTTATAAAAGTGCAATAATAGTGGTTTGTAATAATAGAGTTTAATTGAAAATAATTGTATTTTTCTGTTGAGCTCACTTTGGTATTAAATTTTATACATACGTGTTGTGGCTATATGGGCATAGATATTTGCAAAGTGTAGTTTAGTTTTAAATCGACAGTGGATAGTTTTCGATACTTAGCTACAATTATCGTATACTAATTATTAATTTTTGGTGTTGTAGAAAGTTTGCTATTCGTGGCCTTTTAATTGTATATACAGTTTCGAAGCGTACACTTTAATTAGAACCTTTTAGTGAAAAGTGATAGTTTTAAAATTTAGTATACTTTATGTGGTTGTGTTAATTTGTGTTGTGCACTCCATAATTATGAAGAAGTATATGCTGTGGCCAAAAAGTAAAGACAAATTGAACAAGGTAAAAATTATAATATTTCTCTTTGTAAAAAAAACACAAGTGATAAAGAAAAATGTTGATAAAAAGCTTTCCATGAAGGTGCAAAATATAATATTTACGATATAAGTTATTTATAGTAGAAATATGATAAGGCGGGCAACTATTTACACAAAACAACTTGTTGTTGTCAATCCACTGTACGATAAGCGAAAAGAAAAAGTTTCATTTGACTCTATCTAGATAGCATCATCGCGCACTTCCCCATTTTGTGTGTGATGATGATGTTCACGAGTAATTGAATATATTTTGTAGTTTTAGTTTTAGTGTTTTTCATTTTATAAAACCGGATGCTTTAAATATTAAATGGTTATAAATCTGATATTGCAGTAGTACGGAAATTTAAAAAATAAAAATTTTTGTTGTGATGATGGCGATTTTTTGGTCAAAATAATATTTTGTTCGGTTCCATATAGTTTTGATGACTGGGTTTTATATATATAGAATAATGTTTAGAAGTGATGCAACTATGGATGTTGTTATTCTGATACGAGTTTATCCGAAAAAACACGATTTTCACAAATAAGAACCATGCCGTAATCATGTATAATATATGTACGTATGAAGATAAGGAATTGCGGTCAAAATTATCAATTGATTATAAGTGATTAAACTGGCTACTTATTTATGGTTTTTGTACGAGTTTAATCACTATTGAAGCATGATTGATTAATCGTTATTATGAAATATATTATGATGATGATTTAATTATTATGTGCCGTGTATGGGTGAGTTAAATAATTCAGCAACTGATTGGAGACTTCATAGACTCCATTTCAACAATTCACTTCTATCTTCAGCAATACAAATCAGAAAATGTGATGATCAGTGCATATAAAAAGAGATATCCTTTATGTAAGCCTAAAAGAACTGGGACACAATGGTGGACCAGAGAACAAGTTATCTATCCGAAGTGGAAAAAATTTCGCAATGGAAACTAATAGGGAGATCGCTTAACTAATTTGGAACTCATACGAGTACAAATCAGGAAGCCCTAGAAGTTCTAACAAAACTCATTTTTAAAACACTAGGTTAAAAATTTAAAACATCAGGTTCAGAAGGATAATTTCTCGGTCTCCTATATAGGAAGGATTGAAAATCATCCTAAACCACCTTGTATATATCTTCATAGCTAGTCTCGCTCTGGGATGCGTTCCAAGATTCTCAAAAAAAAGTCAGGGTAGTGTTTCTCCCAAAGGATGGAATGCCTAGATATGACAAGGTAAAAATGTTTTTACCTATAACCTTCTCTTTTCTTGTTAAATGTTTAGAGCAATGTTTAGAACATAATCAAAAAGTGAGGAGAAATGGAAGGAGTAGCTAATTAGCTTGAATATTCACTTAGTAGTGCCTATGAGAAGAGATGTCCTTTATGTGAGATTAAAAGAACTGGGTCCAAAATTTTGACCTGTGTACTGAATTTCTGATCCGAAGTGAAAAAATCCGAAGTGAAAAAAATGTCGCAATGGAGATGTTTCTGGGAGAAAGTGCATAACCTTATGGCGACCGCTGAAAAGGAGTCCACTGTGATAATATGAAGGTCACTATTAGATCTTTTACAAGTACAAATCAAGAAGCCCTAGAAGTTCTAACGCAAACTCATTTTTAAAACAACATAGGTTCAAAGTTTAAAACATCAAGTTCTGGCGGATAATTTCTGGGTCTCATAGGACTGGAAATCTTCCTAAACCGCATTGCACATATTTTTAGAAACATTTAGCGTTGGGGTGCGTTTCAAGATCCTCGAAAAAAGTGAGGGTAGTGTTCATCCTGAAAGTAGAATAGCCTAGATTTGACAAGGCAAAAAATGTTCGACCTGTACTGTTATAATCCTGTACGCTTAAGCCTGTAATCTTTTCTTCTTAAATGTTTAGAGCGATTGGTTGATATATAGGAACTTTAGGAATAATGCACTGGTATAAAATACTATATACATTCGAAACAAGACGCACACCAAAAAGGTAATTCTATTGAAACAGCACACCATGAAGTCGATGGGCGGATTAAAAAATCGCTGAACAACAAGAAATCTGTCTTGAGAGCGTTTCTGGACATCGAAGGTGTATTTGATAACGCTTCCTTCATTGCGATGATCTCTGCAGGTAAAAAGTCATGGCATGCAGACCACACTTGTTCAGTTAGTGCAAAGGTTAAAGAGAATTATCACTTATTAAATTAGTAGTGTTCTGTCTCCACTCTTATGGTCAGCTCCGTGAAAGTCTAATTAAACGACAACTGATTTTAATGTCAGGGTTATGCCGATGACGATGGTATTAAATATTCTTACAGTGTTCAATTCAGTTTGTCATCTTAAATGTCTTAATTTTGTTGATCGAATTATAAATTATGCATTTAAGAAATCAAATTATAGATATAAGTATACTGTTATACCATGCAGCTCCTAGGCAATAAACCCTAGTATATGTTCTAGTATAAAACTTAACCCAATCAGATTACTTAAATGTATATCAAGGAAATTTATGATTCCTACCAAACTTATTTATTTCATGTGAATTTTTTGTTAATTATCTGCAATTAATTTGTTAATTTAAATTTTTATGGAGCTTTGTATTTTCCAAACTAAATCATTTCAACTATGGAAAAAATTGTAAACTATTCATAATATGCATATTTCATTGTTGGGTAGTGATAATAAAATAATTAACTTGCCCATTTTAGTAGCCAATAATTATGATTAATTTTGTTTAAAATTACCATTAATTGAGTCAAATTAGATTAATGTGTCATCTACCTAGTTATTATAATGAACCAACAAACACAGAATTAAGATTAGATTAATTATCAACTTTATGAACGATTATGATGATTATCCGTTCAAAACATTTGTTATAACTCTGCACGGCCGTAGATAAGACGGCTGGACCTCGCAATACCAGTATTAGTACATTCGTCCGCTGGACATTATCGAGTTCTGCCAATGTGATTTCTCGGCGTCAGCTACTCCGGTATTGAATGTATCACGAAGACCACGAAATTGTTTCTCCAGTTCACCGAACTTCTCCTCCATTCCAATGGACTGTTTTTCCTGTTGTTGTAACAGCTCTTCTTACCGCCCAGGTGGCGCAGTGGTTAAAGCTGCGGCAGTTGGAGCGGGAGGTACCGGGTTCGAATCCGATTCGAGGCAGGATGCAAAATGGGTTTTTCACCTTCGATCGTTTGGGCGGTGCGATCGGTGGTGAAAAATAAACATAATCTGGATCCTGTGTCGTGTTTAGAATCCTTGGGCCGACCCATCTTCCATGTCAGTACTATAGGACTGACATGGAGCTATGCAATGTGCAGATGGCTCTACGGAAAGACTCGGACCTATAGCCGTATAGAGTGGTATCACAACGGATCAAATTTGGTCTAAGTGTGCGATAGCAGCCACATCAACTTAACTTTTTTAACTTTAACAGCTCTTCTTTGGGCAAATTTTGCTGTTCCTCTTATGGTTGTGTAATAAAAAATGTCGAGTAAAAGTGTCAGCCATCTGCTGTTGTTGAGGTAGCAGTGCCTGTAAAGTCGTCTGCATCTGATCCATTCATGGTAGAGTTGATGTAATCGGTCAGTTTTCAGTTGGCTTTGGCTAAACTACATAATCGCATATTCATTTGAAGTTCGATGCTTTTTGATCTAACTATCTGCCAAATCGATTTGTATTCGGCATTTCACTAAAATATTCAACAAAAATTTCCTTACTTTCTATTTCAAAGCATGCTGTGGTTTTGTTTTCTATTCGATGTTAGTAGCTTGTACATCATTTTTATTTGTTGATTGATTGTCATTTTTACGCTCTTTAATTTCTTTTAGAAACGAAACTAATTTATCGAATTCATATCATTTTTCCGATATGGTTTTCATTATTTTTCCTATATATAAGTAAAACACTATCGTACATTTACTTTTCTCAAATCGCAACTGACACGGACATCTGTTTTTCAGATAGTGATACTCACATACCCACACATCACTGTTACAACTATTAGCTGTGTAAGTTCGAAACATTTTTTTCTTGCGCTTCATGGAGCCCTACTCCAAACAGTATAGCAAATGTCTTTATATTTGTGATAAGAACCAGATACAGCAGATTTGGACATGTCCAAAGAGAACAGTTTCTTACAGTTAAGTTATAGTTTCCAGAATTTTGTAAATAATTCTTCACGATGGTGTGACATCGAACTAGTTTTCGGCTAAGATCGATCTATAAGATAAGGGGAAATGGGAGAAATTTGCTATCGACGTTGAACCGGTTTGTTTTCTAGTACTAGGCAATAGGAAGGAAGGAGGAGGACATATAGTATTACCAGAAGCAACATATTCAATCTTTGCTAATGCCGAAATACACGTTTGTATTATCAGATAATATAATGCCTATAATAGCATACTGTAGCGTTGAAGGAAATATGTTTGCCGACTTCGGAAGGAACTGATCAAAGGCAAACTAGCTTTAGAAAGCTATTAAGAGACGTGCTCCTTTATTGGACGATCAGCTGAAAATTTTTCTAAAAAAGGGCCATTTCAAAACGCATTCACTCAACGAATATGATTCCTTTTGTATTTAGAACGAATGGGATTCTTTTAAGATGTTGACTGTGTTGGTTTTGGGTGCAGTTGTTTACTTTTCGCGATGTTGTTAAAACTAAGTTTTTTAACTATAGAACTTGTAAGCTACTTAAACTCTCTTGCAGTTTGTCAGACGCATTTGCAAATAAGATTTTATCCTTGATTTCCTCCATAGGCTCTATTGCGGCATTAGGTACGGGGTCTTATATTTGTTTAAATTTGGTGTTGTTTATTGAAGCACTTTGTAGCGCCACTATGTATCTTAACGTTTCCAGTTCGTATAATATAGGTGTTATATCTATGCACTTTTAATATTAACCGGAACCCTTCAAGGTTCCGCTGTTAATGCAAAAAAGGGCATATGGTGCGAACAATAGGATTACATCAAAGCGAACAGACGCGTTCTGCATCCTTAGCAAACTGGTATCTTCCGGGCAGAGAAATCAGAAGATGTACAGGAATATTACTGATGACTAATTCCAAAACTAGTACCATTTTCAGTGAGAAAAAGAGAGAGAGAGACATCTAAAAAAAAAGTGATTTAGATATCTGATTGCAAGTCTGGTGCGAATCACATGGGGTGGATAAACAATCCCAAATAATTTATTATAAAAAGCACAAGCTATCATTAACCAAATATATTTATGGCATAGCTCGTTTAACTCATTAATAATTGATCTATATCCTGAAATTATGGCGAAAATATTTAAGACTTTAGCGCCCTCAAGCGAAAGGCAGCCGAACAAGCTGTACCAAGAATGAAGAACTGTATAACTGCGGTAAGGAGAGAGAGGATGACGTCTAAGACATGGCGCCAGTTTCAGTGGTTATTTTGCAAACAGTTAAGTTTTGGCATTGACGATTTTACCTCAACCTCCGGCCACCAAACAACAGATGTATAAGTTAGCATAGGTAGAACTAGTGATTTGTACATAAAAGATAGCATTTTAGGGGACAGTTACCAAAAGCTCTGCAGTATTGGAAAAAATGGATATTTGTATTTTGAAATTCACATACTTTCAAGAAAGTTTATTATACAGAAAAACACTGAACTATTAATCTTACATCCGAAAAGAGAACCTTGCTCCATAATCAATTAGGTTTAAGATGGGTTCACATGGAAACCCTTATTTAGACACTACTGTTCTATAATGAGAAGTGCGTGTTGATTTAAATCTGATAAAACATTCAGCGGCTTGCCTGATACTGTCAGAACTACAGGGTGTCCGCCGGGAAGGTATACTACTTTGTTTGTTTATAATTTTTGATTAAATCATAGAGAATGGATCTTATATATTGATAAATGTTTTATTTAATGTCGGCAATTATGTATGGAATACAATATCAGATAAATGTCCGCCTCTGTTAGCCTCACAAATGCGAGCCTTTTTGAGCTCATTGTTCATAACATTCTCACACATTTCACGCGGTATTTCATTAATTTCATCACGAATATTTTCTTTGAGTTGCTCTAGCGTTTCTGGTTTGTTTGCATAAGCCTTGCTTTTCAGATATCCCCACAAAAAAAGTCCGGAGGAGTCAAATCAGGCGACCGTGGAGGCCAATGAACATCACCATTTTTTGAAATAACTTGTTGTGGAAAGAGGTCTCACAGTAATTCCACTGTAATCCTGGCTGTATGCGATGTTGCACCGTCTTGTTGATACCACATGTTAATCAAGCCCAAAGCATGCAGTTGTGGCGTTAAAAAGTTTTCAATCATATCACGATATCGCTCCCTATTCACAGTTACCGTTACGCCGTTTTCATTTTCAAAGAAGTAAGGTCCAATCATTCCTCCTGACCAAATTGCACACCAGACTGTCACTTTTAATGGATGTAAAGGTGACTGATAAATAATTTGAGGGTTTTATCTGCCCAGAACCGACTATTCTGTTTATTCACATATCCATTCAAATGAAATGTGCCTCGTCACTCATTATGATTTTTTCATGAAAATCGGGGTTGTCATGGGCGAGTTGTAACATCCTATTGGCATATGTACGGCGGCGTAAATGGTCTTGTAGAAGAAGCTCTTGTGTCAACTGAATCTTAAATGGAAACAAATGCAAATCCTTGTGCAAAATTGTGGCCAAACTTGATCTTTGAACACCAAGCTCCTGAGCACGGCGTCGAATTGAGGTTGATAGATTGTTTTAAACACTTTCTTGAGCAGCAGCAATGGGCCTATCACTAACAGACTCTCTTTCTTCGTAATCATTCACTACACGATAAATAGTGCGTTTTGTTGGCACGTATTTCTCACAAAAATTTCACGTAACTCTCTCAGTCTCGTCACAGTACTCGATGATTGATTTTGATAAAATGTTTTAACGATTAAAACACGTTGGTTTATCGAATATTTTTTCCATAATAAATTTGCTACGTGTCTACTTCACGACTGCCAAATATGAACTGTCAAGACTAACGTTTACCAAGACTAACGTTTACAAAAGCGGATGCATGAAGTTCGGTAATGACCAAAAGCCACAACAGTGGTGAAACCGGTCCTCTCAGGGGGTATCCTCTGGCAACTTTGAACGAAATAAAAGTATACTCAACCTTGCAAATCACAATGCGAGATGCAAACTGTTGATGATTGGTTCGGTACCAAATTGATTACATTCGTAATCGAGACAATTATTTTCTGGATATGATCCTGTCATATCCAGAAAAACACCCATAAGATAGTCGCTGTTACAAGATATGTAAGGCAGTCTCGCAGGATTTGCCACTCTAAGCTTCTTGTATGTTACTGAGTGGACGATACAGATTTCAGAACAGATGATGTCAGATAAACAGGCCGAAACGGTTTGGGGTCGGTATAGTCTGACTTGCCAACTTTTGGAATAAAATTAGCTTTACTTCTGCTCCAAGATTGGGAACAAAACTAAAAGCGATACACGACTGAAACAGATGCTGTAAATATTCGCTAAATAAATGCATATCCGAAAAGTTTTTATATTTGTGTTTCAGTTATTGTTTCTCTTATTATGTGTCTATATGTTAAATAATAATACCAACAACAACAATAACTATAAATAATAAGAAAAGTAAACTTTAACATTTTATAAGACGTTAAGTTTGAAAAAAATTAAATATTCCATCGCTGTTGTCTCTGTGTTGATTTTGTTTTGTTTCTTTGGTTTTTTCGCGATTGTGTTATACAATATGGGGCTTGGGTGAATGTAATCATAATAATAGTATTGAAAATTAAAAATGAATATTTAATTTTCTCTTTTTTATAACTACATATTCAGTTTTTGTTTAAATTATGTTTGATTTTGTGTGTGAATATTAAAAATTTCCATTTATAACACGTTCGTATATACGTTGGCTTAGACATACATAAAACCAACTACATTCAAGTAGTATATAATGTGTGGATATAGAGTTCGTCGTCTGTTTATATATGTGATATGTCGTCACTGTAATATCAAATC
Source organism: Tipula lateralis (assembly GCA_963932295.1). Taxonomy (NCBI): domain Eukaryota; kingdom Metazoa; phylum Arthropoda; class Insecta; order Diptera; family Tipulidae; genus Tipula; species Tipula lateralis. The sequence goes on from OZ010738.1 coordinate 166,185,195, forward strand.
GATTAATTACATTTTATTATTTACCAAGCATAATTCGTCTGTAATTAGCGATTTTAGTTCGATGACCGCCATAATGAATGGAGAAATCTGACGCGGAATGTCATCGAGTGTGGGTGACAGTGATTAGTGATTTCCTTCCTGAATTAAATATTATATTATTGAATTGAAATTATTAGATCACAAATACTATATATAGAGATAATTCTATTGAGACGACTTTGAAATAAATATTTATCTTTATTATATTATAGCAATAATGAAAGCATGACCAAATGTATATTCAACTAGTTTATGTCACCCGGCTAAATTTGAATTAAACAAAATACCTTACCTCGCATATTTTACCTTGTATAAAGATATACAGGTATTAACAACCCATATTGGCTTCATTATTATTTTACCGAGGATGGACTAAGCTAGACTCATTTATAATTCGAATGAGCCCTCTATATATGTAAGGGAAAAAAGTTCTCACAAATTTATTTAATTCTATCATAAATTTACACCACAAAGCTTTGTCAAATTTATAAATCTTTAGCGTGCCTTAAAAACCGTTTAGGGGATAAAATGGTTAAAATTAGGGAGACTGAGTGTTTTTATATTTTTAATCAATAAAAGAAGGGTTGTAGTTGTACAGGATGTGTATTATCTTTGGTGTTTAAAACATGTAGAGGTAATATAGGGGAGATACATTATATATATTTCAGCAGATTAGAAAGATAGACAATGTCTCTGGAGGGTTGTAAAATAATTGGTCATTATTTACAATCGATAACATAGTGTCGAACTCGAGCTATGAAATTCAATCGGTCAGTTGTAAGTTCTAATGAGAAAAGTGGCCTGCTTTAGCTAGTTTTACACAAATATTTCAAGGTTTGGAATACCTCTTGAGATTATAACCGATCAAGGCAGCCCATTTGAGTCGAAACTCTTCTCAAAGCTGCTAAATAGCACGATTCAGTACACATCTCTCCTGCCAACACAGACTCAACTATACAGTTAATCATAGGATTTCATAATATACCCTAGGCGACCTCGTAACCCTTTTAATATCATAATTTATTTCACATCTTTCCTGCTAACATGTTCCCAAGTAACAGCACAGCTTACATTCCGCAATCAACAATCTCAATCAGTGGAGGAAATCACAAATACAATGATTCGAAAACATTTCGATTTTTCTATATTTGTAATTCGCTAAAATTGTTGCAACACGACTCACAACGTATATACGAACACAATGCAACTATTATTAAATTCAGTCGTCTTTGCCCAATGAGATAAAATTGATCTTTTCGATCACTAAATTATTCAATGACGTCACAAAACCGAAACTTTCCTTTCCTAGCAAAACAACATTACAGTTACAGAATCTATAAAAGACTTGAAAAACTCTACTCTACGTCTTCAATGGCTGATTGATTTAGCGCTTTAGCCACCTTCCTAGAATTCAAGCATAACTCCTAGTGCTGTCACATATACATTATCTCTCATTTATATCATATCCTTAAAACTCCGGCCCTTACACTTTTTGTTGTTAGTATTGCCAGATTCTATAGTATGTTTCATGTATTTGGGTTGGGTTTTGTCTCCGGTACATATATTTTCATAGATGATTTTGTTGATTTCCAATTGCACTGAGGTTTCCTCTGATTCATTAATCCTTTTTGTGTTTTACTATATATAGACTGTTTCCAGTATCCGAGTATAGCATCTTCTTGTGAAAATTGTTTCCTTAAACATTTGATTATTCCTAGTTTTCCTTGTTATTATGATCTGTTATGGTCATGAGCTGTGATGATCATATTTCGCCTTACTAAGATGTTGGTTGATAGGCGATCTATTACATTTTCTTAAGTTAAATCAGTGTTTTTGATTGGTCGTGTCTTGTCAATTTTTGCAGAAGTTTTTAAATTTCGTTATTACATTTTATTTCTGTGTTTACCTGTCACTTTATATCATCTGTATGGTCTAAGTGTTTGGTTGTCCAAATGGCTCCTGATAGTTGTTTCATTGTCGTATCATATTCTGTTTCTGTTTCCATTACGGTTTGCTTGAAAAGGCTATAGCTTGTCTGTGTTGCTATTTTTCAACATATAGCTCCTAGCGAAAATCAGACGCATCCGTTGTTATTCGGGGTTTCCTCCTTAAGTTCGAATCCTTCAGCGTTTTACTAGTCTTTGGATATCATTAGTTGCCTATTTTTTATCGGTCTGAGTACTTTTCTATCCACATGCTGAATGTTCGATTCACTATTTAAATCCCCTCAAAATGCAACCTTCTCACACTCTTCTTCTGCCATTATTAACTGGTGAGAGCCACTTTTTAAATCAAGTTCTGAAAAGGTCTTGCAACTTTACGGTTGGAGTAATAATTTATGTTATTGTTACGAGAAATTTACCGTCCATAATTCTTTTTCTTGAGTTCCTCAAAATATAAGTACGACGAGCGTCTTGGATTTATTTCTGTGTTTGTCGTCAGGTTTCTTGATTAAGATTATGAAGCCGTCAATAAACATGTTTTGAATTTCCTTGATTTAGATTCTTCGTAGCATGTACTACATATACGTTTGTATGTTATCAGTTAAACCTCTATTAAGACCCGAAATAAAATTATTCATAATATATTAATTGATAACCGCATGGCATGCAACCTCGTTTGATAAATGCATTAATCAAAAATTGAGACCGAAATTATTGTAATACAATTTTTGTATTTTGGTTAGCTGGGAAATAAATTGATGGTAATGAACGTATTATACAGGGTGGGCCACCTGATATTCCTATTTGTAAATAAAACATATATTTTGGGATGAAAAAGTCAACATTTTTATTCATATGCCCGCACCACGTCTACAGATCTGCATCCGAACATCATCAACATTTAAGGTGATTTCTTCAAATAATAGCGGGTCAATAACGTCAATTTCAGCTCGAATGTTGTCGTAAAACTGTTTGTGGATGATTAGCATACACCTTAACTTTTAAACAACCCAACCAAAAATAATCAATGTTCAATCCAGGTTTCTTGATGGCCAAGGAACTTAAAGGAATAATTTCATGAAATTATGCGATTAGCAAATTTAGTTGACAAAAAATGGATTTCTGCACTACTAGTTGTGTGGCTTGTCGCCGTCTTTGTAGGTTGTAGACACGATAAGCCTGTAAGCGTCGTAAAATGGTTCCTGATATATTTAGTTCAGTTTAATATTTAGTAAATAATGGTTCATTTCAAACACTTCACTTACAGCTTCTACTGCGTCACGAGTACTAATAGGATGAATATGTTGATATTGCCTACAACCTTCCACTGGAACAGTTTTTTCAAAACGATTAATAATTTTGCCAATTGCACGCTCAGTATGACGTCCATGTCGACCAACCCTTTCAAGTAATTTACGTTATGTCATTGTTTTCGAACATTAGATTTATACAATCGAAATGCATTGTGGTGTTTTACTTGAAGGTCGTGCGTTGGGTGCAGGAGTTGTGACAGTTACAAGGTGCTAGGACAGCCTAAAATTCTGCCCTGCACCCATCAAAGCTAAATTAAAAAAAAAAATAATAGTTTAAAGAATGGGTATGGAAAACCTTGAGCCTAAACTACAATAATTGATAAATTTAACTTATTGGATCAATGGTTCAATGTGTCTAATTGGCATGCTTAATCTATACAAATATAAGCAAACTTTCATCAACCAAGCTCGCAAAACTATAAAAGTATATAAAATGAATGATTATACACTTAGATTATTTGGTTGATAAATCATTAAATTGCGTAGCTGTGAAAGTGAAATTGTTTTTTGCCATACAATAGCTGCGCTTCGTTGAACAAAACTAGTGTAATTCAATTCAATTCGAGTTGCTGATAAATTATATGTATACATATATGTATAAAAACTTTAATACATGTTTGTATACGTAATAAGAAAAACACATTGCTCTTAAAAGTGCACAACATGACTTATGCAATCAATATCAGCTTTGTATAGTGTAAATCCAAAATTTCGTTTAAATTTCCCATTTTAAGATTAATAACCAATTTTCACAAATAAAACTATGTATCCATACTCCATAAATAGAAAATCGAATGAGGAGTCTAAATAAATTCCATTACGAAATTACTTTAAGAGGGTTGTGAGATGTATATATACGAGTATTTACACGCCTACAATGATCCATCTATATATAAATCTCCAAATGAAGAACATCATTTTTAATTTGAGATTACATGAATCCCTGATTCATCCATCCATTCAATATATTTTGCAAACCAATAACTTTTATTTACTTTCTGTGCCGCAACGTTGTCTGTGTTATGTAAAGTTGAAAGTTGTTAAAATGAATTATTAAAATTTCAACGACAAAATTTTATGTTTCGTTTTGGGTAGATGCAGATATTTTGTCGGTTTCTGGTTGATTTTATGCAGTCAGTAATAAATTTTATGTATATGTTGTGACTTAAAATTTACGGTAAAACGTCGATGAATAATTAATCAATAACGATGGGAGTAATTTTCTTGCAGTCGGAGCAATCGTCGCCGACAGCGGCACGCAGAACGTGACCAAGCCAGCGTACTCGGTGTCATTTGATATCATGCACGATATCAGGAATTCGCATTTAGTTTCCGATCTCGTGGTTGAAAAGAACTCGGTATGTGCCATCAACGTCGCGTTTTGGGCCATATATCACACACATGATTCTTCTCTCGAATGTGAGAACCCATCTCTCGTATTCATCCTTCAAGGTCCAACTCTCACATCCATACATGACAACGGGTCTGATCAACACTCTGTTTAATTACAGCGAAGTGGACGTAGAGGTTATAAAGCCTGGTTGCCAGCGACAAGGTGAATCTTGATATTCTTTCCCACACTATTATCGTGAGAGATCCAAGATACTTGAATCCAGTGTTCCAGTGGATCAAGTATCTCGTTTACTCCGTTGTCATTTATTCCAATCACACAGATATCATCTGCATATGCAAAAAGTTGATTGGATTGTCGGAATAAGGTATTGTCTTGAGGTGTTTCACTTCTACGAAGGATGTATTCCAACACGAGATAAAGAAGTATCGGGGACATCTTCTTCACGAACACTAGAAGTTATTGCACAAGTTCTCGATAGCCTGTTCTCGACTTTAACCCAGCATTGTGATTGCGTTACTGTCATTTTACACAGATGTATGTATTTGTTTGTTATTTCTAAATATTCAAGCGCATACCATAGGATCTCTCGATTGGTCGAGTCATATAGGTTTCGTAGATTAATGACTGACCGATTTGGACGGAATCCTCCTTAGTAGTCATCAATAATTTCCTCCGCCAGAGAAGTAATACTTCCCAAGATAATGTATGACAGTAACTTGTATGCTGTGCAAAAGACAGCTATACCGCGATAATTCTCGCATTTCACGCGATCACCCTTCTTGAATATTGGGCATAACGCGGCCCTATCTATTCATCAGGCATAACTTCATTCGAACAAGGTCGAAAAGACAGTTCCACAAAGTAAGTCCTCCTCATATCAAAAGCTCTGAATTAATGCAATCAACTCCTGGTGAACGATGTTTCTTTAATTTCTGCATGGCCATAGTGAATTCCTCATAGGATGGATCCTCAATGAACATCTCTACGGTCTGTATTTGAGGGTATTCAAATACAGCTTGTGATTTATTCTATCTATACTATAGTCATAGATTAATAAAAAATTATCCAACTGGAAATTTGCTGACATAACCATTCTACTAAATTGTTCAATAAATTTCTATTAAATTATATACCGTCTATTGATGTGTTTTGATATAGCTATATATGTATGAACGAATCACAAATTTAATTTAGCACTAGGGTAGTCTTAAAATTCAATTAAAACTTAATAAAATTAAATTTGTTGTCGCTTTTTGAAGTTATTTTTGGAATGAAATCTTTTCGCTAGACGTTCGATATTCGACTTATGTGGTTGGTGTTTTTATACTGTAGTGATAGAGAACATATATAATAGATAGGTACAGTGTTTTTGGTTAATTAAGTTATTTAGCTTTTAAGGTCTGTTCTAATCTGTTCTAAAAAATGACATATGAAATGAAATGTCAAAACCATACCATTTATCACCAGTCGCACAACAACACCACAGTGCATTTTGACTGTCAACTTTATTATGAAATTTATCGTTCAAAGACAATAATTCGTAATTATGTAAGAGTTTTGGTCTACATAGACGTCCTACGTGCAATACTGAGCGTGTATGATGACAACATTATCGGTTCGAAGTAACTGGTTTAGTGGAAGGTCGTAGGATGAAAATAATCATCCTGTTTGAACTCATATGATGTAGTTGCAAAACTGTTATACCCCTATTATGAATGCCACGTCACTGAAATGACATTTTGGTATTATGAATGTCACGGTGAGCGAGAATTTTGTCACTTAGCCTCACTTACAATTTGTCGGTGACAGCAAGTGAGATTTTTTTTGACCAATTTAAAATACGTTATTACATTTTTTGTGGATTTTATTTAAATTAAAATAATAATTTTCTTTTTGGTGATTTATTAAAATAATAATTTTCGATTTATAAATAATAATTTTCGTTTTTAATAATACTTTTAGTTTTTAATAATAATTTTCGTTTTTAATATAATTTTCTAAAACAGCAGTCAGTTTTCAAAATTTGTTGAAAAAATGGAAATAAAATCCAGACATCGCTCAGTATTCGAATTTTTGAAAAATTTAATTATTAAAATAAACTGAACTACAAAACATTAAATTTATTTACTTTTAAAAACTTGAAATTTATTATTTTTACACACCACCAAACGTCAAACATACCGAAATCAAAACAAAAAATAATATTTACCAACTTAAAAACAACAAATATAGAAAATAACGCATCATGATGCGTTCGTCACTCACTCAAAATAAAGCGACAATCATAATACCAAAATATGACTCGAGTGACGATACACGTCACGGTGACGAGTGAGGTGAGGTGACATTCATAATAGGGGTATTAGTGAAAGGGTTTGTAGTGAACCAAGAATATCAACCAGAGTCAAACCACATTGCAATGCATTTTGCATGTTGATGTTTATTGGCATCCATACAAAATTTAACTAATTCAACCACCAGATGATTTAAAACGTCATCGTTTTGTTAATGGGATGTTTGAACGAAAGTAAGGTTTTTACATTGCTTTCCTCTTAAAAGATGCAAAAAAACGACTTGGGGAGCGGAGAGTTCTCATATTTTTCACGAAGCAAAGCTTCATCCTTCAAAAGTTAGTGTGTGGTTTATGGGCTGTTGACATCATTGGGCCGTTTTTCTTTGAAAACGAACGGGAAAATGCCCTTATGCGAAAGGAGAACGTAAACGTAACGTTATCTTAACTGGGTTTTGTAGCCAACGACCTTTGGTTTGCCACGCAAGTCGAGCAAAAATCTATTTATTGTCAACAGAATTTGATGATCGCATAATTTCAAGAAATTGTGATTCTTATTCACAATTATTGATATATGTGATAATTTCAAGAAAATGTGACCAAGAATCACGTATTTAACACCATTTGATTATTTTTAGTGGGGTTATTTGAAAAATAAGGTGTATCTGATTCTATTCTAAAAATGATTGATTCATGATTTCTATTTCAAATAGTTCATCCACTTGACCGATCGTAATCAGATTCTAAAAAATACATATAAGTATATCAACTTTTTCGGGATTTGATCTCGCAGTTTAGATCGTAGATTAGCTTTTGTTGATGATTTGGTTTCGGTAATGCTGTAGACCGAGTGCTTTTCAATCACGTTCTTATTATACATGAAATCTAAAGATAGCGAGTGCGCTGGCTCGGCCACGTTCTGCGTGCTGATCCGAACCGAATGATACAGCAATCTTTAAAGGGAGAGCCGAAGAGGTCGCTCTTGGCGACGATGTCTCCACGGCCATCTGGCATCTTCTAATTGTTTACAACGGTACGGGCTGTTGACACGGTACGGGGAAAAAAGCTGTACACTTATTCTTTACTGGTATTTATTGTATTATTTTACTTATTTAAAAACATTTTAACGAGAAATTTGATAGGGTGGAAAAACACTCTTCAAATCGAAACGAAGTTAAAAAGAAATAATTATCTTAGATAAATCAGACAGTTGCTTACTGAAAATAGAAGAACAATAAATAAGTGGTATCAAAGTATAGAGATACATAACAGAATAAATCAAACAAATGATGAATAAAGCCCGCTTACTCATGATGAGCGCAAAACATTCTCTTGGGATATAATTACGGCAAATAATTCAGACTTCACGTAAAAGAAATTCGTATGCAGTATAGTCCAGAATCAGTGTGCAAAAATCAATAATATTTGCAAAACATGTTGAAAGCGTAATCTATCTATATCAGTAAAACAGTATAAACAGGTGTGAAAAAATTATCTTAACCACTCGATAAAAAAAGCTCTAGGATATCATTTAATCAGGCCAAATTCCTTAAAAGACATCAAGTCATTATGATACCTGAATTAGAGAAACCTTACCATGAAGCTGCATCATGCACACGAATATCTGTATTACTGATAATGCCAAAACTGTTCAAGCAGCTATTATTGAATAGCCTAAAACCATTAATTGAAGTTTTTTATCTCTACAATATGTTTCGGGGCTCGATGCACTTCCAACTCTTTCGTGGTTCGCTTATTTGCGTCCTTATCCTTTCGCCATTACAGTCAAATCGAGGACGTACGGCTATAGATCCGATTTACGTAGAACCATCTGCACATTGCATAGCTCCATGACAACCTATAGTACTGACATGGAAAATGGGTTGGCCCATGAATTCTGCACTCCAACATAGTCATAGATGTGTTCATTTACACCACTGATCGTAATCGTATGGTGAAAAATCCCTTTTGCATCCTGCCCCTATCGGGTTTCGAACCCGGTACCTCCCGCTCCAACTACCACAGCTTTAACCACTTTAATTGAAGTGTCATTAATTGAAGTGTTAAATCTCATTCCAAATCATTAATTAGGGTTTCGCAGTAGTCATTCTACTATTGTTCAAGTTACATAGAATTATAAATATAAAAGAATAGGCACCGGAAGAGGAAAACGACTGTTCGTTGATTTTTGTAGGATGTGGCACTGGTAAGTCTAAAGAAAGTACAGGATGAGGAAGTAATACGCAAACTTTAAAAGGTCTTATACAAACAATATATTAAAATTCTACACTATACATATCAGATAGACACTTCAGAGTTAAATAGGAACTAATGATGAAGTTCTTGAGTATACTTGAGTCGGTCCTTTACTTATTGCACACTTGGGATATTTGTATCTATACTGTAAAATAGTATTCTCGCTATATTTGCGGATGATACTGGCATATTTTTAACAGCAATGAGAATTAATAGATAAACTACAAATATCCATAACACAACTTTCTGGGCCGGGAATTGCTTTTATCAATAGACGAATTATTTCATACCCAAACACAGCAAAATACTTAGGCAAAGCATTTGTTGCTCAGTTAAGGTGGAACGCCTCACATAAAAAATTAGACGAACATCTGAAAATTAAATACAGAAAAATGTACTGTTTACTAGGAAGAAGCTCTTATATACATATTATAAGCTTTTCCTTTATAAGCAAGTCTTAACAACCTGTTTTGACTTATGAAATACCAACTGTGGGGTTCCACATAACAACAAACCAACATTTAAATAGTTTAACGATTTCAAAACAAGGTTTGAAATAATAGACACCCGGGGTATATTCCCAATATCTGATACTTGCAAATGATTTTATATTTTAAACAATTTCGATGGTTGATCATGTTCTGATTGTCCAGATGGCATGCGGATCCTGCATAGTTTTTGGTACGCCGGTAAAACTTTAAAAATTACCAGGTTTGTCAAAATATAATTACCCTTAAATTACTTCCGTTTTGTGTTGTAGGAAGCGGTTTAAGCTGGATGGAACGTTAAACAGAAGAACTTATATCGTTAGAAAACTTTAACTGCTAAAAATGTCAATATAAATTATAAAATTGGATATCTCTTACTTAACTCTAAACCTCGCTAAAGATACATCTGCAAATTAAGGATTATGTATTTGAAAAAGTCTTTGTAAAAACTTTGTTAAAGTGGAACACATTTGTTATAGGATTGCTATGATGGTAGAGATAATAACTGGCCACAGATGAAAAAGGTTATATTGTAACTTCAAGCAGTCGGTAATTGTAAGCTTTAGCTTTTTTTATATATATTTTATGATATATGCAATCTGTTTTGGGGCTTAAGGCTTTCTCAGCTCTTTCGCGGTTCGCTTATTTACGTCCTACCTTACGCCTTAATGGACAAATCGAGAACGTACGGCTATAGGTCCGATTTTCCTAGAACCATTTGCGCAATGCATTGCTCCATGCCAGCCTATAGTACTAACATGGAAGATGGGGCGGCCATGAGCTCTGCACTCCAATAGAGGGTCATAGATGTGTTCATTCACACGGCCGATCGTAATCAGATGGTGAAAATCCTGTCCCTTATCGGGATTCGTACCCGGTACCTCCCGCTCCAACTGCCACAGCTTTAACCACTGAGCCACTTGGGCGGTCTAAGCTTCACTTGTGTATGAAATTAACCAGCGTAATATAGCCTATAATGAAGCTCAATACATATTGAACAAAAATGCAAGATATCCTGAAAATGTAAATAATCAGATAAATTATGGGGTTTGAAAATTGAAAGCGTGTATGGCTATATGGTTATTAGACCTATAATTTCCTTTCTCGAATATATCTGATGTATCAGAAGTATGAGTAGGATCGGAAAGAAATCTCTGAATACCACAAAGACTCGATTGTGTATATACATTGTTGGAGCTATGTATATTTAATATGAAGGGAGGTACGCGATCCCATAACTGCCCTCATTCCCTCGGCCACTATATGGAGTCCAACCACCTCAGGCTGGTGTCAGGCTAAAATTACTAGTTCCAGAGGTGAATTATCTAACTCCTCTTGGTCACCAGGGTATCAACAGAAACGCGTTGATCTGATATTTTCGTTTTGGGGAGGAAAGTCACAATGGGGCATTTGAGTTTGAGTGACGGTAAAAGGGAATAATGTTTGCTATATCAAGTATTTTAAACCTTGTTTTATCTCTATAGAATATACCTTTTTGATATAATTAATGTAAAACTTTTACTGGATATCATATTTAACTCTTCAGTCTGAGCAGTATTTTAAGAAAAAGTAGAAATTAGATTGAAATTCGGCGAACCGAAAAATTTAGGAAAAATACATAATTAATATTTTCACACATAAACACATTAACCGAAATTTCAAGTCGATTGCTATCTTTTGCCATTGTAATAACAATCATTGTCAGATTTGCATAATTTTGATATAAATAAATAAGAATTGTTTAAGAACTTTCACTAAAATAGTATGTGCATGTTGTTAAGTGTGGAAAGAAGGAAAATTATCGATTTCACTGATTCTTTGGTGTGAAATGATCAAATGTTCTACTTGATTTCGTTTGTATATAGTGTTTGTTGTCATGTATTGAAGTGTCACATATGTAGATAAATATATGTGTAACTTACAAGTCAATATTTGCATAATCAGTGTGTGACGATCTTAATGAACAAATAAATTAATTTAGTAGAGAATAAAATATATATGAGTCAAACCAACACTCGTCTTCCAATTTACAATAATAAATCGTCGAATGTAGATTGATAATTATCGCGCTGTGTAAGTGATTCAATTAGTGTTTATAAACTAATAAACGCGTTTCTCAGTGTTAATTAAATATTATACGCTCGTTTCGTCACGAATTCCATCATATCGTATAAGAATTTTGTATACTCGTATCTTAACATCTTATAAGGCATGTTTGTGATAATGAAGGGTCAATTTTATATCTTTTCTGTGTGTGTGTGGTTATTATAAAGATATTAGATGTCTGTTTTACCAGTTTCTATCGTCTGTTATATGAACATACCAACCAAAAAAGATCATCCCGATATGGTGAATATACATAATATTATCAAATGTTATGTTTGTGATTTAGAATTGGGTAGCGTAGATAGGTTGGTATACGTAAAAAAATATTTCAAACAAAAAACATATTCACGCTGTTACGGTACCATCGTCATACACAGGTTTCAAATATCATACAAAATAAACCAACAGTTTTTAGCAACAAATGGGTATGGTTTAATATACAAACCGCATATCTTGTGTACGAGGGGAGTAACAAAAGTTCGCTTAGTTGACCAGAAAAACATATCAAGTTCAGCATTAACCATCAATTATCTCCGCGTTACTTTTAAAGGCATTTCCCTTGAAATCACAAGGTGCTAGATCCGGGGAATATTGTGCTGGTTATATTTCTTCGATGTCATATATCGCAATAAAGTTACTCGTTATGTTAGCAGTGTGGGCTGGTGCGTTGTCATGATGTAAAAAGTAGAGCCACAAATCCTCTTTCCAACTAATTTTTGAATAATTTGGTAAAGCAGTCTTCGGTATACCATTTTACAACTATCGTCTGACCATTTTCTGGAGGAATAGCAGGTATAATATTTGATCGGATGAAGTAAAGTGACATCATGGCTTTTGGTGCTTAGCTAAAAGCTTTGAGATGATCATATAAAACCAAGATTCGTTACCAGTAACGACTTTACTCCAGGTGCTAGGCACTGCTTCGAATTTATTTTGATAAAATTTAGCAAAATGCACCCGAGTCACTTTTTGGACCTCATTTAAAATTCGTGGAACCCATCTTACAGATTTCTTCTTGAAGCCCAGATGATTATTTAGTATGCGCAATACAGCCTTGACATTCAATACCAATTCATCAGCAATAATTTATTGTGTCAATCGTGGATCTTCTTTAATTTTGGACTTTACCAGAGTATTAATTTGAAGAACAAGAAGGACTTATCCTATAAAGAAACATTAAAACAATATTCCGAGGCTAGTAAGCTTAAATATGCAGAATGTAACAGACATTTCGAGAACTATTTTGAGATTAAATATAAGACTCACATAACTTGTGTTAAAGACGAAATTAAAAATGATCCAAAGCACTTTTGGAGCTTTTTTAAAACAAAGCGTGTAGTCAAATCGCTTTTCCTGCATAAATGACATTCAAAGAAGGGAAATTATCGTTAGTAAGTAAGAAAATCCATACCACGCTAGCATAGGGAACCTGTCCATTGAGGTACCACACATCACAATAGAAGATATAAACAAGGCTCTGAAAACATTCGGCGATGGCTGTGGTCCTGAAAGATTACACCAGTTTGGAACTACCTCTTTGAATGCTGATCAATTAGTCACTCAGATTGGGAGAGTTTCCTTAAAAATGAACGATTACCAAAATAACCCCATTATTCAAAACTGTGGATAGAAGTGAAGTATCATGTTATAGAGGTATAATGTCGATCTCATCTATACTCAAATTATTTGAACGTCATGTTTCACTGTCCATGGGGTCGTGCTAAAGATATCAACATCTACAAACCTTATTGAATTCACCAGCAGCACAATTAAAGTTAATGAAAGTCACAAGCAAGTTGACGTGATGTACACAGACTTTGCCAAGGCGTTTGACTCCATTATCCATTGTAGAGGACTAGAACGGTTATACTCATTTGGGTTAACAAACAACTTTGTGGCTTGGTTTAAATCTTACTTAAGCAACCTCATACAATAAACGGACATTGGTCCAATCCAATTTAAGCTACATCGGGTTTTCCACAAGATTCCCATCTTGGCACTTAGAATTTTGAAATTTTTACCGACGCAACCACTGAAGTCATTCTACCCACAAAAATTTTTAATGTTTGCTGACGACCTCAAAATATACAGAACTGCCGAGAAACTTCTAGATGACATTGACAATTTAGCAAAATGGTGTGAGTCAAATCTTCTTAGCCTGAACATCAATACGCGTAAGACTTTATTACTCCACTGGAAATCAAATCCAGTTTTAAAACATTACGAAATAAATAATATGCCACTCAAGCGAGTGTATGAGATCAAAGACCTCGGTGTTATTTCCGTGGAAAATATGAGCAGTAACCAACATATAGAACAATGTGTTGCGAAATATAATTCTATGTAGGGTTTAGTTAAACGATGGACGGGAGATATTTATGACCTGGAGGCAATCAAGATCCTGTATTTCGCATACGTGGGGTCGCATTGGAATATGCTGTTACTGTTTGGTGTCCATTTTATGATACAAACATCAGTAAACTAGAGGGTATTCAGAAAATGTTTAGCAGTCACCTAAGTTAGAAAAGCGGTTGGTAGTATGATCACGAATTACCATAGCATAAAAACCTGCAGCGTTTACCACCATGTCAAGTCGTATTTGTAGACGACTTATTTATAAATAAATTTGTGGTGGCTTTTAGTTTCCGCCAAAAACCGAAGAGTATCACATACCGAATTTCTGTTTGCGTTGGTGGTGGAATTTCGTCTGATTTCAAATCGCCTAGTAAGCGAACTTTTGTTACTCCCCTCGTAAATACTGATACATTTATAGTATAAATAAGAGGGAAAATGGAAAACACCTGTCGACCACCATTTCCGGGATAGTTTACAACAAAATTATTGACCTTTTATATAACTCGTACCGCAATTTTACAAGTCAATCAATCAAACTGTATGATAAAAAAAAACTTTATCATGTATTATGTACATAAAGTATACCTCTACATGTACACGGTATGGATATTCTTATATTTTTCTTATTTTTTCTTGTTAAATGGTCATACGTACTTTATATAAGAGCCTCAGGTGTTGTACATTTTGCATTGTCTTGTACAATGCTGTTTTCGTCGATCGTAATGACCGTAAAGGTGGCACGTAACGAAGACTGGAGTAATTTCAAAAATTATTACTATCGGTCATCATTACTCTTACGCATATTATACATAGACATATCTCTTGGATCATATGTGTTATATTCTCACACTCTAGAATCATCAATTATTTTATTTATAGATTTATATTTTTGCAGTTGGAAATTATTTTCATCACTCGTATATGAAATAATTGAAAAGAAACAATATCATAACATGCCGTCAGTATCATGATTGCAAGCGATATACGAGAGCTGTCGTTAAATTTTTCATCAAAAATTGCTTTATTGCTTTTCAAAATATTCGCCTTTAAGATCTATACACTTTTGCATAAGCTCAACCCATTTATCGAAACACTTTTGCCAGTACGAAGATGATAGCTCCAAAATATGGGTATTGAACTCTTCAATCGCTTCTTCAGGCGATATAAATCGTTGTCTACGAATCTTATCGTGGGAGCAGAAGGGAGATCAATTCGATCGTTTTAGTGCATTTTTGGTGTGCTGTGTGTGAGCTCGCATTATCGTTTTGGGTTTTCTCTCAATTTGTTGAAAACATCGGGTCTTGTACCAAGATGTATTGATTGTCTGTTGATTTTCAATAACTACAGTTGCTTCCCGAACCCTCTGAGCTCGCACAACTTTTCTTGATTTTTATTCGAAATGGCAGACGCAAACAATCGATTGCTTTTATATCTCTGGCTGATATGCCCATACCCATACCTTATTATCTCTCATGATCTTGTATACGTTCTTGGAAGTACCTCAAATAAATTTTTCAAATATCAGCAAAAATTTTGTGCCGATCGATATTTTTGCCGATTGGAAAATCGATCGAGATGTTTTGGACTTTGGTCGGGTGTTCTACAAGGGAGTGGTTCCCCGATAATTTATAATATTAAAGAGTGCGTACTTCATCACTGGAGTATACACCACAGTATTTAGATTTCATTAATCTCAAAATCTATAGGTAACATATTCTAGCTTTAAAGACCATCACTCATTGAATTACAGTAGCGGCACGATCACAGGTTTCAAGTAGTGATAAAATTCAAGTATCTTGCGAATGTGAATTCGTACTGAATTTTGATGTGATAATTAAACTTTTTAAATAAATTCTAAAATTCAAGAAAAGAGTCCTGCATGTGACCCATTTCTGATAGCGTTCTCGCTGGAATCGTCATCGGTGTCGCTAGAATCATCTGAATTATGGTCCGCCTCAGCAGCTTCAACAAACTCTGGGTCCTATGGGTCACATTACTTCATTCTCCTTTGCTAACAGGATCATTAGTCCGCCAACTTCGGTTCGGTTAGAATTAATGACATGCAAAAACCGTTTGTTTAATTTACTGTGTGGAACTAATTTTCCAAACTGACGTATGGCGCTACATTGAGATGACCAGAACTTTCGGTGAAATTTGTTGTCTTGACATGAGAGTTTTTAATGATATAATTTTACGTTTTTAATGATATAAAGGTACTATTCAGTCTACAATCATTAACACATTTTCAAACTATTTTTGGATGTGCCAGTGCCAATGTAATATTCCGTTATTGGTCCTCCAGATGCTTAACTTCATTCAACTGTTTCTTTTAGAACGGAAAATACCGGGTTCTAATTCCAACAGTGCTGTTGAATGAGAAAACAACTATTGTCTCTTTACTCCTTTTATTTTGTTAAATATGATGTAGATGGAGTTGATTACCACAAGGTTTTAAATAAAAGCATAAAAAACCTCTGTATACAAAAATAGCTCCTGATTTATTTTTTCCATTCGATAGAGGTGTGTGATCTGTGTAACATATCATCCACTCTTTAACATTATGGTGAAACAGTAATCATGGCTCTATACCAATCCACCCCTACATCTTGACTGTATCGTTCAGACCGACATCATTTCTAAAAAGATGTTGGCCAATTGTTCCATCAGTCCATAGTATTTTTGTCAATAATGGCTTCCAGATTTCCACCTGTACAAATGCGGTCATTTTGCTTGTTGACAAAGCCATTTAATCAAAAATGAGCAAGAACTTCTGTGAGATGTAAATATTAATAAAATTACAAGACTTCAGTCATCGTTGATTATATAACTTATATATTTTTTTCTAATGGTTTGATAAATGCTAATAATTTGTTTAATTTCTTTTATTTACAGAAGTCCGATATACAAAAATCTACAGAAAACCTCAAACAAACGACGGAGCAAAACGAGGATGATGATGAAAAAGTGCAAGAATCGCTCATACAGTTTCGAAAAAATGGAGTTTTAACTCAATGCATAAATGAGCTATCGACAAACCTTAGTTTACGGCGTTGCATAAGTGAGGTGCCCGATAAGGCGGCAATTGAAAAGGAAAACCTCACAAAATTAACAACGACCAGTCGTTCGCGCAGTAGTAGTCTTAGTGAATCACCGCAACCAAAATCACCATCGCACTTCATTACTGTGATCGAGGTGAAAGAGGACAATGCCAGCAAAACAAATAAAAACAATAGTAACCACAATTTAAGTAATAGTAACAATAATAGTATGAATATAATAAATAATAACAATAATAGTAGTTTTAATAGTAACAGTAGTAATAAAGTATCTGAACTAAAGAAAAATATTGAAAATAACGAGAAAAATAATGTAATGAGCAATAGCGAGGACAATATTCCAAAGGCATCTGATATTATTGCAACTATACAGCAGGAAGCCAAGAAAAGAATTCCACCACGTCCGCCACCAAAATATATACGACGCTCGCCTCATGTCGAACCTCCAACTGTGCCAATTATATCGCGTCGATCGGAGCCTGGTACGCCCGATAGTTCACTCGAACGCAATGTCAAACCATCCGACATACTGCGACAAAAATCAAACGAATCGCTTGAATCGAATCGTACAGCGAATAAACTTATTCTAGAAAATATGGCAATGAAAACCAAACCATCCGAATTGGTTGAAGAATTTGAACGACGATTAATTAAGTCGGAGAGTTTGGAAAAAGATAAAATAAAAAATACCGGCAGTCCTACCGGTTCGTTAAATAAAATCCTATCGGATAGTTCGTCGAATCGAAGTTATCGTCATGCAACGGGCAGTTTGGATAAGGCGCCATTTAAAGGTAGTGATAGTATAAAAACAACAGATTCGCGGGAATCGCTTATTTCGGATGGCGCTATGTCTGATAAGGTAAGATATTATTTTATGTTTTTCGCAATAACCTAAAATATATAAACACTTTGTTCAATATAAAACCACAAACGATCCGTTGATACCCATGTGACGTTTGAGCTCACTCAGGCAACTGAATTGATTAAAGCTACTTATTATCTTCTAAACAAGAATCAAGCAAAAACGCAGGCGACAGACAAGTTTCCGGTCGTGATGCGACAATCTTGACTTGAGTACTCAAAAGCTAGTGATGTACCTACAAAGGGGGATAGCCTGACGCCAACCACATTTTAGTATACTTGTCCATTCGTAAATCTTTATACTTTTCTGGGATAATTACACGACTTATTATATGTTCTGACTTTATTCAGACAACTAAGTTGATTCAAGTCGATTATTATCTCACAAAACTAGCACATATACTAGAGAGCTAAACGACAGTGGCGTCCCTATACTAAGAGGAATAGTATGACACTAGCTAGATTAAAGTTATTGTGGTGCTCTTATGCCTTTTGGGAATAATGACACCAAATAATTTCCCTCTCTTCATATTAAACAGTGCCCATCTTTGCTGGTAATATTGTATGTACCTTGCAGGCGGAAGACTTTGAAGCAGACTAATTTAGTATGTTAAGCATCAAGTTTAATCGTTACTGAGGTGCCCATGTGACTGGATATCTAGTAAAGTCTGATTTCATTTAGACAACTAAGTCGATGATTACCTTGCAAACAAGCTCCATTGCATAGAGTGCTGAACGTCAGTGGCGTTCCCATACCAATGGTGATAGCTTGACACTAGCTAGATTACAGTTTTTGAGATTCTCTTATGTCTTTCGGTGATAATGCCACTAAAAAATTGCCCAAAGAGGCATGTGGGTAGATATTTTATCCCCCATCTCTCTTCATACTTAGCAGTGCCCATCTTTCTGCTGGAAATATTGTCTGTACCCTGCTGGCGGGATTCTCTACATGTCGCACAAGCCACTTGCAGACACTTTGATTAGTAAAGTTTGCTCTCATCAAGATTCTCTGTGTCATTAACGATTATGTCAAAAACCCAAGTCTTAACAATGAATATATTATGTTCCTGGGCATGTCGGCAGTTATTTCACTGCCCATCTCTCTTCATATTGCGCAGTGTTCACCGTTCACCACTGCTGGAAATATGGTCTGTATCCTGCAGGCGGGCGATTCTACGCAACTTTGTAAACTCAACTAGTCTGGAATATGTTTAGCATCAAGTTCAATCGTTACTGTAGTACGCTGGTGACTAGATATCCAATAAAGTCTGACTTCATTCAAATAACTAAGTCGATTATTATCTCGCAAACAAGCTACAAAAAAGCAGTATTTGAATAAATCATACTAAAAGCAGCTGTCAGAGACGATTCGGAATTGATTCTATAATTTCGGCAGTCCGTCTCCATCCCATAAACAGTGGCGTTCCCTCTGGCAAATAGTTTTACTTGAGACCATAGACAGTGGCGTCCCCTCTACCAAATGGTTTTACTTGACACTAGCTAGATTGCCGTATACTGATCCATCCATGTATCTCCATTACAGTAGTATGATAAATTATTGTGGTCCTCTTATGCCTTTCGGTGATAATAACACTAAATAATTTCCCAAAGAGGCTTGTGGGCTGTTATTTCACTGCCCATTACTCTTCATATTTAGCAGTGCCCACCTCTGCTCGAAATATAGTCTGCATCCTGCAGGCTAGCGACTCTACGTTTCGAACAGGTCAATTACAGCCGCGATTGAAAGTGATACTGTTGCAACAGTTCATCTCTATTCCATAGAGTGCTGAAAAAAAAGTGGTGGCCTCCTACCTGGTAGGAGGTCAGTGTAATGATACATTCGTATATCTCCGTTAAAGAAGGAGGATGAGTTGTTGTGTTCCTTTTTTGCTTTTTATGCTTTTCGGTGATAACTCCATTAAATAATTTCCCAAAGAGGCATATGGGCCTTAATTTAACTGCCCATCTCTTCATATTTACTTAGTAATGTCCAACTTTGCATATAGTCTGTATCATGTAGGTGGGTGACTCTAAACGACTTAATTACCTCACTAAACTGGAATATGTTTAGAATCAAGTCCAATCGATACTGTGATACCCTAGTGACAAGATATCTAGTGAAGTCTGACGTCATTCAGCCATGTTAGTCGATTATTACCTCGCAAACAAGTTTCAAAAAAGGAGTATTTGAATCAATTACACTTAAAGCAGCTATCAGAGAAGATCCTGGAAGTGATACAAGATTTTGGCGTTTCGTCTCCATCCCATAGACAGTGGCGTCCCCTCTGTCAAGAGATTTAGCGTGAGACTTGCTAGATTGTCGTATACTGATCTATCCGTATATCTACATTAGAGAAGTATCATGAGTTATTATGGTCCTCTTATGCCTTTCGGTGATAATTACACTAAATAATTTCCCAAAGAGGCATGCGGGCTGTTATTTAACTGCCCATCTCTTCATATTTAGTTGTGTCCAACTCTGCCAGAAATATTGACTGTGTTCTGATTAGCACAGCTTGCTCAACCAAACTTCCTGTTATCAACGATTATGGTAAAAAAACAAACCTATGGTAGCATTACCCACCTTTGCTGGAAATATTTTCTGTATTCTGCATGCGGACGACTCTACGTTTCGAACTGGTCACTTACAGCCGCGATTATGTTAAAAATCCAAGGTTTAAATATGAATAATAAAGTGATACTTAAAGCAGCTGCAGAGTAGATCAGGGAAGTGATACAACGGTTGCGGCAGTTAGTCTCCATTACATAGAGTGCTGAAAGACAGTGGCGTCCCTATACCAAGGTGATAGCTTCTCACTAGCTAGATTACAGTGTAATGATACATTCGTATATCTCCGATAGAGAGGTAGAATAAGTTATTGTAGTCCTTTCGGTGATAATAACGCTTAATAATTTCGTAAAGAGGTATGTGGGCTGTAATTTTACTGCCCATCTCCCCTCATATTGTCTGTCTCTTGATTAGCAAAGCTTGTTCAACCAAAGTTCCTGTCACCAACGTAAAAAACCAAGGAGTGATAACTAAAAAATACCCATCATGTTCGTTTAAATGAAATATGATAAATCGACTGTTAAGGCCTTCTACATATTTTATATTGACTACAAATGACGTCAATTTAAATTTAGTGGATCTCCCACCCAGCACATAACGATCTACACCCAATTAAAATATTTATTTCTAATTAAGTGTTTTAATTAAAAACGAATTTGGATAAGCTGCTAAGCCCATATTTATACACATGTATATGGTTTCTGAATGAGTATTAAAAATAGATAAAATTAAAAACAAATTGCATTGTACATGTTGTTTAATTAGAAAATAATTATCAATTCGTCGTCGATGTCATGCGAGCAGAATCAACGCCCAGTAATTTAATGTTTGTATTTTTAAATCTAAAAATATCTTTATAAATTTATGTTTGTAGACAAAAAATATCGGAGCCAATATATAATATATATATCGGCGCGATTTGAGTTTGGAAATTTTCTAACGCATTTATATATTTCTATTTTCAGATAAAAAGCTACGAATCTGTATCATCACTCGGCATTGATGGATATAAAATTGACGAACCATACGAAACTGAACCATATTACGATACAGTACCACTCGAGCATAGCAATGATGAAACATTACCAATGCCGGCCAAACCACGAACACACAAATCGTCCGGATCTGGGATGGAATCGGAATCGCCTGGACGTCATTCGAACTATGTTAATATTGATTATTTCCTAGTGTGAGTATAACAAGTTGATTATTTTACTGGTAAAATAATCGAATGGCCTCTCGTGTGATATTGATTTGCGTTTTTTGTTTGTATGAACATTATAGACGGTGCGATAACGCAAGCGAATGATAAGATAACAAAAAATAAATAAAATTACAAAACAATATAATGGTCGCCGCTCTCTTGCGCACTTTTCTCCAAATGTGTTCCATCTTTATATATTTGTTAATTTAATTTTAGCACAATTAACACTGCTATAAATTTTTTAAGCAATATATTTGCTGGATGCACCAATACAATAACAACGAGTGTTCACAAATTATTGCCGAAAATTTCTATTTTCGAAACCTAATTGGATTATAAGACTCGGTTATTTACAATTTGATATTGTTATGTTGGCGAACTATTAAATTACAATTTATGTATCTTATATAGGTATACAAAGACTAATCTTATCTATATACATTACATATGAATGTATAAAATAGCAGTGATTTAAAACCTTGTTCCATCGATTGAACATCAAATCAGGTGAATTGTGGCGAGGCGGTATTAAAAGACGATATTTGGTTAAGTCTACCCAAATATTAATGAGCCTGAACCACTCTGACCTCTTTTTTCTCTTTGTGCTGAAGAAGTTCACTCTTCTAACTTGTATTATTGCCTCAACGAGGCCTTATGTACAATATGAGGTAACTGGTATTCCGGACACTGAAAAATACCTGCGAAACCTCCAATGTTTGCGATTTATAACTACTGCTATTGATTCATAAATTACACAAAGTTTTGCACACTCAATATATGACGGTATTTCGAGAATTGTTACGAAATGATTGTGATTTTTATTACACATGAAATGTATGTAATAGCCTTGTGTGTACACATACCCAGTGTGATTCAATTGGATTATTGTTGTGTGCGCGAATTAAATAGTTATAATTGTAAATAAAACTATTTTAATTGTTGTACGGATTTGATTTATGCACATTGATAATTATTTACGGTTTAGCACAATTGTAATTATTTTAGATTTACCGGTAGCTTAATTCAGTAGTAAGTTGGCCTTTATGGTGTGGGACTTAATCAAGTATTTAATGTTTGCAACCATTTGTAAGTTGATGTGTTGATTCTATGTAATTTTCACTATGGTGCCGATTTCGTGTAATTATTACCAAAAAAACACAAATGGGACTAATGCGACAACAGCCCATCCTGCCTCCACGGTGACGATATGATAATCTTTATGGATGGATCAGTTGTAATCTGGCTGGTTCTGGATACAAAATCTAAGATCGAATTATCTAGAGTTCTTTTTCTTTCTCCATTCTGTAGGTAGTCTGAATGAACTTAGACTTCATTGGATATCAATAAAACGTATTGGCTGATAAATTGACCCGTTTACGAGATCCGTTTAATGGATCTGAGCCCGTTTAGGATTTACATCACTATTTCTTCGACTATCACTTTGGTGATCTGCACCAGGAGAGATGGGATAACCTTATCTTTTATCGTCTGTTAAAAATCTCGTTTAGATCAATAAATTAGCAAAGATACTCGTTCTACTTGAATCATGATAAACGCACTTTGATATTCTTGCTTAGTATTCTCACTGAAAACAACGCATCCTGCGAATTGTGTGGGGGAGGAGAAGATAAAACTGTTAATAACTTCTTGTGCTCTTGTTGTTCATACTTTTGCCATAGACTGCACTGTTTTCGACCTCGATTCCTATTTGACTATCAACTGACGACCTTGATGATACCAGATATCTTAGACTTCATTCGAAGAATAAACACTCTTCTTACTCGAGAACTCTAGAATACTCGACCAAATACCACGAGATACTTAAAAAACAAAAACAAAACGACCAAAATCTGCTGAAGACTGAGATTGTTACAAGAAATTCAAAGTACAAAAGAAACCTGGTAGTTTGTCAAATTTCAAACAAGTGGAATGCAAAAATCTTATACTTAACACATCAAACCTATAAGCTTACCGTCATTTCTATTAAAATATTAAAAAAAAAAGACTAATAGCAGCTGATATTAGAGACTATCGAACCGATTAAGTTATCTCAGTATCTGCACTGCGAATGCAAGGGTACGGAAACTAGTACAGCGCCAAGGTATTAGCTTATGTAGGAGTGCTAGTATCGTGGTGTTTGGTGCATCTTGATTGAACGATTAGGTACAATGAGCACTCATATTTCTCTTTCATTGAGCCAGTAGTTGTGGAATAAATGTGAATCTTAATCAAATCAAGTTAACTCTAGTATTTAATTCCAAGTTCAATTTAATCTGTGTGCCTTACTTAGTATGATGTACCTGTAAAATACTTTAGGTTAGTTTAGGTTGAGTGGCTGCTACAGCACACTTAAACCGACGACGGTCCGTTGTGATACCACAGAATCTCGCTTCCCTATTATCCTTATGAAAACGACTTTGAACTACTTATGTAGCGTGATAAGTCTAGCATCTTACAGTTTTCGAGATCAGAGAGGCAGTCTATTAAGAATTTAACCAAATATTCATTTCTTTTGTGTGCAAAAGCCGGGCACGAGCATAGAAGGTGGGCTACCGCTTCTTCTTCCTCTCCGTCCATACAGCTTCTGCAAAAGTTATAAGCTTTTAGACCTAGCCTCTTCGCATGTTCTCCAAGTAGGCAGTGTTCTATAAGTATCCCCACGGTCGTTTTTACTTCACGTTTTCGTAGGGAGATCAGTGTCTTTGAACCGTTTCTAGTCCAGCTTTGGCCAGACTTGCCTTGCTACACTACATGAAAGGATGTTCGTCCACCTTTCATTCTCTGAGGCTGCCGCCTACTTTTTGAGATCAGTCTTGAGTGCCTTAATGGGTCTCCCCAAATTTGCCCTTTCCGGTAGCAGTTGGAGAGTTGTACCAGGTTTCGCTTGTTCGTCCGGCATGTTGAAATGCTCACTCATCTCATTCAGAGACAAGTGTCAACCCAACGCCACTCAAGATTCCCTTGAGAAGCAGAAAGTACGGAACCTTTTCTCGAAGCACAAAGTCGGTGTTACGTAGTCTAGATTCGTCAGTTCCTTTCTAAGCGATTTAATTATCGTCGAATGTCCTGTCTGAAGATATTTCTACTGAGATATGGCTGATAGCTGGTTGGTCTTAATCGCCGCCATCGAAAAGGTGAAACATAACCTCAAAGGTACGTGTTAATGTTATCCTCAGCGCCTCACTTATAAGCATGCAGGCCGTTATTTGCACCTCCTCGATCCTCTTTCTGTAAGTCATCTTATCAAGAGTTGGCCACCACATGCTCACTTCATAAATAGTACCAGTTTAGTTTTAGACGAGCTAATTGCCAGTTCACATCTGTTGGCCCACCTCATAACGATTAGGAGGGCATTTAGAGTACCTACTTCACCGTGCTTAAATATTTACCAAAGATAGCTATCGTAATGTCATCTGCATAAGCAATCACTCCGATCGCTTCTCTCTCCAGCTCTAACAGCAACCCATTCATTAGACACCTCCCTGCGGGGTACCCTTATCACCCGCCTTACAGGGCAATTAACCAATATGAACGATAATCCATCAAAAATTGATTGTTTGAAACCTTCAAGTGTCCATGAATCCACCTTTTGGTAACGATATGTTCTATGAGTACTAGTCTCTGTCGAGTCGTCGAAGCTTCCCGGAAAGTGAGTTTCGATGAGAAATGTCAAAGATTCCTCACTGGAAGTAGTCTAGGATCCAGTTTAATTTATCAACTGGGACTGGTAGGATTAGGTAGACAGTATCTTCCTAAAACGCGAGGTCTCGGAGACTTCCTAAGACTCGAGGTCTCGAAGAGTCTCCATGACCTCCTTTGTGCCTCCCTCAATTTTTTTTTGTATACTTTGAGGTCCTCCTTATAGGAGTCCCAGTCTTGAGCCTCTCTCGTAATTTTGGCACCATCAAAGCATAGCCTACGACTTCCGGTAGGTGTTTAGTTCTTTGGTGGACACGCTGGTTTTTGCTTACCCCTTGGCTTAAATATTGGGTAAGCAGCGTGGAAGGACCGATTGCAGGCACTAGTGATTGTATCCATTATGCAATTTATTTCCTCCACTGTATCCTGGCTGCTCAAGAGCCTCCGGCGTTAATAATTCTTTAAGCGCAAGCCATACTTGCTCTAGTTTGGATTCCTAAAAGTTTTCCGGGTAGCAGGAGAAACGTTGTCTAAAAGTTATATAACGATGGTCAGAGAAGGAGTGCTCCTCTGCCACTCTCCATTCCTTGATCATAGGATACATCCTTTCTGAGGCGAAGGTTACGTCTAGAACCTCCTGCCGGTTTTTAGTATTAATTGTGGGTTCTTCCCCAAAATCTTTACACACAATATTAGTTATAATTTAATAGGTAATCAAAAATGCGAGAATTATCGCGGTATAGCTCTCCTTTGCACAGCATATAAGTTACTGTCTTACATCATCTTGGGAAGAATTACTCCTCTAGTGGAGGAAATTGTCGGTGACTACCAAGGAGGATTTCGTCCAAATCGGTCAGTCACTGATCAAGTTTTTTCGCTGCGGATGATTCTTTCCAAGTACTACGAAACATCTCGCGATGTACACCAGGTGTTCCTAGATTTCAAGCAAGCCTATGACTCGATCAATCAAGAGAGGCTATGGTATGCGCTTGAATATTTAGGAATACCACAAAAATATGTACATCTGTGTAAAATGACAGTAACGCAGTCACAATGCTGTGTCAAAGTTGAGAACAGGCTATCGAGAATTTTTGCAATTACTTCTGGTGTTCGACAAGGAGATGCACTGTCCCCGATACTTTTTAATCTCATGTTGGAATACATCCTTCGTAAAAGTGCAACACCTCAGGACAATATCTTATTCCGACAATCCAATCAACTTCTTGCGTATGCAGATGATATCTGTGTGATTGGATTAAATGGCAACGGAGTGAAAGAGATACTTGATCCACTGGAACAGTTTTCAGCTTCCGTTGGTCTCAAAATCAATGAGTCCAAAACCAAATATCTGATCTCTGGTTTTCGAGACCAAGACGCAAGTGATTTCAGTAGTGGAAACCACACGTTTGAAGGAGTGATGAGATTCAAGTATCTTGGATCTCTCATTACTCACGATAATAGTGTGGGAGAGGATATCAAGGTTCGGCTTGCCGCTGGCAATCGGGCTTTGTATCTTCTACGTCCACTGCTGAAATCAAAATATCTTGCAAATACGGATAAGCTGAAGCTGTACAGAGTGTTGATCAGACCCGTTGTCATGTATGGATGTGAGAGTTGGACCTTGACGGATGAATACGAAAGATGGCTTCTAACATTCGAGAGAAGAATCATGCGTGTGATATATGGCCCAAAACGCGACGTTGATGGCACATACCGAGTTCTTTTCAATCACGAGATCAGGAATTTAATGCAAATTCCTGATATCGTGCATGAAATCAAAGGACAGCGAATACGCTGGCTCGGTCACGTTCTGCGTGCTGATCCGTAACGAATGATACAGCGATCTTTGAAGGGAGAACCGCCTTTCGGTAGGCGAAGAGGTCGCTGTCGGCGACGATGGCTCCACGGCGTAGAGAGCGATCTGGCATCTTCTGGTTGCTTGCAACAGTATGAAGAGCTGGCTCGTGATCGAAACTGTTGGAGCCAGATTGTTGACACGGTACGGGCCAATAATGGCCTGTAAAAACCGAAAAAAAAAATCAAAAATAACTCACCCCTTTCGTTGATATCAGTGCTGCCTTAGATTGTGTGATGCGCATTTGCATCATATTCAAGGAGCACCTCAATCTTCTGCCTTTCCGCTTTGACAACCAGGCCCCCATAGAGCTTTCAAAAGTTAAGTGCGCTCCCAAAACTACTGTTTTACACTTTTTATATATACGTATTAGGTCAAGATGAAGCGTCTAGAAGATGTGAACTATGATGTTATATAAATTGTCAACAATTTCGTTGAATTATTTAAAACTCAATTATAATTTTAATTTGTACAAACTTATCGCTTAATTGAAAGTTTGTATCGATCTTCCGGTAAAATTCAAAATTGTTACTTTGTAGCCAAATACGTTTCACTACTTGCAATCCCCTCTTTCGTTCCACTACAGGCGAGATAAGTATGCTATTAAAATTCACCGGCAGTCTTATATGTGTTTCTTGTACTAGAAATTTTTATTTTTGGCACTCTACCAAGAAAAAGTTAATTGCATAATTTACAATATTTGCACAATCTTGTTTGTGTGTACTCCCGTATATCCTAAAAAATCAATATAAATTATTTTAAATTTATAATGAAATTTTAAGATCGTGATTTGTTTTAATATTTTTTGTGTTTTATTTGTCGTCTATTTACAGTCAAAGCAATGAAAACCGTCGAAGCTCTATTGAGAGTGATGGCGAGGATGCACCAACACCAATGCTATTACGACATATTTCTACCGATGAGTATCCATCGACACCCGGACAATTTCGAAAGACAGCTAATGTAAGTTAAAACAAAACTAGTAACTTTTTTTGTTTGTGACATAGACAAAAGGAAATTAAATGTTAAACAAAACTCTAATATATGTCTTTTCGTTTTTAGCAAACAGACAATAGAAGTACAATAAGACATATAATATCAAGTATAATAGCAAGTGAGAAAATTTATCTTGAATGTTTAAATAAAATGGTGAAATATATGAAAGCGATAAATGCAACGTTAACAACGTCGCAACCTGTGATAACCGAAGAAGACTATAAGACGATATTTTTTAAAATTGAAGAACTTTACCATGTTCATATGGAATTTTTGAATCAACTTGTTATACAATCGTCATCGGATAATGATTTATGTGTAGGAAATGCATTCAAACAATTGGTATGTATTTATATATGTTGTTAATTAACTTTCTGTCTGATTTGTGAGTTATGTAGTTAGAATTTGACAATTGGGGTAACTTTAACCACAGTATAAAGCATCAATGAGTTTCCGATAATGGCATACAGAATCAAAACGCCATGCAGTTGTAGTTTAACTGTAGGAAATAAATTGGAAATTCTATCACAGTAACTCACGAGTTGGATGAAGTCCTAATGTTATTATTTTGCTATATGTGGGACTAGTGGGTGTTTATTCGTAAAGCATCTCGAACTAAAAGATCTTTAGTGCTATGTTTCCCAATCGGCTAGGTGCCTTTTGAGGCTTTAAATAAACCTATTATAGCCGTTACCTATCCATTCGAATGTTGGTATGCCTCCAATAATGAAGTAATCGATGGAAAACAGCTGCGCAATGATACATGACATGTTTTAAAAAATCCGTTTCCGAATAGCAAAAAACGACAGCTGTCAGACTCACTCGGCCTCATTTTCTTAAGGTGATAATTTAAGGAAAAAATGACTCAAGAGGTAGCCTAGAATCGTTTGTTTTAGAATGATTTAGACCTACCTCAATATGTGGTCCATTTTGAAGGGTTCTAGCGCTCCGCTACTACTTTACATTCATATTTGTTCATATTTATTACTCGATGGAAAGCTTAAACATTTCCAACCCAACTTGATTCACAGGTGTATATTTAAAGTTGTCTGGATGTCCAATAAAATATATAATTATGCCTAAATAGGCCTTTAGACAGAGCTCCATTACACGTATTTCTGCTACCGTCCAGGTGGCTCAGTGGTTAAAGCTGTTTCAGTTAGAGCGGGAGGTACCGTGTTCGAATCCTGATAGGGGCAGGACGCATAAGGAATTTTTCACCATCTGGTGCGAATGAACACATCTATGATCCCCTATTGGAGTGCAGAATTCAGAAATCAATATGCAATGCGCAGATGGTTCTATGAAAATCGGACATATAGCCGTACGTCCTCGATTTGGCCATTCAAGCGTAAAGTAGGAAGTATAATAAGCGAATCGCGAACGAGCTGGGAGAAGCTGGTGCCCTAAAAAAGATTGCATAGTTCAAAATACGTATTTCTGCTGGACTTGGATTTGGTCGAATTGGATGCATTCGAAAAGTTTGATATTGTTTCCACTATCATCTGGTATCTTAGAGAAATTTATCTACAAAATCGTCTTCCGAATCACAAAAATGACAACTATTAGACACACTCAGTCTCATTTTCTTATGATGAATAGCCGCAACTTGGGTTTGCTGAGAGCAAGAATCATTTGTTTTAGAATGGTTTAGAACTGGAACATAACGTCAATATTTGGCCCATTTTACGTCAATATGTAGCCTCTTGTTACGCTACAGTCGCGGTCCAATGAATGCCTGTACTGTTCTAGTTTGTCCTCAGTGGCCTTATTTCATTCCAGCATGTCTCCACACCCACATAAGAGAGTGTTCATATTTATTACTTGATGATAAGTTTAAACATTTCCAGGCAGCTTGATTCACATGTGTTTGTACATTTAAAGTTGTTTGGCTGTCCAATAAACTGGAAATTATTGCAGGGCCTAAATACCCTTAGACTAAGCTCTATGACATGTATTTCTGCTGGACCTGGATTTGGCCAAGTCAAGTCTAAAGACTCCTATCGTTGTTACTCCGTTCATCTTTTAATCCGTCTGTATACCATACCATAGGACAAGCAGAGTTTTCCTCAGCTCTTTTCATCCCGAAATATCACATTGAAAGGTTTGTGGAATTATATTTTGGTCAGTATACAGTCAAAAGGTTTGCTATCAAATAAGATCACTATTGGTGGTGGAAAAAATTGTTTCCACTGCGCAGAAAATTATCTAGGATCTTAAAGAAATTGATCTACAAAATCCTCGTCCGAATCGCAAAAATTACAACACGCACTCAGTACCATTTTCTTAACGTGAATAGCCTCAACTTAGGTTTGCAGAGTGCTATTTTAGTGTGATTGGTTTTAGAATGGTTTAGAACTGGAACGTTACGCCAATATAAAGCCCATTTTACAGCCACTCAGTACTCCCCGTTTTGCGAACGTTTCCGGCCCAATAAAAGGTTGTGCCTTTCCAGAACGAGCCAGCCTATCTGTTACCTCATTCTAGCATGTCCTGGCATCCATATATGAGAGTGTTTAAGGTGGCTAATTGCTTCATTGTGCTTAAATACTCCTAAATCGACTTGTACCACAAGTGACTGGAGGGACATTTTAGGTTGCCTGACTGTCCGATAGAATTTTTTTACACTATTGGCCTTTTTGGACATAGCTATACCGCTTGTCTTTCTGCTGGATTTGACTGCGGAAGTTTCGTGCTGGGTCTGTCATTTGATGAGATCTCGGGTATGATTCTCGGTGGTAACCCGAGAAAATTTTCGATTGGGTGTTTTAAATGTGTAAGCACGTGAATGTGAGTAGAAACGTGGGCCCTTCGTGTCATTGAGTTCTGGAATATTTCCTACTTTGTTTAACTTTCATTTTGGATTTGGCCAAACCAAGTCAAAAGATTTTCCAATCGTGAACAGACTTGTGATGCATAAATAATTAGTTAGATCGTAATTTATAAATAGCTAAACTATCACTAGTTAGTTCTCAAAATCTAGCTTATAGTGAGAACTGACTATCGATACTTATAGTGAGAACTGACTATCGATTGTTTGCTTGATTGATGACGGTATGTTATTTTTTACGTTTAAAATAATTGCGACAAATTATAAAATAATATAAAACCGTTTATGGTTAGAAGTTACAGCGTATAAAATGATAGTCACTTTACCATATCATTCTGCTTTTTGTGACCTACGAAAAAGTCCCACTTTTTTGATGACGCAATTTTCGATTATGGTTCTACAAATCTATCATAGTAATGGTTAATAGTTAGGTTTTACTGGGTTTGTCCTCACCAATATACGAGTTAACATTTCGTTTACGTTGTTTTGTTATCGAAAAATTGGGAATAGTTTAAATTGTGACGACAATTCGTTAAATTTTTTATAACGTCTACATATATGTTTTTATTCACAGGCTGAAAATATTCATTTATATGGAGCATTCCTGCATAATTATGGCAGAGCAATCGATACAGTGAAAAAGTGTGGTGACAATAATTCTCAATTCAAAGAAATCGTTTCGAATATTGTACTAAATTCTCAAAACGAGCAATCACTTTCACTAGAGGATCTACTCCATAAACCGGTGGCTCGAGTACAAAAAAACGCTTTAGTATTACAAGATTTGTTAAACGAGACACAGGAATCGCATTCAGATTATCAATTGCTAAAAGACGCGCAAAAAATTATGCGAACATTTTTATCAGAATTCAATTTCATACACACAAAGAGTATGTTCCCGGTAAGTAATATACTTATAATGACATAGCTTTGATATTAATTTTATACAATTTGTACAGTCGGATGATAAAACACTTCGTCGTCTCGTTAAAAATTCATTTATTGTGGAGTTGGCCGATGGCCATCGTAAACTACGGCATTTATTTTTGTTCAACGATGTAATCGCATGTGCCAAATACAAAGCAGCTCGAAATCATGGTTTTGAGTTCGAATTGAAATGGTTCATTCCCGTGAAGGATATTTTAATAGAAGATTCTCAGGTAGAAATTAAGGAGTCCAGTCCTGTAAATATATTGCAGTTAAAATCACAGGTACGTTCGTTAACCTAATATGAACTTGATTCTATCTAGATGATTCCGTTGAACATAATTTTTATTGCATTTGATATTAACCTTTTGATCACATAAATTTAATTAAAATTATTATTACAATCAATATTTGTTGTTGTTATGATATCACTATTTTTTCCAGGCGTGTACAGTGCGCGATCAAATAATGTTGGAGGAGAAAGATGATAAAAAAATAAAAATGAATGGATCGTCACGAATCGGTGATAAACATAGAAAGAAATTAGCCGATTTAGAAGGTCAATTAGTATTAGCGTCACCAAATTTAGTATTTAAATTGAAGAGCAATGCAACCGGTAAAATTTTAACATTCTTCCTGAGTTCCGATTTCGAACGCACACAGTGGATCGATTCGATCGAAAGTCTAAAAGAATCGTGCAATCTACCCGGCCAAAACAGTATTACAATAATGGAACTGCAGGCATGGATTGTTGCATGCCAGCATTTAATACAAACCGAAATGGGTTCGTATTTGCTGCGAAATAGTCGCGATGAAAGTTTGCTAGTCGGTGATCTACACTTAACAATACAAGATGTTGTTAGTTTCGATCATCCAGTCGATTCATTTATATGCATCGAAATAGATTCGTATGGACATTATTTCCGGAAGGCGAAAACAAAGCTCGTCTGTCGCAACAACACACCGATGTGGAATGAATCGTTTGTTATAGAGCTGGAGGGTAGCCAGAATTTACGAATACTGTTGTACGAAACAACTACACATACAAAAATATTACGAGCCAAACATGTACTACAGGTTCGTGTAAAATTCTATATTTTATCTCGTTACAATACTATTTATATTTTTTGGTTTTGATTTCTAGTTAAGTCGTAAATGGTTATCGGAAACTACGGCGAAAAAAACTATAAATTTAACCGATAAATTAGTTTTAAATATTATATTGAAATTTGTTCCTGGTGAGGTGACATTGAGACGAGTGCCTACATCAAAACCCGGTGCACTATTTGGAGCCAAAATGCAACAAGTACTGAAGTAGGTTAAATTATATATAATTTTTGGATGATTTAATAAAACACTAATTTACTTTATAGACGAGAAAAACGTGACACGCCATTTATAATATGCGCCTGTATTCGCGAAGTGGAACGACGCGGAATGAGCGAAGTAGGAATATATCGTGTTAGTGGTTCAGCATCAGATTTAGCGAAATTAAAGAAAACATTTGAATCAAGTATGTATTGTTTCGTATTAAATCAAATATTTTAATTTAACTTAAATTGTTTATCTAGATTCATATGAAGCTGAACAGCTGTTAAAAGAGGTCGATATACATTCTGTGACGGGAATTCTAAAATCATATTTAAGAGAATTACCCGAGGCACTTTTTACCGATGCACTATATCCAAGTTTCTTTGAGACATTCAACAAAGCTAGTAATTTATCGAGCGAACAAGTGAGAATAGAACAGTTGCAAACAGTATTTAGTAGGCTTCCCGAAACAAATCGAGTGACAATAAATTTAATATTGGACCATTTAGTGAGGTAAGAGTTAGTCTTAATGTTTTTGCTTGGTGTAGGATTCTTGTAAAATTTATTGGGAACTTTTTCAAAAATGTTATAATTATTAATTGTTTCAAACAAGATATGAGTCTGTTTGTTTGCTTTGGGGCTCAAGCTCTTCCAACTCTTGCGCGGTTCGCTTAATTACATAGCCAAATCGAGGATGTACTATAGTAGCAGATGGGTTGGCCCAGGATACTTTATCCAAGTTGTCGCTAACAAATTGTTAATTATTGATATATTTGTAGTGATTTTAGTTTAGTTATAAATAATATAAAACTAATAAATTGATTGTGTCAGATTAATTAAATTTTCGGTAATTTATTATAGAAATGTCGTAGTCGACGGACGATAGCATTACAATATTTAATATATAATTTTTTTATTTCAGAGTTAATCAGCAAGAATTAGAAAATAAAATGTCACTACACAATTTAGCAATGGTATTTGGGCCGACACTGCTTCGGCCCGGGCCACAAGCCGCAAAACAAAAGGACATTCTAGAATCTAGTACGGTCGATGTAATGGCCCAAGCAGGCATATTATATTGCTTTTTACAGTCGCGTTACAATAAATTATAAGTTTAAGAATTTGATTCAATTTATTATTTTATAATTATGAATTACGAGTACATAATAAACTACTTTTACTACTATTATTATATATTACTAGATTATTAAGTATATTTTTTGTGTTTATTGTTTTTTTTTTTCGTTTTTATTATTCTGTTTTTGAATTTTGTAGTATTATTATAACAAATAATATTATCTTAAATATACATACATAAAATATACATATTTATTTATCATATATTTTTATTATGATATATGTAATTACATTATTACATACATAAAAAATCAAACTAATCACAAAATTACAAAATTATCAGTTGTGCAAACCTCAGTATATAATGTAACCCAATCAATATTCATTTATAATAACGATTCCAAACAAATAAGATATGAGACAAGTAACTTTCATAAAATACATTTTTCATTCCATTTTATTTAATTAAATTAAAGTATTTAATATTAATTATATATTTTAAATAAAATAACTTTGTAATAAAAAAAATTAAATATACAATTTATTATTATTTGTCGTGGTCACAGACAGATGGTACTAGGATAGCCATATGAAAACACGACATCTATATTATAATATAAAATTAATCAAAATATAATTTAGCAAAGAAATTTAGTTTTTGCTCATTATTATATATATATTGCTCATTTTCTTGTTTGGTTTGTCACTTCGTTGACTATATATAGAGAAACAAATTAATTACAAATCACTAATAATAACATTTATTATTATTATTACAGAATGCATAAAAAGCTACTTTTGTACATTTTTTTCATAATGCAATAAAATATTAGAAAAACAGTATTTCAGTATGTCCACATTTTGATTACTTTGTCTTTATCACCAGAAGCAACTCGTGACCTATCTGGCGACCAATCAACACCAAATACTTCGGCAGAATGTTTCACACTGTAGGCTTTCCATAGTCAAATTGATTTGTCGAATGACGCAGAAGCGATTAGTTAGTCTGTAATAGTTATACTTTTGTATAATTAGAAATAATATTATTGTAAATGGATTCTTACTTTGTGTCCGTTGTCGTTTACAACATTTTGATGGCCAATCATTCGAGTCAAACATTTATTTGAGTCTGATATCCATAAGAATAGTGTAAAAGCGTCTGAACACGAAACAAAACCTTCTACACCCGTTGTCCATACCTGTTGATATCGTTCGAGAACAACTTGTTGCAACTCCTCTTTTGACTTGGTTATTTGTTTGTTTCTCCATGACTGGATGGAATGGTCCATTGATCATTCCACTTTATTTAATTAAATTAAAGTATTATAATTAATTATATATAATAACTATTTAATTTAAATTTATTTGCCGTGATCACAAATAGATGGTGTTAAGATAGCCATCTAATAATTTAGAATTCACATTAAAATGTTGAATACGCGACATCTATTTTATAAATATAAAATTAATCAAAATATAATTTAGCAAAGAAATTTAGTTTTTGCTCATTATTATATATATATTGCTCATTTTCTTGTTTGGATTTCCACTTCGTTGACTATATATAGAGAAACAAACTAGGTAATTACAAATCATTAATAATAACATTTATTATTATTATTATTACAGAATGCATACAAATCTACTTTTGTACATTTTTTTCATAATGCAATAAAATATTAGAAAAACAGTATTTCAGTATGTCCACATTTTGATTACTTTGTCTTTACCACCAGAAGCAACTCGTGCCCCATCTGGCGACCAATCAACACCAAATACTTCGTCAGCATGTCCGGGAAGATCTTGTAGTAATTTTTTCGTTTTTACAGACCAAACTTTGATTGTGGAATCTTTACTGCCGCTAACGAATAGACGTGAATCTGCCGACCATGCAATTGTATAAACAGCCTGAACATGTCCTCTGAATGTTGCTATAAAGGCACCATCGTGAGCTTTCCATAGTCGAATCGATTTGTCGAACGACGCAGAAGCGATTAGTCTGGAATAGTAATACTTTTGTATAGTTTGTAATAATATAGTTATAAATGGATTCTTACTTTGTGTCCGGTGAGTACTTAACATCGTTAACAACATTTTGATGGCCAGTCATCCGAGTCATACATTTATTTGAGTCAGATTTCCATAAGAAAAGTGTAAAATCGTCTGAACACGAAACAAAACCTTCTACCCCAGTTGGGCAGACCTGTTGATATCGTTCGAGAGCAACTTGCTGCAACTCCTCTTTCGACTTGGTGATTTGTTTATGTTTATCCATGACTGGATGGAATGGTCCGGTTCGTAGTACATAGTCGGTGGACAATGTTAAATTATTAACCCAATGTGCGTGTCCTGTTAAATTTCTACACAGTACACCATCAGTCGCTCGCCACACTTTAATAGTCCGATCCTTTGATGAAGTGTAGATAAGTCCGTTACCACCCCATCGTACAGCTGTAACCGAACTTGAATGTCCCGTCAACACCAAAACGCATAAATTAGTTGCCGTGTCCCATATCCTAACGTCTGAATCATTGGCTGCACTAGCAAGTAGACGACAATCTGGATTCATGTGATATGGTTCCCAACTGAGACAATTCACCCAACTTCGGTGACCAGTCATTGGTTTTCCGATTGGTGATCCAGTTTCTGGATTCCATATTCTTACTTCGCCCGTTTTATCCGAACTGGCGACTTTAGTGCTGTCCGGTGCCCATGCAACACACAGAACCCACTGTCGATGCCCTTGACACGTAAAATGAGGCGTTTCTGTATTCAAATCCCATAGTCGGAGTGTTGTATCACCTGATCCACTAGCCAAATGTAGTCCATTAGGACTAAAACTCAGCGACACGACCGCCTCAGCATGTCCGGGCATTGAACTAGTACATCGTGTTACTGCCCGCACTTTAAATATCGCTTGTGGTTGATACACAATATCGAGTACATTTTCTGTATCAATTGTTTTAAAGTTGATAGATTTTTGCAAATTATCTTTAATTTCTACTTCGTTGTGGAAAAATAAATAGTTGTTATTTTCATCATTTTCCAAGACCGCATTGCATATAAGTGTCAACTGTTCTACTGTCACGTTGATGGGTAAATTTAACGCGTTTGTTGTCGTTTCTCCAGTGTCCGATACAAAACGGGCCTGTATTGTATGGACCTGGGTTTCATCTGCGTCGGTTATCATTTTTATTTTATTTTATATATTCGATTTTAAATAATTTCACAAATTTTCACATACACACTATAAAGTCGCACATGTTTTTGTTTAATGCGTTTGACAGCCAGTGCTGACAACGTATAGACAAAAAATAGTTTTAACCAGTAGGTGACCACATTTTGGTATTAGGTAGTATTTTTATTAAGTTGGAAGTTTAGTTATATAACAGTTAATTTCGCGAAGAGTATATATTTATATTGATAAAGCGTAAATAGTAATATATATCGATTAAAAGTTGTATATAAAATATGTAAAAATAGTATTTTGCAAAAATATATATATCAGGAAAAAGTCCTAACGATTATTTTAATTAGTTTTATTTTGCTCAAGTTGGCTACAACAAAATCGTCTACAATCGAGGCAAACTTCATTCTAGTTATCTATCACTTTTTGGTTGACATATTTTTATACATTTCCATCCAAAGAATTTATTTTGTGTAAAACAATTTATTTTTGTGTCTTTTGCGTGTGAAAATCGAGAAAATTATCAGAACAACGCATACAGAACAGTAATAATTATTTTTTATATTCTAAATCAGTGTATAATATTCAAAGTAAATAAGTGATTGTGTGAAGACCGTGTAGACGACGACGACGAGGAGGTAAAAAAAAATTTCACCACCAGACCAAAATAAAAACAATAGTTATTGTTGGTCGTGAAACTCTGTTTTGGCCATTATACATTCGAGGATACAAGGAATCAGTTCAGATTTATAATTTTGTCAAATTTATTTCATATTTTATGATGTGATTTAATTTATAATTAAAACAAAATATTTGCATATAAAAAAGTGAAGTGTGTGTGTTGAATGTGATTATGTGACAACAACATTTGTCATGGAAAGTGAAAATTTGTGAAATTGAAAATTTATCAAACAATACACAAATCTATAATTTATATATATATATATAAAACATAATCAGAAGAGAAATATAAAATTATATTGAATGAATATCGAAAGTGTGGTAAATAAATTTAAAATGGCAAAAGACTATGATTATCTATTGAAAGTGTTACTGGTTGGGGATAGTGATGTTGGTAAACATGAGATACTGTCTGGCCTCGAGGATGGATCATCCGAAAGTCCATTTTGTAGTGGTAGTGCATATAAAACAACAACGATATTGTTAGATGGTAAACGGGTTAAATTACAGTTGTGGGATACATCAGGTCAGGGACGTTTTTGTACTATAATTAGGTCGTATTCTAGAGGTGCCCAGGGTATTATTCTAGTATATGATATTACAAATAAATGGAGTTTCGATGGTATTGGACGATGGCTCAAGGAGGTTGAAGAGGTAAGTGAAACATTTTTTTTTTATCCTTAACACGTTTTAATTTACTTACCTTCAGGGTCAGACTAGCTGCAAAAGACTGGTGTCTGATTCAATTGCATTTTGCTAGTTGTCCTTGATTTATGTATTTCCTATTTCTGCTTCTTCAGATTTTAAACTTGTTTTGTTCTTAGTCTATAGTATGTGTATTGTCATCATAGGCAGGTGATTGCGTTATGTGTTGTTTTGATAGTAGCTTCGAAGAAGTGGGTTGCAAGACAAGTTATTCAAATTACAGTTTTCTTACTTATTAGTCACTGAATCTGAGCTTGTAGTTTCGAGCAAGTTGAGGTTCGTCAGGAATCACAAACTGCAGTGGCTTTTATATCACTCTTTTTGTTATCGCTGGCAGGTTTCACTGTTCGTAATCTCATAAGACTCATAATCAATTACTTGCTTATTAGACTATCTTGTGTAGGTCCCAAGGGCAAAATATTGTAGCATTGTAGTATATGGTAACTTGCGGTTTTATGGTGTTGGTATCTATAGCTTGATCAGCGTGTGCTGTAAAGAGATGCAAAACATTTTGGTTGTGTTGCTTACGAAACTAACTGGTGAGACACAAGTTCTCAGAGAAAGAAAAAATTATAGAATATGCTTCTGTCTGTCTGTCTGTTTCTATCTTTGCAATCTGTTCTGCGGCTCAAGGCTCTCCCCAACTCTTTCGCCGTTCGCTTATATACGTCCCACTTCACGCTATTATATAGCCAAATCGAGGGCGTATGTCTATATTATCAAGAGTGACTCAGGTAAAGCACAAAATCACGAGCAATATATCGAGCTTCCTCATCTTCGGGTTGTGTGCCCAAATATATTTATGCTGCTAATTGATAATGATTGGTGGATTGATTGAAGCTACACCTTTCTCGGCTGCTGACCAATTATTCATCATCAAGAGAAATGTTTTGGCTGATAAATTGGCCCGTTTGAGTGCAGCTTCCACGTATGTGGCACCTGAGTCCACTTTAGAAGTAAGGTCATTATCTCTTAAAAGAGATATCGACTGTCACTTTGGTGATCTGCAACGAAAGAGATGGGACAACCTCGTCTCTTGTCGACTATCCAAAATCATCTTTGGCTCAATAAATCAGCAAAGATCCCAGTCCTTCTTCAATTATAATAGAAGCACTTTGAGGATCTTGCTAGGCATTCTGAAGAGGCATTGTTTCCTAAATACTAACATGTTCCAAATGAAAATTAGGAACATCGCAAACTGGGAACATTATGGGGGAAGAGAAGAAGAAACTGTTGATCACTTCTTGTGGTCCTGTTCTTCATACTGTTCCCATATACTATACTGTTAGTCAACAAATAGATTTCGGGACTGAGAGTGTACGGCTGGGAAGGGGAGTCAAAATGGACAAATCGAGTTATCGTGACAGCAAAAAAATTATTTATCAAAAGTTAGGTCTTAGTGACGGATAAAGCTCGTTGCTAAGTTTTTTTTAATAATCTCCACACATTGCGGAACGCTGCTAATTTGTCGGTTTGGAAGCTAGATGGTCTAGTAAGTAAGTGTATCGTCAAACATAATATAGCTAGTAATTTTCTCAAATCGCTCTTTTTTGCTCAGTATTTTTTGCTTAGTACCGATGTTATGTCTGACCACCAAATTTGCGGAAATTTCTTATTCTGTGCAGTGTCCCGGATTCCTCGATTGGGTTCAATTGCCAGAGTTTCGTTTTGTTGTGTTTCTGGTTGGTATTCGGCAGAGCTTGTTTGATTATTCGCTTCTCGTAATCTTCTTCGATTGAATCATCTCTTTCTGTTGTTTTGATTCGTTTTTACTGCGTTACTGTGATGTGCACCAGCTTCTACTTCATAATCTCTCGCAAGATAACTTGTGCCACCGATTCAAATATTGCTGTCATTCTCGTTATCATCTGAAACGGATACGTGAACATTGTCGATTTCGTTCTTTTCGCTAGTAGATCTTATTCGCTAGTAGATCTTGAGACGCGTGAGACTCTCCAATTGTTAACGGGAGTACTGTGGTTGGTTATCACCGTCAAAGCTAAATTGGATTTTGATAGCCAATGCCGCGGCGTATCATTCGAGCTCTGTCAAGGTATAGTGTCGATGAGCTTATGAGACATGATCTCTATGAGCGTGTCTTGGGGCTTACGTGTCTTCGTTTTTTCAAACAGAACGGCTCCGACTTCCGTTCAATTTGCATCACACTGTATATAGAAGTGTTTATTGAAATCGGCCGTGTTTAGCCAATGAATGATGGTAATGACTATTTTCAATAAATCGAAATCGTTTTGAGCTGATTCGGACCAAACAAATTTTTGGTTGTTATTTCCGTCAAAAGGCGTTACTATCGAAGATTATTGATCGATGAATGTTCTATATTAGCCACAAATACCTAAAAACCTTCTTACTGTTTTTGGTACCGGATAGGCTTCAATTGTGTTACCCTTATCTGGTACACCAACTATTTGGCAAAGTTACTTGATCTCTCTTACTTTTCTCCACATTAATGGTAAGCCTTGCTGCAGCTAACCAAGCTGCTAAATCGGTCAAAAGAGATTTGTGCTAAAAGAATGTGGACATAGTAATGAACAGATCATCGAGGTATACAAATTTTCGATCATGCAGATGGTATGAGATAACTTTATGAATCAATCAAAAGGTTGAGGCGCATTGCAATGCCGAATAGCATAACATTAAAATAGTGTAGCGGGCGACATGTCACATTGAAAACCATTTTCTCCATAGACTCAGGATTTAACGGAATGTGCCAGGATGCATCCTTTATATTAAGTCGACTTAGCAAACAATCGATTAAAGGTAACAGATAGGCATGTTTCATTGTGACGCTATTCAATCTACGTCTAAACAATGTTGCACCTTCCCATTTGATTTTCGGACAAAATGGCCATTGGGAATCATCAGACTTTTTATCCCTTTTTTGACCGCTGGTGACATAGTAAAGAACCATTGTTTAATAGAAATTGCGTCACCCACGGTTGTGTAGCCAGAGATGTTCGACCAAGACCTAGCTTTTTGGACTCGGAAAAGATTTATAATTTGTTGAACAAGTGCAAGCTGATAATTGGTTAGAGCATGGACTTCTGAGTGGGGTAGTGTCGTCGGTTGTAGCTTAATCAGCCGTTTGTAAGGAAGCGTTTAGGGGATATAACCTTAATCAGAGAATGGTAAAGTGATATCTGAAAAACGAGTCTTATTTCCGTAGGTTCAATGGTTGTTGTCTGTGATTTCAACACATAGAGAACGAGGTACAGATCAAGTCTATTCGTTTACTATTATTATTATTGTTATTCTACCGATGTTATGTCTTAGCCATCAAAGGCATGTAGGGTTTAATTATAACGTCTTACTTGTTATAGATCAAACAATTTCTGTGATTTTGCTCTATAGTTACATCGAGTAGATTTAATAGTTTAGTTATTTGTCTGGTCTTCCGGGGGGTAATAACAATACATATGGTCCCTTATAATATTCCCTTTGATATTCTTAGTATTTAATATTCATACATACTTGAATTTTATGTAACTTTGAAAATCTTTAAGACAAATATAGAATTTTTGCATCAGCTCATATTTATTTAACATATTCGCCACTAAATTTCATTGATGATAGTGTGTACACTGTTTACTATGCAATATTAATGTAATACTGTCTGGAGATTATTTATTTAAAAGTTATATCGATTTAGCGCCAGCATTATAAAAAAGTTGCTTTTAACTTCGTTTTGGTCATAAACCTAATATTGTGAGTAAATCTCATGAGACTTTTGTTTAAGAGGAAGTTTAATTTGAGATGGTCGAGATCAGTTTTTGATTTATAATATATTTGAAACATATCAAAATAGAATTAGGGTTGATTTATGTCGTCTACCTAGTTTGAGTTTGTTATGTTTCTTGCTGGATTTCTTTATGGATAATCTAATTGAAATCTCCAGATAATAGTTTTTACTGTCTTGTAAATCAATTTTCTGGATTGGCAATGGTTGGTAAGTTTCTGACACAGTACTTTGACTAATTATTTAATCGGTTAGTATCCGTAGTATTTATTCACATCTGAAATTCCCTTTCTCGATCCGGTAATATAATCTTTGGATCAAGCGCTCTAACCGGATTTCAATTGAAACCTTATACGAACCATTTATACGTATTGGTGCAATTTTGTTGTTGGTCAGCCCAACGTATGCATTTTTACACACAATTGCTTCTTATGTC
This sequence comes from Tipula lateralis, assembly GCA_963932295.1. Taxonomy (NCBI): domain Eukaryota; kingdom Metazoa; phylum Arthropoda; class Insecta; order Diptera; family Tipulidae; genus Tipula; species Tipula lateralis. Next base: position 166,228,427 of record OZ010738.1, read on the forward strand.
ATGTTAATTTTTAGTCAAACAGGAGAGTTGAATTCGAGACCACGATGTGATGAAAAACTCTCTTAACTATTAAGCTACAACCGGTGACAATCCGTAATAAAGACATCGATGCAGTGCTTGGTAATATTTAGAACGTTTCTGTTTTGGAAATCAAACTCACTGTGTTGTGATTGAAGTATAAATAAAGTATTTTGTCAAATGAATTTTTTCATGGATCTCATAGACTGATTGCCGATTACATTTTTATTTAAGGGTGGTTGTTTCAACCGGCATAGACACATCTTCCACTTAAACTAAATTCGCCTCTTTGTACCATCGTGATCTCTTTATGACAATAATTATGTGAGCAGACGTTGTCCGCATGTTAAGCTATAAAAAGATCTTCCATCAAGAGGTGATATCATCTGTTCGAAACTGGTATGATCCAATTTTGATCAGATAAGTTTAGTTATTACACACGAGTTATTAGATTGGCCCATCTATTTATTGATTTCTGAGATGTCTCATGAAGGAAAATTCCACCTAAAGTAAGCATTATGATTGCTCTGATAGATGAGAAGCAGGATTTTGTGCTTTGATAATCAAGATTGTCTACTATTTCACCTCCTGGAAAACTCAAATGATCTGACACTCACGACTGTATCTTGAACTGATCTGTATCTCGTTTTTTGACGAGAGACAACTCTTGACTACCTTTAGCATGATAAGTTTAAACTATCTGTAAAAATGCCAATATCGGATGTTATATTATACAGCAACCAGTTCAGAGTTTCGATTAGTTCGAGACGGAGAGAGGTTCAATGTCACCCAGGAAACTCGACACATGACCCATTCATTTTTTAATTACCCGTAAAAAAAATTAGAGCGTCAGTGTTTATGACTGCTTTATTGGGCCAGTCCTGTCTGCAAAGTATGCCAGTCAACTTGCTGAATGTTTTCTCATTCTGTCACTCTTTTGGTTCAAATATTCCAGACAGTATTCTTCTTATCTACTTTGCCCTGTGGGTGGGGGCAACCATGTTTCGTAAATATTTCGAACGAAACATGAGATCCATAGAATACCACCACAGTATCCAGAGCTTGTCGTAGGAGGCGACTAAATCTGGTTGGATCGCTGGGCTGACGACCCGCATCCGTAAAAAAACAATAACAGTTAAAAATGTCAACAAAAACAAAAAAATCGGATACCGCCTAAATAACAATGACCCCCCGCTTAAGTACCCGGATACGAGATTGAGGATCAGCACGTGGAACGTGCAGTCACTAAGAAAACCTGGCGCGTTGGACGGCCTTATCACATGTATGAAGGAGTATCGGCTGGAACTCGTAGCGCTCCAAGAAACTCGATGGCCTAAAAGTGGAGTCCATGTGTCCCAAGGCTATACGTTGCTACACAGTGGAGATGACCTCGGAAATCTTGGAGTTGGCTTTCTCATTGGGCCGCAGGTAAAAAAGGCTGTGTTGGACTTCCAAGCAGTCGATTTTCGAATGTGTAAGCTTCGCTTGCACATGAGATTAGCCAACCTGTCAATTGTATGTGTACATGCGCCCACTGATGTAAGCCAACCCCAAGATAAAGACTCATTTTACAATAATTTGGATAATCTGATGGGCTCTATACCTGAGCACGATATCAGATTGGTGATTGGTGACTTTAATGCTAGAGCTGGCCGAAATCAGACCGACTTATGTAACAACATAGGTCCGTACTCCCGACACGAAACTGCGACCGAAAATGGGGAAAGAATGATGTACTTTGCGATCGCACATGATCTCCAAGTGGCAAGTACATTCTTTCCCCACAAAAACATCCATTTGGAAACCTGGACACATCCACGTAAAACATCCCGAAGCCAAATTGACCATGTGTTGATTTCAAAAGACCGGGCTCGGGTTGTTCAAGACGTGCGATCGTATCGGTCGTCAACAAAATTCGTAGGCAGTGACCATTTTATGGTTGCTGCAAAGCTACGATGGAAATTTTCGTACAAGTCAAGGAGGACAGGAGAATATAAAACGCGATTCTCCTGTGAAGGTCTGATAAATGAAGAAACGCAACGAAAATATCAAGATCTTGTCAGCAATAGCATTTTAGGATCCAACTACCAATCTGATGATGTGAACAGTGTCTGGGAAGTATTGAAAACCTCGGTTGTCGATGCTGCCCAGCACACTCTCGGTATAGTGAAAACTAAGCCCAAAAATGATTGGTTTGATGAGGAGTGTCGTCTTGCTGTTGAGCAACGCAATATAGCCCACAATGAAGCGCAGACTCGGTTTACAATTGTAGGAAAAACAAGGCAGTTCTTGCTAGGAGGACAGCTAAACGCATTTGTAGACAGAAGAAGCGCGAATGGTGGAAGGCCAAGGTCTTAAGAGTACAACAACTCAGCAATGAGCACAACTCGCGTGGTTTCTTTAAAGGAATCACCGAATTGCACCATACCTTAAGATCTCGGTCAACTGCCATTCGGGACCAGGATGGAAACCTCTGTGTTAACGTCGATGCGGTACTCGATACATGGCGTGAACATTTTTCTGATCTACTTAATGTTCCACATGTATCACAAGCTGTATTTGAATACTCTCAAATACAGACCGCGGAGATGTTCATTGAGGATCCATCCTATGAGGAATTCACAATGGCCATGCAGAGATTAAAGAAAAATCGTTCACCAGGGGTTGATTGCATTAATTCAGAGCTCTTGATATTCGGAGGGCTAACTTTGTGGAACTGTCTTTTCGACCTTGTTCGATTGGTATGGCGAAATGAAGTTATGCCTGATGAATGGAAAGTGGCCGCGTTATGCCCAATATTCAAAAAGGGTGATCGCATGAAATGCGAGAACTATCGCGGTATAGCTCTCCTTTGCACAGCATACAAGTTACTGTCATACATTATCTTGGGAAGAATTACTCCTCTAGCGGAGGAAATTGTCGGTGACTACCAAGGAGGATTCCGTCCAAATCGGTCAGTCACTGATCAAGTTTTTTCGCTACGGATGATTCTTTCCAAGTACTACGAAACATCTCGCGATGTACACCAGGTATTCCTAGATTTCAAGCAAGCCTATGACTCGATCAATCGAGAGAGGCTATGGTATGCGCTTGAATATTTAGGAATACCAAAAAAATATGTACATCTCTGTAAAATGACAGTAACGCAGTCACAATGCTGTGTTAAAGTTGAGAACAGGCTATCGAGAACTTTTGCAATCAATTCCGGTGTTCGACAAGGAGATGCGCTGTCCCCGATACTTTTTAATCTCATGTTGGAATACATCCTTCGTAAAAGTGTAACACCTCAGGACAACATCTTATTCCGACAATCCAATCAACTTCTTGCTTATGCAGATGATATCTGTGTGATTGGATTAAATGGCAACGGAGTGAAAGAGATACTTGATCCACTGGAACAGTTTTCAGCTTCCGTTGGTCTCAAAATCAACGAGTCAAAAACCAAATATCTAATCTCGGGTTTTAGAGACCAAGACGCAAGTGATTTCAGTAGTGGAAACCACACGTTTGAAGGAGTGATGAGATTCAAGTATCTTGGATCTCTCATCACTCACGATAATAGTGTGGGCGAGGATATCAAGGTCCGCCTTGCCGCTGGCAATCGGGCTTTGTATCCTCTACGTCCACTGCTGAAATCAAAATATCTTGCAAATACGGATAAGCTGAAACTGTACAGAGTGTTGATCAGACCCGTTGTCATGTATGGATGTGAGAGTTGGACCTTGACGGATGAGTACGAAAGATGGCTTCTAACATTCGAGAGAAGAATCATGCGTGTGATATATGGTCCAAAACGCGACGTCGATGGCACCGAGTTCTTTTCAATCACGAGATCAGGAATTTAATGCAAATTCCTGATATCGTGCATGAAATCAAAGGACAGCGAATACGCTGGCTCGGTCACGTTCTGCGTGCTGATCCGAACCGAATGATACAGCGATCTTTAAAGGGAGAACCGCCTTTCGGTAGGCGAAGAGGTCGCTGTCGGCGACGATGGCTCCACGGCGTAGAGAGCGATCTGGCATCTTCCAACTGCTTGCAACAGTATGAAGATCTGGCTCGTGATCGAAACCGTTGGAGTCAGATTGTTGACACGGTACGGGCCAATAATGGCCTGTAAAAACCGCAAAAAAAAAAAAAAAAAAAAATTCTTCTTATCTGGACATTTAGATTTGATAGTTTATGAATGGGGACAATATTGGAAAATGAGGTTAGAGCTTACTGATATTAAATGGATTAAACTTAGGTACTACATCATTTAGGACCTTGTAGTCTCTAAAAATTATAATTAATAAACCAGACATAAATTTGTGAAGTTTCAAGACCAACGATCATAATAGTGTTTGTAGAGCACACATAAATCTACCACATTCCGCCTTTGGGAGGGAAAAAAAAGAGTACATGATATATTTAGGTCCACAATCGTTCGAGATGATCAGCTTTGAACTCGCTCGAATACTGCCAAAACCGTTTTTGGTTTTCCTGCCCAAGTGAGAGAATTATACTCTTATTTCGATCTTGTAAATTGTAAACGTTTCAGATGGAGTAAAGAAAGATTAGATCGTAGAATTTAATTCAATTCTGGTTGCTTTTTTTTTGTGTTATCCGTCACTCAGGCTCAATTGGGCCATTGTGACATTCCACTTTAACTTGACGTTCGGCTATAGGTCCGATTTTTACGTAGAAACCATCTGCATTATTCCAGCCTTTAGTACTGACATGGAAGATGGGACGGTCCATGGATTCTAAACTCAACAGGAGATTTCAGATGTGTTCAGTCACACCATAGATCGCACCATAGTATAAATCCCTTTTGCATCCTGTCCCTATCGAGATTCGAACCCCATACCTCTCGCTTCATTTGCCGCAGCTTTAACTACTGCGCTACTTGGACGGTCTTTTGGTTACCTAACCTCATTCAAGAATTTTATTTAGATCTCGCTTAAGACGAACCTTCAAAAAGAAGGTGGATATGGGACTATCATCGGCATAAGCTATCAATCGATAAAATTAGAGAACCGTGAAGGTCAACTGCCCTCAATTTGTACAGCAAGCCTTTGTGCCAATACACGACCAAATACTTTCGAGTTATAGAGCGCACTGACTTGTGATTCACCAGATTGATGTATGCACTGGTCAAATCGTCTGCTGAACTCCATCGGTGAAAACGATACTGAAGATCAGAAATTAAATGGTGATCTTCCAAATATTTGGTTATATGAAAATTAGTTATAGTCTCAAGTACTTTTGAGATCACCGAGAGAATAGCAATTGGATAATAAGACGTCCGATTTGCTGCCATTTTTTGGCTTGCATCCCGTATAAATAAGGTAGCATTTTTTCTGATTATGGGAAAAGTGTCAAAAGACATAGATCGATGGAACAAGAATGATAGCGCCTTTGGCCAGGATTTACAATAATAATTTAAAAAAACTATCTGAACTGGCTGACTTGTTAATGTTTGCAAGACTTTTAATGACAACTCTAGGTCATACATAAAGAGTGTAATGTAGTACCAACTAGTTTAGTCTTTACCTGGACAGAAAAATATATATTGTGTTCATCTTTAATGGTGGTATTGCTATACGAGTATATATTCAAATACAGACCGCAAAGATGTTCATTGAAGATCCGGCCTATGAGAAAATTACCATGGTCATGCCGTGATTAAAGAAAAATTGTTCACCTGGAGTAAATGCCTTAATTCAGAGATCTTCGGAGAGCTAACTTTGTGGAACTGTCTTTTCGACCTTGTTTGATTGGTAAGGCGATATGAAGTTATGCCTGAATGGAAAGTGGCCCTGTTATGCCTAATATTCAAGAAGGGTGACTGAAGTGCGGGAATTATCGAGGTAAAGATATCATTTGCACAGCATGGATTCAATGAAGAATTACTCCTTTGGCGAAGGAAATTATCGGTGACTACCAAGGAGGAATCCATCCAAATCGGTCAGTCAGTGATGAAGTTTTTTCACTACGAGTGATTCTTTCCAAGTACTACGAAACATCTCGCGATGTACACCAGGTATTCATATATTTCAAGCAAGCCTATGACTCCATCAATCGAGAGATACTATGGTATGCGCTGGAATATTTAGGCTATCAAAAACATTTGCAATTACTTCTGGTGTTCGACAAGGAGATGCGTTGTCTCAGATTTTTTTTTAATCTCATGTTGGAATACATCCTTTGTAAAAGTGAAACACCTCAAGACAATATCTTATTCCGACAAACAAATCAATTTTTTGCATATGCAAATGATATCTGTATGCTTTGATTAAATGGCAACAGAGTGAAAGAAATACTTGATCCACTAGAACAATGTTCTGCTTCCGTTGGTCTCAAAATCAACGAGCCCAATACCAAATATCTGATCTCTGGTTTTCGAGACCAAGACGCAATTGATTTCAGTAGTGGTAACCACACTTTTGATGAAGTAATGAGATTCAAGTATCTTGGATCTCTCATTACTCACGATAATAGTGTGGGATTGGATATCAAGGTTCACCTTGCCGCTGGCAATCGGGCTTTATTCCTCTACGTCCACTTCTGAAATCAAAATATCTTGCGAATTCGGATAAGCTGAAAATTTTTACAGAGAGTTGATCAAACTCGTTCTAATGTATGGATGTGACAGTTGGATCTTCTAACATTCGAGAGAAGAATCATTCGTGTGATATATGGTACAAAACGCGACGTTGATGGCACATACCGAGTTCTGTTCAATCAAGAGATCAGGAATTTTAATGCAAATATCTGCTAGGCGCATGAAATCACGGTCTGTGTGCCGATCTGAACCAAATGATTCAGCGATTTTTGGAGGGTGAGCCGCATTTCGGTAGACAATGTGGTTGTCGGCGACGATGGCTCCACGGCGTAGAAAGCGATCTGGCATCTTCTAATTGCTTGCAATAGTATGAAGAGCTGGCTTGTGAGCGAAACCCGATTTAGTCAGCTTGTTGACATGGTAAGGGCCAACAAAGGCCTGTTAAAGTGATAAAAAAAAAATTGCTATATCTATTGCACGAGTCTAGAATTTTCGACAACTCTCATCTAACCTTCTTTTTCGTGATGAAGTTCGCGTTGCCAGATTTCTAGCCTCCGTATAATTTTTCAAATGTCAAGTTTTTTGTAATTTTTGATAGCATAAGTAAGAATATTATCTGTTATTCAAATTATATTTTATTTTGATAAAAACATCTTGTAGTTTGTATGAACAATCTAAATGTATACAACCAAAACCAGCAAAGATCAAAACATTGCAAAATTCAAGTTGACAAGTGTTAAACGTGACAGCTGCATAAACATAATACTCTTTAGTTATAAACTTTGCAAGATGTATAATCGAACTCATTTATAGGTTATCTTTCACATTTCCAGTTTCTTATATTTTTTTTTAAAAAATACATTGCTGACAGACAGAATGCTATAACAATATTCTAAACTAAAATAAATTGGTTGAAAATTTATATGTTAAAACAAACATCTGGGTCATTAAATTAAACAACAATTTTTCTTAATAATACGTCTATTATAAATAATATAGTGTGTGTGTTTTTTATCACGTCTAAAGACTGATAACAGAAAAAAACCAAAGATAGCATAAATAAGTAAAATTCACCCCGCGTCTAATTCAAGATACCAATCTAATTGCCATAAGACATAATTTATTTGTTTTGTTTTGGAAACAATCAATTTTTTTTTTGGGGAAAATACCAAACCCTTATTTTGGTGAGTGAGTGGAAAATCTAGTGAAAAATACCCTTAAATGTAAATAAAGCTATAAACCAAACTACGTATCGAATTGTCTGTTTATTGTGTGCGCGGTCGAAATTTAGAAACTACGAGGGGAGTAACATAAGTTCGCTTAGTACGCGACGAGGAAACGAAAAATACTACCAACACAAAGAGAAGTTGGATATGTGATTCTCTTCGGATTTCGGCGTAAACGTAACACACTTGAAATATTAAATGAATTGTACCGTCCCTACAGATTATTTCCATGTGGTTCCGAAGATTCCAGGCGGGACTTTTTTCTGTAGAAGAAAAGCCCCGTGAAGGTCGACCAAAATCTTCGAAGTCCAAATTTGACGAAGATCCGTGATTGATACAAAAAATTATTGCCGATGAATTGGGCTTGAATGCTTTTTTTGCTGTCACGTACAATTTTTCCGGTTAGAGATGGAATATTATTTCATTCATATGGCAGCCACGGCTGGCCTCAATGTACCCCATTCGATCGAACCAATTTTCGAGCACTTTTTCCGTTGAATGGGGTCGTATCTGGCGATGGCATCACGGATGTTGGCCTTCAATTGCTCAATTGTCTCTGATTTGTAGGCATAATACTTGTCTTTAACGGCGTCCCACAGAAAATAGTCCAAATGTGTTAAATTGCAGCTTCTTGCCGGCCAATTGACATCACCATTTCGGTCATTAAATTTTTGACGCAATAAATCGATTGTGGCAAGTTTCACCATCCTGTTGAAACCAAACATCGCTCACATCAATACCATGAATAGGGGGCGCAAAAAAATCAGTTATCATGGTGCGATAGGTTTGAAAACCGTCCCCATTTTCAAAGAAATATGGGCCAATGAGGCCTCCGCTCCACAATCCGCACCAAGCAGTCACTCGTAATGGGTACATTGGCTTCTGTAAGACTACGTCTTGGCGCATCAACAATTAAACCAGTTTCACATATTTTAACAATAATCTTGCGTGTACCGGGCAGTGTTGGTCCTTCTCTGCGATCAAACTTTGCTCGACAATTTCGTGCAATTTCCAACCAATTGTCTTCCCAAAAATTTACAAAAAAATTGTTAGAAAACCGCTAGAAAGAGGATTTGTGACGGTACGTTTTACATCATGTAAATACTGCTGAAATAACGAGTTACTTTATTGCAACCTCTCGCATCGAAAAGATATAAGCATCACCATATTTCCCAGGTCTAGCACCTTGTGATTTCTAGTTCTTATCAAAAATTAAAACAAATTTGAGCGAAAGGACTTCGAAGATATTTGATCCGACTAATGCATTGCAACTAAGTGGACTTTTGTTACTCCCCTCGTAAACGAAAAACTAATGTTTCTATTGGTATATTAGAGAGAGTGATGTGCATTAGAAAATTAAAATGTTTGAGTCATGGTCATTTAATATATCCAAATGAAAAAAAATATACAAGTATAGGACAAAATTTTCATGGAAAATTTATTTGAATAATGATTTCATGCGTCGTGTATTTCAACAGCACATTAGTCAACTATCCCAAAAAATCATGACCGAAAATAGGAATATATCACTTATTTTGCTGTAATTTTGTATATATTTACCAACATTAAAAATAGAACATGTAACGAGCGGGGTAAAAATTATGTACACGCATATGTGATGTGCGTGATGAATCATTTCGTTCGATTACATCCGCATCGGTCTCATTTGGGCTTCAGCTGTGTAAAATATATGTACAGCGGAGTGATTATACAACATATATCGATATACTAAATGGTGATCAATTTATTACGAGCTAATCAGTTAACTGGATTGCTATGTATAAAGATAACATCCTCATTATGTGTATATATGTGATGTATGAACTGAATTTTTTTTATAACAGTGGAAACTGAAAATTTTGTCGATAGTGTAGTCTAAGTATAATAAAAATTACTCGTCTAATTTTATCTATCTTTCTTGTCTCTATATCTCGTATTAATAATAATTTCCACTTCGTAAATGCCATTCACATACAAATTGATTATTGTGATGTGAATGGTTGCTTGGAGGTGGTAATAGTTTACACCTGAAGTGGGAATAATTTTCACTAGACTTTAACACTTCAGTGGATGAAAGAATATCTGTTCGATGTGACGAGTTTATTCTGCTTATGTACATATCAAATTGGGTGAATACTTGATCATTTCATTTCACTCCAACCGTCAATGCACGTTCTATTTACGTCTGGTTTAGATTAACTTGTTCTGTTATTTCTTAAGCAGTAAGTGATAAGCTACTATCATTACCGCTTGAGGTTTCGAAAAGATATTCGTTACAATACCTTAAATATCTTGTAATATTTTGGGTGTTGAAACCCTAGATGGAACCGTTCAAGGTGCCGTACTCAATGTCACAAAAGACTCTTGGTGCAAACCTAGGAGTTCGTCAGACTCAAAAACATCTGGATCGTTAGCAAACTGGTTCGAATTAGGGCAGATAAGTCAGTAGACATACAATAATATTCCTGGAATAGAACATAAATAATCTGATGCAGTCGAAAGCCAGACAACATCTACAACGCATTCGTCACATACGGCATCACTGACTAGTTTTTGGTGATGAAGATGACTTTTGAAATGGCCATGACCAGTAAGTATAGAAATTAATATTCTGTTTTTAATGGAAAAAGCGTAATTCAACAGCTTCGATGTAATCCCTCTGACAAAGTATTTCACCATACGATAGGTAGAAGTAGTGGACTACCTACGTCCGCAATAGGGCAACTTTTTTAGTTATTACTTTAACTAGAGCCGTTTCAGGTCCTTTGAAAAAACAGCTGGTTCAGGTTCTATGAAACACAAGCAAGAACCAGTTTTAGCCGAACAATCTGCAAATTCGTTGTCCTCTATGACACAGTGGTTTAGAGTTGGTTAGAGGATTGTTCAAGAAGTAAAGAACAGTGTCACTATCATTACCAAATATAATCTCTTAATATCATCAGCAACAATTAACCATGTCGATTCTGGCATAGCTCGTTTAAGAATTGAAGTATGTAGTTCCGTAAACGTTCCACACCCCAGCTTATCTCAAACAAAAGGCAGCCTTAAGCAGTACCGAGAATGAAGGATTGTAAGAGGGGTAGTGAGAGTAATCGAAGACATTCCTCCAATTACAGTCGAACAAGTAATCACTGTCCCCCAATCAACAGACGCATGTCTGAGTAGAACCAGTGATTAGTAAATAAAAGATATCATTTTGGAGAACAATCCGCAAGAATTACGGGAAAGTTCATCTGCATTGCAAAAATAATAGTAGATTTTTGTCATTTGAAAGCTAGATGTTACTTCCAAAAAAGTTAATTATCGATAAACCAAGGTATTTGACCTATGTTGACCTAATCTTAGTTCCGAAAAAGAATGGTTTAGAAAAAGTTGCAGTGTTCGTAAGTCTTGCAAATATGACCGAGTCGGTTTTAAACGGGTTCACATGTAAATCCTTATCCAGACACTGCTGTTCTTTGATGAGAAGAGCGTCTTGATATACATCTGATAAGACGTTCAGATGCTTGCCTGACACATTCAAAACCAAATCAGTCAGCATAACTCTGAGCTTCTAGATTAACAATGAATAGAAGCGGCGTCTTTGGAAGCGTCTTTTGGAAACTTCGAGCGAAGAAAAATGTATCTTCAACCTCACATATAACAATGCGAGATACAAACATACAATCAGTAAACCTAATGACGGTGCGTCCTAAATTAAATTTAGTATATGCAGTATCCAGAAAACTGCCAAACTCGCTGTTATGAATAGATCGACTATCCTAGTTACGAATTGATGTGTCAGGATTTGCGTACTCTGCTTGTTGTATGTTACTGAGTGGAGCGGTAACTATGCTGATCTCTAACAAACCTATCAAGAATCCTTTCCAAGGATTTCAGAAAAGTTGATGGCGGGAGGAACGATTTAGGGTTGGTATAATTGCCAATTATTGGAATATAAATTATTTTACTTCTACTCGAAGATTGTTAAACAGAAGTAAAGGCGATACACACCTAGAAAAGATCCAGTTAATATTCGCTAATAAGAGGAAATTCATACTGTAATTCAGTATACCATATAGGGCCGACAGATTTAAAGAGTTCAAAAGACAACCCAGGACTTCATAATTTATTCAAATGCAGGCTTATATTAGAATGGTTTCGTAACTACAGTTTCGAGTAAACCACGATTTCGTTGCAGTGTGTCACTGCTAACCATGGTTTGCAACTTGGTTTAAACATGGCTTCGGAATGACCTATTTTTCTCATCCCATGGCATTTTAGTGACGATAGTGCCAAGTTATACAGTTAGTGAATAGCGAAAACTATAAATATTGGTTTTTTAATGTTTTTCTTTATTTTTTTTTTATAAAAATTTAAGTTTAAAAAAAAAAATTAATACAGAATTTGATAAATTTTGAATTATTACTGTCGGCTATGATGATTATAGAGCCCATAAAACGAGACGGAAGAAGTAGGTCGCCTTCTTCCTGTTTAGAGAAAGTAAGCGAAGTGAATCAAGTCTACAGGTATTAACCTACTGAGTCTAACTACAGCGGGTAAGCTATTCACAAAAGATTAACCAAGAGGATCTCTGTGATGATTTTAATTCTTTTTATATACCTTTTGAGTAGCTACAGGAAGCTATCCCATTCAGCCTAAAACTATCCCATTCTGATACTTTTCTTTACCTTTTTAGAACAGAACATCAAAAAGATTTTTTTCCGAATTTTTTGCTTAATGATAAGTGGAGACCAAATCTCAAACGCAGTTGTGATTGCTTTTAACAGTGCAGTTTGCAATTCTATGTCCACAAACGAACGAACCATCATAGGTGACTTGAGTAAGGAAGCAAGTTCAAGAGAGAAGATCAGTTGGTTAGCTTCGTGTTAAGGTAAGGTTTAAGTGGTGATCGAAGGTGAGAATATCATTCGCCACTCTCCATTTCAATATAACTTCAGTTAAGCGCATGTATCACAAACAGATGTCAATCATCTTCTTGCGAGAGGAAGCAACAAAAGTAGGCCCACATCCAATATTAAGGAACCTGTGTTGTTAAAGTTCGTCTCCTCTATAGAAAGTGATATCCATTAGCATCACAACCCGCTTCCTTTTCGGTTTCTTATTCCTTAAAGATTCAATCTTTTACAATTACCCGCAACAATTTATATTTTCGTACACTTGAACGCCGTACCACAGGTGAGGCCAACATTTTGAAACTGCATTGACAAATTAAGACGTTCCAACCAAAATAAATTTCCCCGTAAGTAAATATATTTTTTGTAATTTAAAATGAGTATCACGTTTTTCTACAGAATTTTCCAACAACACGACATCATAATGAAAAACATAAAATTCTAAATATCTAATTAGAGATTGTCATCCTTAGGTTTACATACCCACACAATTTTATTTAAATAGATTGATGTTATTGTGAAAGCTTCATATGCATATCGTACAAGTTGTAGGCCATTATATGAAAAGGTTAATTAGGGGTCACATGAATTATATTCTTATAACGATGAAAATGATCCAGCATGTATTTTAACCTTCATCATCTTGTTAAAATCTTTTTATAAGATAAATTCTTTATATATTCTTCACAAAGAGAATCCTTCTTGATATTTTCAACATGGTGTTGAAATTTAATATAATCTTACAAGAATTAATAGACGTTAAAAAATTTATAAGTCTATCATCAAACTACTCATACTAGTTATTTATAGTTTGGATATCAACTTATTTCACAATCAATTTGGCATAATAATTACAATCACAATGGTGAAAATTGAACCGATTTACTATTTCAACACTAATAACTTTTACATCCGCATTTGAAAGTTTTTATATACAAAAACCTATTTATTGGTTGGATTCATTCATTGTCTATATAGGTAAATTCATTGTTTCTAATTTGAAGGCATTAGAAATGAATTATAGTACAAGATATAAACAATTACTGGGGATTGATCAATAATTTGATTTTTTGACACTAGGCCACCTTTACAAAATGTAACTTGACGTCTTACAATTGAATTGAATCGACTCCGAATGCTTAAAGTGAGTTTTGGTTTGATATATGGAACCCCGATATCTTTAATTTGAATAGCAAAACGGCTGCTCATAACTATAGACGCCCAGGTGGCGCAGTGGTTAAAGCTGCGGCAGTTGGACCGGGAGGTACCGTGCTCGAATCCCGATTCGGCGCAAGATGCAAATGGGGTTTTCACCTTCGGTCGTTTTAGTGGTGCGATCGGTGTGAAAAATGAACATATATATCTGGATCCTTCGTCGTGTTTAGAATCCATGGCCCGGCCCATCTTCCATGTCTGTACTATAGGCTGACATGGAGCTATGCAATGCGCAGATGGTACTACGAAAAAACTCGGACCTATATAGCCGAACATAGAGTGGTATCACAACGGATCGATCGCCGGTCTAAGTGTGCGATAGCAGCCACAACAACCTACCTTTAGACGTGGTGTCACGGGACTATTAATCACAGCTGTATTGGCCATTTCTAATGAATCCACAACACCATGGAATTTCAAATCCGTATCAAAATAGACATCGGTTTATTTGGATCACTGGGAACAAAATGCTTACGTTGCCAAATAATTACAAGTTGATCCTAATCTATTCTCAATAGCCATAACATTTCGAATAGTTCATGTTTTACCCGTTGTAAAAAAATCAGTTCTAAGTTGAAGCATCACTAGTTATTACTGAAATGAAATTAGTTTTGATAATCAAATACTATTGGCGCTGATGGTGTAGATATTCATGTTTCATAAATATTTCAAACGAAACATAAGATCCATAGAATACAACCACAGTAACCAGAGCTTGTCGCAAGAGGCGACTAAATCTTGGTTGGATCGCTCGGCTGACAGCCGCATTCGTTAAAAAAATCAAATGTTAAAAATGCCAACAAAATAAACAAAAACAATACCGCCAAAATAACAAAGAATCCCCACTTACGTACCCGTACACGAGATTCGAAACCCTGGGGCGTTTCACGGCCTTATAACATGTATGAAAGTGTAACTCGTGGTCTCTAATGCTACACCAAGATGAAAACTCATTTAACAATAACTTCGATAATCTGATGGGCACTGTTCATGAGCACGATGTCAGATTGGCGACTTTAATCCTAGAGTGGGCAGATATTAGAACGACATATGTAAAATATATATCACTGGAGAAAGAATGATGTACTTTGTGATCGCTCATGATCTCAGAGTGGCAAATACATTCTTTCCTTATAAAAACATCCCAAAGCCAAATTGAGCATGTATTGATTTCAAAAGAGCGGATTTGGGTTATCCAAGACATGAGATCGTATCGGTTTTCAACAAAATTCGTAGGCAGTGACCATTTTCTGGTCACTGCAAAGCTACGGTTTATAATCACATGGAAAAGTTAAGCTATCTTGCTAGAAGCTAAATGGGTGGAAAGCTGTGTTCTGAAGAATACATAACAACTCTGAATCTGCGAAGTTGACTTCATTAATTCTCAGTTCATAATATTTCTTGTGGGGAGTAACTTCTCAAATTATATTCTCAATCTTGTATGATTTCGGTTAGGTTTTGAGTTTAATCTTGACAATGTTACACAACCTATTGAAAATTTTAGATTTTGATATCTCGAAAATTTTACTATTGGCTTGAAGTTCATTGTGTAAACGTGCCCGTGGTGGACATATGAACGGTGTCGAATTCCATACATAAATATTGTATTTAATTGGTTTGATTGGTTCCAATTCGTTGAATTCAATTTTCGATGGCTTGGTCACACATTTCGGCGGAAACCGACGCTATCTCTCATTTAATTCTGGTTCTGAGCTCCTCAAACGATGTCGGCTTGTTGAAATAGACCAATGATTAACGTAGTCCCATAAAAAAATCTAGTCTTGGAAGTCCTAAATCGCACGATCTAGGCGACCAATCGAAAGGACCATTTCTGGATGTAACACTTTCATCGAATTTAGCTTTTAATAAATCGGTTTTTAGAACAATGTGTGGCATGTCGCACCGTCTTGTTGAAACCGCATATCAGTAATGTCTACCTCATGCAATTCACCTGACCAGTTATGTCTATTCTGTTTGTTGACGAAGCCAAAAATGTGCTGCATCACTTTGAATATGATTTTGCAATAAAATTGGTCATCTTTTTCCAATATTTCCAGAACCGAATCCGAGAACGTACGCCGCTTCATATGATCGAGTGACTTTAGTTCTTGTGTTAAATGGATCTTATAAGGTTTTGGTTCGACCAACTCGTTGTCTTACTGGCACGGGAACATCCAGCAGCAGGGAATTATAGATTTCACTAGACTATGAATTGCTTGTCTATACTAGGACGATAATTACGACCAAAAATTGAAATTAACGATCTTGAAGTTGCAGTCACTGACTACGAATGTTTTAAGTAAATTTTATTTATTTGTAAACGTCATTCGTTCGTGTACTTCATCGTGATGAAATTGTTGTCTTTACTGAATGGTTTAACAATGACAGTTAGGTTATTCGTTTAAGGGTGCGTCCACAGTGAAAGTTCAAGTTGTCATGTCCCAAATGGTTACATACATTTTGTAGCATGACCACCATCTCAGAAATCATTGTGAGATAACATCACTGTGAATACCAAATATACGTACATCTCTGTAAAATGACAGGTACACATTCACAATGCTGTGTTAAAGTTGAGAATTAGGCTATCGAGAACATTTGCAATTACTTCTGGTGTTCGACAAAGAGATGCGCTGTCTTCGATACTTTTTAATCTCTTGTTGGAATACTTCCCTCGTAAAATGCGACACCTCAAGACAAGATCTTATTCCGACAATCCAATCAACTTTTTGCATATGCAGATGATATATCTGTGTGATTGAATTAAATGGCAACGGAATGAAAGACATACTTGATCCACTGGAACAGTGTTCAGCTTCCGTTGGTCTCAAAATCAACGAGTCCAAAACCAAATATCTGATCTCTGAAACCGCACGTTTGAAAGAGTGATGAGATTCAAGTATCTTGAATCTCTCATTACTCACGATAACAGTGTGGGAGTGGATATCAAGGTTCGCCTTGCCGCTGGCAATCGGACTTTATATTTTCTACGTCCACTTCTGAAATCAAAATGTCTTGCAAATACGGAAAAGCTAAAATTGTATAGAATGTTGATCAGACTCGTTGTCATATATGGATGTGAGAGTTGGACCTTATCGGATGAGTACGACAGATTGCTTCTAACATTCGAGAAAAGAATCATGCGTGTGATATATGGCGCAAAATGCGACGTTGATATGGCACATACCGAGTTCTGTTCAATCACGAGATCAAGAATTTAATGCAAATTTCTTCGTGCTGATCCGCCCCGAATGATACAGCGATCTTTGAAGGGAGAGCCTCCTTCTGGTAGGCGAAGAAGTCGCTGTCGGAGACGATGGCTTCACG
Source organism: Tipula lateralis (assembly GCA_963932295.1). NCBI lineage: Eukaryota > Metazoa > Arthropoda > Insecta > Diptera > Tipulidae > Tipula > Tipula lateralis. Next base: position 166,245,655 of record OZ010738.1, read on the forward strand.
GCGCAGGCATCCCAATTGATTGCAAACTGATGGAGTCAGATTGTTGGTACGGTAAGGGACAATAATGACCTGGAAAACCTGCTTAGAAAAAATAACACAAGGAATTGACGATTGTTTATATTTGGAGATTTTGAAAAATGTAATCCTCAATGTTAAAGTACTAAATCGACTTTTTAGACTACTAATCAGTTTTCAGGTTGTGCTCTTCACTTTCTCCATTGGTTCCTTGGAGAGTACTTTATATATATATTATGTGATACAGATAGCTATAATAATATTGTAAATCCTTAAATTACTTGTTATTGATAGTAATGATACACATGTATAGAATGTAAGTATGCTTCAGAAAATATAAACCCAACAGTCTATAATATCTTCAATTATATCTTACATATATATATACTATTAATTCTAAGATATTCATCATGTCCAATTCTAAACACACGCAACACAACCATCCGGGGTTCGTAATCATTATTAATGATTGTTTTATTTTCCCAAAAAAAAAAAACGAAAAAAAATCAAAAGAAAATCCAAAAAGTTTTATATAATAAAGACAAATTGCAGCTACAACAACAATAATTCGAGTGCTGGAGGAGCATATCTTGAATATTCATTTTATGTTAATAAGGCAAATATTGTTCAAGGTTATATCCGTTTGCTTCCAACGCGATATTTATGTACATACAATTTGCAATTATTCAATTGAACATTACAAAACAATGAATACAATTTCACACACATGTAGCATAATCATGAACTTTTTAAAGATGATATGTGAATCTTTATAATTAAATAGAAACACAAAACTCATATTACACTCTATAATTGTTAAAGAGACGACGATGTACTTGCATGTGAGTAATTAAATATCAACATCCTACATTAATAAGTAGAATTATTTGTAATTTATTTCGAGAAGCCAAAGTACTCTGATGTAACACCTATCTATAGTCATATAGGAAAGTGTTTGGAAATCGCCAACGATTTCGTCGATTGTCGAAAGGTGAATCGCATCCACAGATATGGGCCATCACCTTTGTATTTTGATTTATACAGGGTGTCCACCGGGAAAATATACTACTTTGTTTTGCCGCCATTTTGGTAAATGTTAGTCTTGACAGTTCATATTTGGCAGTCGTGAAGTACACACGTGGCAGATTTATTATGAAAAAATATTCGATAAACCCACGTGTTTTAATCGTTAAAACATTTTATCAAAATCAATCATCGCTTACTGTGACGATGAGAAAGTTACGTGAAATTTTTGGGAGAAACAACATGCAAACAAAACGCACTATTTATCGTGTAGTGAATATTTTCGAAGGAAGCGGGTCTGTAGGTGATAGGCCCAAGCATGGGCCACAACGTACTGCAAGATCGGCTGAAAACATTACTGCTGCTCAAGAAAGTGTTCAAGACAATCCATCAATTTCAATTCGACGCCGTGCGCAGCAGCTTGGAGTTCAAAAAACAAGTTTGGCCACCATTTTGCACAAGGATTTGCATTTGTTTCCATTTAAAATTCAGTTGACACAAGAGCTTCTTCCAGAAGACCATTAACGACGCCGTACATATGCCAATAGGATGTCACAGCTCGCCTATGACTACCTCGATTTTCATGAAAAAATCATAATAAGTGACGAGGCACATTTTCATTTTAATGGATGTGTGAATAAACAAAATAGTCGGTTCTGAGCAATGGAAAACCCTCAAATTATTCATCAGTCACCTTTACATCCATTAAAAGTGACAGTCTGGTGTGCAATTTGGTCAGGAGGAATCATTGGACCTTACTTCTTTGAAAATGAAAACGGTGTAACGGTAACTGTGAATGGGGAGCGATATCGTGATATGATTGAAAACTTTTTAACGCCACAACTGCATGCTTTGGACTTGATTAACATGTGGTATCAACAAGACGGTGCCACATCGCATACAGCCAGGATTACAATGGAATTACTGCGAGACCTCTTTCCACAACAAGTTATTTCAAAAAATGGTAATGTAGGTTGGACTCCACGATCGTCTGATTTCTTTTTGTGGGGATATCTGAAAAGAAAGGCTTATGCAAAGAAACCAGAAACACTTGAGCAACTCAAACAAAATATTCGTGATGAAATTAATGAAATACTGCGTGAAATGTGTGAGAATGTAATGAAAAATGTGCTCAAAAGGGCTCGCATTTGTGAGGCTAACAGAGGCGGACATTTATCTGATATTGTATTCCATATACATAATTGCCGACATTAAATAAAAGATTTATCAATATAAGATCCATTCTCTTTCATTTAATCAAAAATTATAAATAAATAAAGTAGTATACCTTCCCGGCGGACCCTGTATATCACACACTTGATTCGGTTCTCTCTAATGGTATAAGTACATATCTTTCGGTTTATTAAACCATTTTTCGTTTTATTTCCGTCCTATAACGTTTTCGATCACTTTCAAGTCTAGATTTTGTGGGGGTTAGCCAAATGCATGAAACCGACTGAACCACTCAAAAATTTTTTCTGAGTATATTGGTACAGTATCCAACTATCTCCCATTAGGAATTCTGATAAATTGGCAAATCTCGGTGCAGGTTCCAGACTTTTATCTTTAAAGGTGATGTTATTATATTTTATGGGTAATATCGACTGTCACTTTGGTTGTCTACACCAGTATAGAGTTGGGACAACCTCATCACTTGTTGCCTATCAAAAATCTTCTTTGGAACACTAAATCGGCAAATATCTAAGTCTTCTTTAATTATGATAGCTTCACTTTGAGGGTCTTAGTATTCTCACAGATGATGAAAATTCATAACAACGCAACACGAACAATGTGAGGAAGGAGAAGAAGGAACTCTTGAGCGCGTCTTGTGCTCCTGTGCTTCATTCTCCCCATATAGACTACACTACTTTGGATCTCGATACCTGTTTAAGAACCAACTGTTAACGTTGACGATACTGGTTATCTTATGGTTTCATACGAAGTACATACAAAGTGATTTGGAAAGTGTACGTCTAGGAGAGAATATCACAATGGATCAATCAAGCTGACGAGGGGAGAAAAGAAGAATTTAGTATTTTGATTAGAATTTTCTCTCCTACGAAATTCGCCCTAGAATATTATCTTCTCACCAATGTGTCTCTTTTTTTACGAGAAATTAAATTTCGAGTTTTGCTCTAGACAAAGACAAAAATTTGGTCAGTTCATGTAAAATCGGTTCAAATTGTTTTCGACCGTTGTAATTTTGTTTGTTATGATGGTCACATAACACTTAATATCAGCTTTTTAGAGACTCCTGAAGATATTTCAACTAGTAGTTTTCCCTTTCCATGGTATTTGTTGGCTATTTAGCGACACTAAAAACTGATTGTTCAGGATATAAATTCACTTACTAAACGACGATCCGCTGCGGGTTTGATAGTTTATTTCAACCAAATCTGGTTTCGTTATTAACACTTCTGCATTCAAAATTTGTAACAATCACTTAACGAACTTAATGATTTCTATTTTAGGCATTTTTCTGTATGACTTCATCAATGATATTTTAAATATTCAAGCAGAGCTGTAATTACCCAACAATCGTAACCAGGTTGAGTACAAGCCGGCTTGAATTGTAGTTAGTGGTCATGTTAACATTTAGCTTTTCGCTAACATTTTTGTTAAACTTTGAAACGAGTGAAATTGAGTATAGTCTAAATATAACATGGTGACTAAACTCATGTTCCTCAGCTCGATACTAACTTGTTGAAATTTTAAACTCGATTTCATTGGTTGGCAATGCAGTAGTGAGTTCTTCAATAATATATAAATAATGCTCAATATAAACGATAATTAAATCTACTGCTGGAATGTCAAACGCGCTTAATTAGTTTAATGGGTTAGCTTCGTTAACGTAACATATTACGGATGATATTAAAAGCGATTGTGTGTATTATTCGGGGTGATTTACAATGTGCATCAATACGTATATACCTAGTTCGGTTAGGTAGGGCGTTTAAGCCATAGATTATTACAAGAATAAGGACTATCTAACCCAATTACATCTGTTAATTGATTCTCGGTTAAATGCTATGTAGGTTGATAAATAAATATAGCAGTGGAAGCGTTATCACATCGCGACGGTAATCGTATTCTTCTTATATATTTACGAAAGAACTATAGTATTTTTATTGAGTTCTCTGGAGGATCACTATAAATGTTGACTTAAAGTTTTAGTTGTAAACACGTCTTCGATTACGGTCATGCTAAACGTATCCAACAGAGGTGTATCAATCATTTTACAAATAATTCCGAATACTTTTGCACATGACTGTATACGAGTATATAAATTATATATAATAGTATATTTGTAAGGAATATTATACACATTTGAATCTAAAGTAGCGTATCTATATTAACAACCATATGACTCGTCTTCATGCTATTGTTTGCAAATTCAAGTAGATGTGTATAATAGGTCTTATATGTACATACGTTTTATCGAATTGGTTTTGAAATTTGCTGATCACAGTCGTTCCATCCGGAATTGGAATACTTGTGAACCACTTCAAGTTTCTTGTGTTGATGATCGAAAGACTTCAAGATTCATGTGTTGATGATTTAAATGATATCAGCCATAATCAGTATATCAAGATATGCGTTACATCGGGGGTTTGTTTATTTTGGTTTAATACCAAGGTACCATCTCTTTTGACACGATCTGTTTTAGAATTCTATTTTATTTTGAAAATGGAATCCCCCTCCAATGTTTTGTTCAATTATGAATATATATGTAACTCCCGCTTATCGTTCATCTAATCAACTATTTTATTATAAACCAGGACAATTGGTCAATTATTTCCTGTGTACCAAGTGAAGCTGTTGGTTTATGTTATAACTAACAACAATTGACACATTGGAGGTCAACATTACTATTGTGACCTATAGGCAGCAGTGTTTAAAAAATGGACGTCTAGAACTCGCTTCGTCAAGATATTATGTCTAAAATCATTTTAATGCCATAAATGAATTTCTCTTTTTTTGTGATATTTTGTTATACATATATTATTTTTAGTTTCAAAATTTTCAAGTTGAATGTTTGATTTTAAATTGAATGGTTGAATTTTATCAAGTTGAATGTTTGATTGGACTGTAGGACCAAGCTTTAGGCAAGATTCCCAGATAACGCTGGGCCATTCCTACAGCCGTTTACATAAAACAATAAGTAAGGATCTTCACCTTTCTAGCATAGAATGTAGTGTGCTTGCTCTGTCATTCGAGGGCTCGGGTTCGATTCCTGGGTGACACAAAATCCACGATTGGGGGTTTTAATCTGTAAGTATGTGTTGTTAAACCGTGGGCCCTAGTGACATTGAGTTCTGGAATAATTTCTGACTTCTTTAATTTTTTTGAAAGTTAGGATGGTACTTTATTTATGCAAGGACGACCCTGTTACAGACACCTGGCAAATCGTTACTAAACTACTGCTAGCACTAACTTCAATATTACAATCTGCAATCGCCAATCCGCAATCTCCAGTCCGCAACATCTAACGGGTGATTTTTTTGTGGTTAGGATTTTCATGCATTAGTATTTGACAGATCACGCGGGATTTCAGACAAGGTGTCAAAGAGAAAGATGCTCAGTATGCTTTGACATTTCATAATGAATAGACTTACTAACGAGCAACGCTTGCAAATAATTGAATTTGGGCCCTAGAAAAGTTGGCAGAAAATCCGCTTTTTTATCGACAAATTTTGTTCAGCGATGAGGCTCATTTCTGGTTGAATGGCTACGTAAATAAGCAAAATTGCCGCATTTGGAGTGAAGAGCAACCAGAAGCCGTTCAAGAACTGCCCATGCATCCCGAAAAATGCACTGTTTGGTGTGGTTTGTACGCTGGTGGAATCATTGGACCGTATTTTTTCAAAGATGCTGTTGGACGCAACGTTACGGTGAATGGCGATCGCTATCGTTCGATGCTAACAAACTTTTTGTTGCCAAAAATGGAAGAACTGAACTTAGTTGACATGTGGTTTCAACAAGATGGCGCTACATGCCACACAGCTCGCGATTCTATGGCCATTTTGAGGGAAAACTTCGGAGAACAATTCATCTCAAGAAATGGCCCGGTAAGTTGGCCACCAAGATCATGCGATTTGACGCCTTTAGACTATTTTTTGTGGGGCTACGTCAAGTCTAAAGTCTACAGAAATAAGCCAGCAACTATTCCAGTTTTGGAAGACAACATTTCCGAAGAAATTCGGGCTATTCCGGCCGAAATGCTCGAAAAAGTTGCCCAAAATTGGACTTTCCGAATGGACCACCTAAGACGCAGCCGCGGTCAACATTTAAATGAAATTATCTTCAAAAAGTAAATGTCATGGACCAATCTAACGTTTCAAATAAAGAACCGATGAGATTTTGCAAATTTTATGCGTTTTTTTTTAAAAAAAAGGTCTCAAGCTCTTAAAAAATCACCCGTTATAAACTCAAGCTTTCAGATTAAAATTAAAACATATGGTTGGACACAAAATTCTAAAATAAATTTATTAATTTGTCGGTCAGAAATATATGTTACAATTAATTAAATTGATTAATTTTATTTAAGCTAAATATAATAAGACTGAAACTACCTTTTATAACCCCACGGCAAAACAATACTAATCTATTAAACTGGAAACTCCAATTTTAAATTGCAATCCTACTGACCTCTGCTTTAAAACCATAAAAGCCATGCAGAGTGCAATTCTGCAGAAAATATATGATTGGACTGCATGTCATCATAAATATGATGAACATATAGGACACGAAATTATCATCCTCATATATGGAGATGTTGATAGATGCTTAAAATAGTCAACTTGCTAAGAATAGCAAGATTAACTATCAGCAAATCCTCCCATATAGAACTTCCATGCATGATTCTCACTACCTTAACCTAAAACTATAATTGCTATCTCCTGTACCAGTCAGATATCTCCCCTACAAGATGTAGGCAGCAACACTCCCACTATACACTCACCCCACGCATTCAAAACTCATACATCCAGCCACATGGCGTCCACACAAACGCACCATACACAACTCCAACTATTCTAGAGCAAAAGCCAAATCCATATCTAGACTTCATTATATTCTGCGCCTGAACCTAAAGTTAAACATTAAGAAAAACAGAAAGTCAATCAATATAATTTTGATTAGAAATTTTAATTAGAAACTACTACTAGATCCAACAAATATTGCCCCCATATGTATTTAACCTAGTGAACCACCATCTTGAATAATTTAAGAAAGTTAAATTAAATTATACTTGCTCTCCCAGGAACACGCCAACTATCGATTATTTTTCCAAATAAAGGGTCCGCCAAATAACTTTTTTTTTTTGAAAATGCTATAAAAAAAAACTACTGAATATTTTCTCAAATTTCTTTTTTTATTTAAAAGTACAATCCTTCCGGTTAGTAATGGAAAATAATTTCATTCAAATGGCTGCCTCGGCTGGCCATGCAGTAGCCTACACGATCGGTCCAATTTTTAAGCACATTATCGATTGTGTGCAGCTGTATTTCACCAATGGCTTCACGAATATTGTCCTTTAAAGCGTCAATTGTCTCTGGCTTGTCGGCGTAACACTTATCTTTGAGGGCACCCCACAAATAATAGTCCAACGGTGTCAAATCGCAGCTCCGAGGTGGCCAAACGACATCAGCTCTACGGCCGATAATGCGATATTCAAAAACAGGGCGCAAAACATCGAGTGTAGCTTCAGCTGTGTGGCACGTAGCGCCGTCCTGTTGAAACCAAATGTTGCCAATATCCTCCTCTTCAAATTTTGTGAACGAAAGTTCGTTCAACATGGCCCGATAACGATCGCCATTGACTGTAACTTCTTGCTCATTTTCGAAGAAAAATGGCCCAATTATGCCTCTGGACCAAAATCCGCACCAAACAGTGACTCGTTTTGGGTGTACCGGCTTTTAAATGTATGCGTGCGGGTTTTCCGTGCCCCAAATGCGACAATTTTGCTTATTTACATACCCGCCAAGATCAAAATGAGCTTCATACGAAAAGATGTTTGTTTTTGCAAAATCGGCATCTTCTGTAAGTCGATCGCAGGCCCACTCAGCGAAGCGAAAACGCATTGGATGGTCAGTTGGCCTCAATTCCTGAACCAATTGGACTTTGTATGGCGTCATACCAATGTCTTTATGCAAAATTCTTCTCAATGATGTCTCCGAAATGTTCAATTGTTGAGAACGACGGTGAATTGATGTTGATGGCGCATCACGCACACTTTCTGCCACAGTATCAATATTCTCGGGTGTACGCACTGTTTTTGGCTTTTCACGCTTTGGTTTATTGATGAGGATGCCAGTTTTTTTCACCTTTTTCACAAGATAACGAACATACGGAGCTGACGGTGCTTCTCTTCTTCCCAAAACCGTACGCAATTTTCGCACATATTCTGCAACATTACCATGATTTTCAAAGTAATGTCGCAATATTTTAGTATTTTACCTTCCGATTCTGACATCATATAACTATCATAAAAATAATCTATAGATTAAAGGTTCTAAACGGCCCTAAAACCGCTTCTCAACTGACACTTTACGAACCATTTTAACGTATTGGTGTACATTGTAGGTGGTCGCAGCCCAACAAATGCTTTTATACACAATCGCTTTTTATGTCATCCAGAGCATAATAATTTTTGAGCATGATAATAGTCATAAAAAAAATCTTAATATGGTAATTTTTAGGTATAAGAGTGTCTTAGCTGGCTTAACATCAGAATCAAAAAACACAAAATTATAGTTTCTTCGGATTGATATAAAGACTATAACTTCCATCGGGTTGTGAAAAAGTTGTGAATTAGTTCTTCCCTTTTGCAATTTGACGAATATAATATCTTCTCATCGCATAATACAAAGGGTAAAATGGTAGTGCTGGATTTATATTTTATCCACTGCCAGATACGCTTATCATGTCCCTAGAATCCTGTTCACTATACGGCCAAACAGCATCAATCGTATTGTTGTTTTTAGTCACTTTATGGCCTTACAGAACGATTTTGGACGGCCGTACTGAATAAACCAACATTCGATGGTCAGTCATTGCATGTGTCATCATTGTGCGGGCATTGGAACTTATTGAGTAACGCATAGTACACTAGAATTTGATGAATTTCAATTTGATAATAATTTATATAAATTGATCGTCGATCTGAAAACTATTTATAAATTTATTCATAATTCCGAATTGTAATGTAATATTTATAGATTGTTCAATAAAAACAACATGTATTCGTCTATAAAAACTATTTTTGAATACAAATAATAATTTTCATCATATTCTGAATCGTCCTATGCTATATTATACATAATACAGACACCCAAAAATGCTTATTGTATACTCAGCTTATCGCAAATAAACAAAAGCATTGCGGACTCCATCAAGTCTCATTTAGATGAACTGAGAAAATTAATATATTTTTTTATCGAACTGCTAAATAAATAAACTATATACTGATTACTGGCTGTTGTTTAGATACCATGCCCTCAAAACAGACAAATAATTGATTGTTAGTTTGATTAGTATGTTGCCAGTTGATTTTTTTTCACACATTGAAATCGAATTATTTGCACAATCTAAATCAAGCGCGTATTTTTATTGCAAGTGCAAATAATTTATATACATTTTCTGTCAATACAAGTTGTCTTGCTTCGAACGAGGACGGCCGTTTAAGTTTTGCATTCGATCAAATCATTTATCGAAACATTTTTACCATGCAGAGGTAATAGCGATTGAGGACGCCTTGAATTGGTTGAGCCATAATGTGGTATCCTCGACTGATATCGCAATCTATGCGGACTGATGTCGCAATCTATGTGGACCGTCAGGCGGCAATCAAGTCGTTGGACTCTGTTTCTCTGACATCTAGAATGGCGTTGGGTTGCGCTTGCCTCTGAATGAAATGAGTGAACAATTCAACATTCAGATAGTCTGGTACCCTGGCCACTCGGACGTCATGGGGAACTGCAGGTCGGACTAACTAGCGAGTCATAGTACAATTCGTTCATAGTACAAAAACATTCATGTCGCTGAACAATTCGTTGGAGATACTCCCGAAAACTTATACAAGATTGTGACAAGTGACGAGTCATGGATATGACTTGAAAATCAAACGATAGCCAATTCAGCATACGACTATTAGTTTGCAGCCAATAGAGAGAAAACAAAATGGGAAACCATTGTGCAATCATGATAATGCGAGCAAACAAGCGTTCTCAACACATCACATTAAATAAGCGCTCCCAACAACTGTTGGCGATGATGCACTATCTTTGGCTAGTGTGCATAATCAGTTCAATGGATTTTCATCTTAAGATGTGAAGCATCGCGATCCATAAACAGCTGTCGTGCCGGAAAATATCGATGCTGTAAGAAAATTGAAGAGGATCGTGAAATCGAGGCATGCCTAGACAATATAGTAACAACAGTACATACAAACTTGCAGAAAGGTGAAGAAGCTATGTGCCCGTTGGATTCGTGTCGATACTTGATTAATTCGTTTTGGTACTTCCAAAGATCGTGCTAGATGACGAATAATGTATATGACTTGAAAATCTATAACTTGGTGTATGACCCTTTGTTTGCCCGTGGTTTTCAACAAATTGAGAGAAAACAATCTAAACCTGCGAATCATTTTGCATCAGGACAATTCGAGCTCTCACACATCACATCAAACAAACGGGCAATCAAACGAACGAATTGTCAAACGATCTTGGCACCCAGAGACTTTCCTGTTCCCAACAAGATTAGGTTAGGTTAGGTTGTGATACCACAGGATCTTACTTCCCTATTACCCTTATGAGAGCCAAATTAAGCTACTTTTGTAGCGTGATAAGTCTCTCACCTTACAGTTTTTGAGATCAGAGAGGCAGTCCATTAAGAATTTATACCGAAATATGTATGTCTTTTGTGTGTCAAAGCCGGGCATGATCATGAAGGACGACTATACCTTCTTTTCCTTCTCCTCGTTCATAAAGCTTCTGTAAAAGTCATTAGCTTCTAGATCTAGCCTCTTCGTATGTTCTCCAAGTAGGCAGTGTCCTGTGAATATTCCCACGGTTGTTTTTAGTTCACGTTTTCGTAGGGAAATCAGTGTTTCAAGTCCAGCTTTGGCCAGAATTGCCTTGAAAGTGTGTTCGTCCACTTTTCATTCGCTAAGGCTACTGCCTCTTTTTTAAGCATAGTCTTGAGCGCCTTAATGGGCCTCTCCAAATTTGCCCTTTCCGGTAGCAGTTGGAGAATTGTACCATGACTTGCTAGTTCGTCCGCCCTGCAGTTCCCCATGACAATAGTCGAATGAAGTGGCTGGAAGGATTGTTGTAAAGTTCGCCCCTTTCTGAAAAACATAACCTCCAGGAATGTTAAACTGACAGAGATATTTGATTCGGGAAACTACCATTTTCTAAAAACTTTTACGACAGCCTTCGTATATGCGCATATACGAGTACATATAGTTGGTTCTTAAATGTTGCCAGCTGCTTTTAATTTTGGGGGTTAGACTATTTCAAGAAATTACCATGATATTGATTTTTAATGAATTAATTTGTTTAAGCGCTGGCGATATAAATATTTTTATGGTATGGAATTTCTGCCATATATACAAAAAATACATACATTAGAAACGCGTTATACCAAAATCATATTTAAGGCACCTCAATAAAATTCTTTTCAAGGTTTTATGATATATACATATGTACGAGCATGCCCAAGTATGTTGGTTCATATCCATGTGTATATGGGAATATACTCAACATACAAGGGTATCAATTTATTTTAATTCATTCCAATCCAAATTTATGTATGTACATATATACAATTCAAATCTAATTTTTTTCTATTTAGTTTCAAATTCTAATGCAAATATATTCAATTTTACCTTTATCCACGCATAAGTGTGGTGTGTGAATAATTTCTGTATACACCAAAAATACACACTCCATGTCTGCTAGTTGATATAAAACTTTATGATGTCTCGTATATTGAATTTTAACACGCCATACGATTGGTGCAATAATCTTTCAATCGTTGAAATGAATTAAATAAATAATTAATTTGATTTGAACTATAAGAAGTAGATATTTCAATTTAAACAATGTCTGCACAAATTTTCAACTTTTTGTGTTGCAATAAGAATATAAACTATAGTTTCTTTCATCATTTGTAAAGGGTGTTCCAAAATATGAATATTGTGCCATTGAAACGAATGGTCAATAATTCGGTGCCACATGTCATATATACTGTCCGAGAAACCAATCACCTACTGCATGAATCATTTTAAGAATTGGCCATTGAATTGTTTTGTCTGAGTTTTTTGAAGTCTAAAGTATATGCCCACAATCCCAAAACCATTCACGTTTCAGGACACTTTACATCCACATTTCGCTTATTTAGTTTTCTTAAGTAATATTGAGTGACTTCAGTTAACGTACTCGAATAGTTTTATTTCAAATTAACTGTCAAATATCGAGGGAGGTGGGCTTACACATACCACATACCCTCGATATGGTGACGGGAAATTATTTTGAGTCATTATTTACAAAAATACATATGGGACTGCAGCAGTTCTCTTCTGTGATGATATGACAATCTTTAGTGGTGCATCAGTATGCTGTAATATTGCTTGGTTAATATTAAATTGTCTATCGCTCTTGGTAGCTACTGTTTTTCAGGCGAAAATTGCTGCAATTTAGAGAGCAGCACTCTGTCATTGAAACTTTAAATCGACTAGACAGTCTGAATGAGGTGCTGTTAGACGTCACTGGATACTAGGGCATCCAATTCCGGATAATCGGAATTCCGGAATACTGGCCTATATTGTAATTTCAATTATTCCGGAATTTAAAAATGAATTTTTATTTTCAACACTAATTGAAGTATTTGCAATTTCCATTTTATGTAAATTTATTTCTATGCTGAAAAACTATATTTTACGATCACGGTGACATCTAACAATATTAAAGACATTTCAAGCGTAGTAACGGATGGGGCCGCTGTAATGATAAAAGTTGGAGTAATTTACCATGCGACCAAATTTTATGCTATGCACGTGGAATTCAAATCCGAATTATAAATTTTCTCTACAAAAAGAAAAATGTGCAAGACTTCAGATTGCAATCAAAGTCAAATCGATGATGTCATAGGCCTAATAGGTGCAACTGATAGTGACGACGATACTTACGAACTTGATGATGATGATGCAGTACTGGGATTCGAAGTATGACAAACAAAGAATGACGTTAATTTCGCGAAACTATCTCCTCACTTTCCTATCAGTGAAATTATGAAGAAAGTTTGAATAATTATAACGATATTTCGACGATCCGCCCAAAAAAATTAAATACTTTAGAAGTACGTGAAAGAGGAAAACGACGGTTAAGAACTGCAACTAATGATAGACTGCGCTACACGTTGGAGTTCCCTCTGTTTCACGAAATAGAATGGGACAGCTTATCAATAATTTTAAAATGTTTAAACCCTGTTAGATTAGCAGTTGAAGCTCTTTGCAGAGAGGATACGAATTTGTTATCATCGGATGCCATAATTTCATTTATGTTTGATAATATATCAAACGATGATTTTGGAATCAAATTAAAAAACGAGCTGGCCGTAAAAATCAATAAACGAAAAACCATTTTGTCCGATATAATACAATATATCCATAATCGTGGTAAAACTCAGTTCAATATCAAAGTGAAGCGTCATTCAAAATCCGAAATAAACTAAAAATTGCAGGCACTCTGTCGGCGTAGTAATTCCAGTTGTAATTTCGATAAGAGCAGTTCAAGCTCAGATGGCGAGGTCGAGGTTATAAATAATCTTAATCCAGAATACTCATTAGAAACGTTGTGGAAACAAAAGATAAATCATTCGCTCAGTTCTTTAAAAACGGAAAAAATAAACTCAAAATCGATTTCCTCTGCGTTTCGAAACGAAATTAAATTTTGGGACGATGGGGGTCCTCGAGGTCCGCTGCTTAACAATGTTTATGAAAATCTAATAAATATACCATCAACAAGCGTTGAGGCCGAAAGAGCATTTTCAGCAGCAGGCAAAATCGCCACTAAAATTCGTTCTAGTCTCAACGACACAACCATCGATGCGTTATGTTTCATGCGATACGCATTTAAAAAGCAGAGCAAAACGGGTAAAGCTTAATTTTTAAATTAAATTTAAATCTATTTAATCATTTATTAATTTTTATATGTAATAAAAGGATTTTGAAATTTTTTATATTGAAAATTGAAATATATATATATATAATTTGTTTTTATAAAAATCAAATTTTGCTTTTTAATTATTTTGCTTCAAACATTTAGTACAAAAAATCAATTCCGGAATTGATTACGGAATTGAGAATATTCCAACTCGAAAATTCCGGAATTAAATTTTTGCTATAAATTGGATGCTCTACTGGATACCCAGTCGCATGGGTATCAAAAAAAATGTATTGACTATAAAATTGGTCCGTTTGGGTGCAACTTCATTTTTAATGGAGTGAGTCCGCTTTACGAGTGACGTCAATATCTCTTAAGAGATTCTTAAGATCTGCACCAGGAGATCTGGAACAACCTCATGTCTACTCGATTGTTTAAAATTTTCTTTGGATCTTTGGAAACTCTGCTCCAGTTCTTCATACTCATCTCATAGACTACATTATTTTGGTTTATGATTCACGTTTAAAGGACTGACGACCTTGAGGATTCGAGCTATCTTGGACTTCATTAAGGATGTACGCCTGGGAGGGGATGTCACAATGGGCTAATCGAGCCTGAGGGATGGAAAAGAACATTGATCTTTGGTTTCACTTAGTTCAAGTTCGTTTAATATATAGTTGTTGCGGGTGAGAAAAATAATAGAATTTTGTTCGAATACATAAAGCATCGATCGATTTTCTTTATAATCTGAGACATGTTCGTTAACCTTTGACATTCGGTAAAGCATTATGTGTGGAATATATATGACATTGCGAGATTGACAAAAATATGTCTATTTATTAATTTACCCTAGGCGAGTGAACTTTATGGTTCAATATACGAGTGTTCGCCGGAAGGTTTGATTTGGTAATCCATTCAAATGCGCGCTTTTATCGCACTTCCATACATTTCAATATCATTTCGTTGAATCTAGACCATATGGCGACTATTCGACTTCATTATTCCTTAAGATTTTAATTTCATTATAAAACTGGCTGTGTTGGACATTCTTGTGAGAACAAGATATTAACCAAGTCAAATATTACCATTACTTTGTCCAGTAACAGTTCGCGTACTATACAGATTGATGAAATGTTTTGAATACTTTAAGTAAGACGGCAGCAATAAATTTAACTGATTTTCTCTTATAGTTTCTGGTCTAGTCCTGAGCTTGCATTTTCACTTAGTTTTGTAGCCATCGCAATATGTACATTATAGATAGAACCATAAAGCTTCTGAACCCAATACGATCTTTGTAGAAAAAACTGCTGCTAGATGTATAAGAACTCGTCATATTTAGTTCGACGTTTCAAAAAACTTATCGTTAGCTGTGTTTTCGTATAGCAACTTTTCTAATATGTGATGGCGTTAGCCTCAATGTTTTTGTTTAGTATTTCATTCTCGAATTTCTTGAATGCATCTAAAATGATCTTTTCTTGAATTACCTACTTGGGGCCTATCCGAATCCGTTCAACATTACCGAAACTATTTGCCAAGTACTCATAAAACAATCATAGATGGCAACCCGAATTCAATCTATTTATTCTAAAACGTCTGTGTCATTTTCAGACTCAATGGGCTATATGAGAATGGTGGTTTGCGGTTGTAGAGAATAAGATTCTTCGTTGTGTTCAATTGCGTGGCCGTAATGAGACTACGGTGGTCGCCGCACTTAGATTTTTGCTTTCACCAATTACTCTATAGCTCCATTTATGTTTTGTAACATTCCCACTCTGAGTTTAATCAGTTTTTGAACTGCTTTCATGACGTCTGATTGAAGATACAATTCATGGGATTCTAGAGACTTTATGGGTGAGTTAGTATGATATCAGATTTTAACAGAATAATCTTTTATCATGGCACGTAAAAAACGCTTATCGAAGTTGTCTGAACCAAAAACTGATGATTCATGCTTGGTACCCGATTTATCAACTTAATTACAATTTTCGTTAGAACACCCTAAATGAATTCTCAATTTATTCACGTTCATTGCTAAACTTATCGATGTCAACGTTTCTAGCATCGGAGTGATTTATGTCGGAAATTGCTGAAACGAAAGGTATTATCCAGAATCTTTTTGGAAACCAATTTCCATCTTTAAATTATTTTCTACTAAAATATAGAAACCAATTGATTCTATAGATAGTGCACTATAGCGACTCTTAAGATTGTCCTAGAAACATACGTAATTCTACTACTTATATTTGACAATGAATATTGTTGGATGAAGTAAAGAAAAACATTTTCTTTTTTAATCGGATTTTCCATTTAATGTTTGCCAAATTCAGTTTCTGAAGCTAGCCGCATTTATGGGTGGTAATACCAAATAACCCTCATCAAGCAATTCATGTAACCTTTATCAAACAAATTTAGATAGGAGAGAAGTGGTTTATACAAATTGTATGGAAAATGTGCCATACTATGAATCAAAATCATATATATTACATAAATTTAACGAAAATAAAGCATGAAATATTCATGCGAGTAAAGTAATCTATTTTGTTGAGCTCTTAAACCTGCACAAAACTATCTCTAATATCGATTAATAAGAGAGCGGTTATATATTAGGTATGCCAATTTCCTACTTTTTCGTGTAGCATTTCCGAGTTGAAAAACTGGACATCTTTTGAAGAAATTCCCGAATCGACCCCTTGATAAGACCGGAAGTGCTGGTCAGCTAGGGCGTGCGCCATGCATCGTAACAGGTCATTGTCTGTGGAAGCATAGTCTAGATATATGGTACATGAAGTAAGACATTGTAGCCGTTTGCCTTAATTTAATTTGATAATGGTCCTCTGTAATTAATACACTATACCGAGCTGGTCCCACTAAATGTAGATGACTTTGTAGCCATGACCTTGATCTCACCTGTTTTTGCCCTTCAAGCAATAGTTCACAAGCAAACAAGCTTCGTTCAACTTTTCTCGGTTGAAACACGAATGGCACGCAATATCTTTGCTTCGGGGTCATTTCCATGATCATTTGAGACGTTTTCAAATTGCTTTTTGAGTTACTTATAATTATCGTGTTAATCTTGACTTTAACAAGAGTTTTCTTGGTCTTTAAAAACTCTCCCTCTTTTCCACCTGCCTTCAACGTGATAATCGCTTTTGAAGCGTTGAAACTACTGACGGCACGTTCTTTCACTCATATAGTGGCCTCATCATATAGAAATACATTATACTTCCCGCAAATGACGAAAATTTTGGTTCAAATAATTTTATGAACACAAATCGACTACTGGTGCTGTGAGGTTATGTTTACAAGTCAGGGCAGCCCTGATTATTTTATCCAATCAAATTATTTGTGTTAGTCCAGAAAAAATAAAATAAAGTCTCCAGTTAATTTGGCCCAGGGTGGATTTACGTACACTTGCAACGATTCCCCAAACCTGGACTGGGTTAACGTCACATGTGGGTTTACATTATGTTAGTGTTGCCATAAGATTTTTCATTTATTTATTTCGCTAACACCTTCTATAGAAAGTAGGTGGGAGCAAAAACTCTGACCACTTCATCATTTCGAGTCCAAATTTATATCCATAAACTGCCGAGTGGTTCGAGTTGTACTAAACTGGGTATTGTCATGCATCAATATGAAATCTTACATGATCCAAGAGTAGTATATCATCAAAAACATCATTCAATGATCAGACGTCCTGTACGATCTCCATCAGATGCGAAAAATGATCTGGTTGTTCCATGCCGGCACTCACTATGCTCGAAGTGCCACTAGAACAGAACTGCGAAAAACGCTCTCTTAGACGTTGGCCCCTACTATCACTATTATGTAAACATATCTTGTACTCATCAATGAATAGAACAGATTTCTCAATGTTGCAATTGATGTGTTCATAATGTCGGGCCTCTAGCGCACTGTCTTGTATTGGGTTTTCTCAGTGACATTGTGATTTCTCATTGTATAGTTGGGATGATCGCCTCTCTCAGATGTATACCGATATCGGCTGATATGTGGTCTCTAATTGAGGGTACTAGTTTTCTGAAATCTTCTGGTTACTATTCAGATAGTTGGTTGGGTCATGTTTACCTGACGAGCAGCTTCTCGTTTAAATCGTCCTTCCTAAATAAAGCAACAACTTGTATGAGGCTTTTTCTGGAGTTGTATCCATGATTTTGAGGAAACAACGAATGAAACGTAGAAAATTGTTCAGGTCAACGTCTGATAAGTGACTGGTGGCAAATATTGGTACAACGTGATGTTATACAGGAGATTTGTATAGATAAAATATATCTTTTTGACACTTGGGAGTTAGAAGCGATTCCATTGCTTGGGAGCTTAGTATGCTATTAAACTATGTTGTGCTTATCAAAAGACATTGTTTGCTACATGATTAACTTTTATATAAAAATAGTTGTACAATCGTCTTATAATGATGTGCGGTTTTGATATTCTTACATTAAGTGTTCTTGAGCCCCTTAAAAACGAACGATTAATGTATAAAACATACATTTTAGACGAACAAAGAAAGATTTAGTCATTATAAGAACTACACGCCGCAAATTCACCTTCCCACTTTGGCGAAGTAAATTTATTAACTCAGTTCAGTGCGTAAGCAACGACATACATAACCCAGCATCAATTTTCCTCTCTATATAGACGTAAATATTTTTCTTGTAAATTAATTTTTTTTTGAACAACTCTTGAAGAAAAAAAATAAATTTAATTAATTTCTTTTCATCATTGTGTATGTCTTATATTAATTAAATATAATTTATATTGAAATGTACACTTAATTATATCAATTTTAAAGTTGATTATGTTTTTGTGGCAAAACAAACATTTTGAAGAATTAAGAAAAAACACACGTCTTAATAGCACATCATTTTTCATCGACAAATAAACAAAAAAAAAAGAAAAGAGCAAAATTGTTAATAGATATTTACTCTTCATACACAGACACTTGCAATCAATTAGCACTCTTAGAAACGTTTAATTATTTAGGCGCGCTTTTATAAATTGGTGAAGATTATACATAACAGGTGATTCAATAAGTCCGTAGG
This sequence comes from Tipula lateralis, assembly GCA_963932295.1. NCBI lineage: Eukaryota > Metazoa > Arthropoda > Insecta > Diptera > Tipulidae > Tipula > Tipula lateralis. The sequence goes on from OZ010738.1 coordinate 166,264,919, forward strand.
ATAAATAAGAAAAAATAAAATTTTGACAGAACTCGATTTTATTATTCAACATACAGTCCTTAACAAAATTATTTGTGCATCGCAAAAATTTAACAATTCACTCGAGAAAATTTAAACTGTTGACCTAAAAATTAACTTTTTTTTTTTTATATGTAGCTTTAATTGGGTGCAGGGCGGAATTTTAGACAGTCCTAGCTCCTTGTAACTGTCAGAGCCTGCACCCAACGCGCGGTCTTTCAAGTAAAGGTTGATAGTTAGCTGCTTTAAACTTGTGCATTTTATACTCAAACGGAAACTGAAAACCGGATAACGAATTCCACTTCCTGGATGTTCGATGAATGAATTTGCGCTTTGTACCTTCAGTTCGAGGTTTCGGCAGCTTCACCGTAAACCTATGCGCATTGACAGTTCCTCGTGTTACCCATCCTGGCGTAACTAATGGTGGTATTTTCTCCTTTAATTTTGCAGAACATTTACCATTTATGCAGAACATTTAACTTTAAAATAATAATGATGGATTTGTTATTTGAAATGGCATCTATTCTGTATTTAATTAAAAAAAAAATTAAAAAATATTCATTATTTCATTAAAAACAAAAACAAAACTAAATCACAAAATTATTTGTGCATCGCAAGAAAAAATTCTCTCATACCGGGAATCCCGATTTTTTTTCATATTTTGACAAAAATGTTACAGGTTATCCTTTTAGTTATTATTTTTCATTAAAATTTTGAAGTCGATGTTTTTTAAAATGGTTAAAACTAAGGAATTATCTTTGGAAGTCAGATCTGCGATTGTAGGGATCTATTCTGCCGGGATGCCTATAAAATAATTGGCACGGATGTACAACTGCCATCGAAATTCGGTTGCTTATCAAATAAAAAAATCAAAAGTAAAGAGCAGCTTGAAAAATGTGCAAGGAAAAGGGCGAAAACGAGCTACAACCGCAAAAGAAGACAAAAGAATAGTTAATCTTCTAAAACGGAACCCTCAAGAAAAAATCCAAAATGTTCAAAATGATATAAATATCACTCGAGAAGTCAAAATCTCTCACATGACTGTACGAAGACGACTACACGAGGCAAATGTCAAAGCCTATACCATTCAAAAGAAACCATTCATAAACCAAATAAATAAGAGGAAGCGACTCAAATTTGCGTACACGTACCAGTCGAAGCCTGTGGAGTTTGGCGTAATATTTTGTGGATAGACGAGTCATGTTTTAGTTTGGATGGGACATATGGGAAAAAATGTTTTTATTCGACTCCTGAACATAAAAAAATCGCTCCGTTGTTATGCCAACTCGCCATAGTGGTGGAGGTAAAGCTATGGTATGGGGATGTGAACTAATCGGCCAGTATTTTATACTGCAGCAAGACAACGCTCCAATTCACAAAAGCAAAATGATTACGACGTTTCTAAATGATTTGGATCAACAAACGCTTGATTGGCCACCCGTATTTAAACCCAATTGAGAACATTTGGAATTATTTGATACAAAAATTGGCGGTAGAAATTGGAACGCAACCAAATGAAACTTTTGCTGCAATAAAAAATGTCTGGGATCAAATTCCAACACAAATGGTAGAAAATCTCGTGAATTCCATTCCACAGCGTCTTCATGAAGTTATTGAAAACAATGGTGGGAATACTTCATAAATTGACTTAATTTGAAAATTTATTTTTATTCCTATAGCTATTTAGTCAATTTTATAGATTTTTTGTACTATGCACAAATAATTTTGTGATTTAATTTTGTTTTTGTTTTTAATGAAATAATGAATATTTTTTGATTTTTTTTAATTAAATACAGAATAAATGCCATTTCAAATAACAAATCCATCATTACAATCCATCAATAGTTTAAATTTTCTCGAGTGAATTGTTAAATTTTTGCGATGCACAAATAATTTTGTTAAGGACTGTAGTTGCCTTCGAGGGCGATACAACGAGTGTAGCGATTTTCGAACTTTTCGATACCACTTTTGTAGTACGATTTGTCATTCCTTGTTAAAATAGGTCTCAGTTTCAGCGATTCCGTCATCATTGGACTTAAATGGAAAAAAGCTTATACTCAGATCTGAAAACAGGAAAAAGTCGCTGGGGGCTAAATTTGGAGATTATGGTTGGTGGGTAAGCCAAATAACTTATAATACTATAAAGGAAATTGTGTCAATTTTCATAGTAAATGCCAACGACAGCAGGATTTCGTTAAATATAAATTTCGGAAAAGTTTTCTAGATGGCATACCAATACGTTTTAACGAGAATGTATTTTTTTATTTAAATGACATAATTTAAAAAAACAACAAATTTTGTTTTATTTATTATTATTTATCAATATAAGCCCATTTACTTCAAAAAATTCCAATTTCGATTATAAAATAATTTTTTTTTAATTTTAAATTTTGGTTTCGTTAATAATTCGTTGAATATAAAAAACTGCATCTAAAAAATGTAAACATTTCGTTCAACTACTACTAGTGCCATCTTTTAATCTTCTCCGGAATTATATGTTGGCCCATAATATCGACGCGATTTTCCTTATAAGTTATTTGGGATAAGCAATTCGAAGCCCATTTCATTCAATTTTGCCATCGTTTTCATCGATCTGTGACGAATCGGTGCATTGTCTTGGTAAAACAACAGTTTTTTCTTTTCCAAATGTGGTCGATTCTTTGCGATTTCAGCTTTCAATCGATCCAAAAGTGCACAGCAATAGTAGCTGTTGATAGTACTTCATTCGCAAAATACAGACACCATTACCTTACCGGCCGACTGTTGCGTCTTTACTCGCTTTGGATTCGGTTCGTCGACTGCTGTCCACTCAGCTGACTGTCTTTTTGATTTTGGTGTGTAATTGTGAAGGCATGCCTCGTCCATTGTCACATATCGACGTTAGAATTCCATTTTATTGCGGTTTAACAGCATCAAACACTCCTCTGAAGCATTGATTCGTTGTTGTTTTTGATCAACTATGAGCTCACGCGGTACCCACTTTGCACAGAGCTTTCGCTAGCTCCGGCACCTTCAATGTACGATCGTTCATAACCAATCTGTGGATTTTATTTTCTGGAATAACAGCCTCATTTGGACGTCCACTGCGCTCTGCATCATTTGTACTGGTACCACCTCATTTAAATTCAGCAATCCACTTGTCTACCATTTGTCTCGATGGAGCAGACTTCGGTTTAATTTTTATCAAGCCACTCACGTATCAATAGTCAAATTGCTGTCAAATCTATAGTCATATCGTTTGAAGGTTAGCACTAAATAAAATTCATATGGAAAAATTCTAGTTACGCCATCTATGTGTCATCCTACGGACTTATTGAATGACCCTGTAAAAGACATTATATACGAGCATAGTTGAATCGAGTTATATGCTAATCTAATTACATAAACATATATCAAATATGATGACACATAAATATAATGTTTGGTTTATAGAATCTATTTTCAATCCAGGATTATCTTATATTTATGAATGTTGTGTGTGTGTGTGCGTTCTAAAAATATTTATCGATCAAAAAACTATAAATGTTTCGCCGTTCAATATTGTTGGCAATAAATTACATAATATATCTAGCATAAAAAAATGATTAATAAATTTCGATTTGGAATTTTTGTAATTTTGAAGTTTTTATTTTTATTTTAAGGTTTGATTTGGTGTTGAGTTCATATTCTATATAGTTGCGTAAATATTTTGTATTATTATACATAGAGGGTGTTCCAAAATTTACGAAAGAATGAAGTTTGGTCTATATATAAAACACAATTTGACTCGATTTGCCACAACAAACTCACTTACAGCTTATAAAATGATGGGTTCTCAAGTGGAGGAGCCAAATTTCATCGAACTTAGGTATAGAAATCAACACATTGAAATTGGCGATAAAATTTCTAAATCAATCACTGTTCGATCTGGAGTACCCCAATTCTATGAAACTAGTCAATTTTTTATTTTTTTTTTTACGTTTTGGTTTAATTGGGTGCAGGGCGGACTTGTAGACATTCCTAGCTCCTTGTAACTGTCAGAACTCCTGCACCCAATTGCAATATTAGTAACTGTCAGAACATTTCGTTCCACACAAAGAATAAACCTCTAATGCTTAAGTATTAAAATAACAGGACATATCGTAGGAGGCGACTAAATCTGGTTGGATCGATCGTCATCCGTAAAAAACAACAAAATATATTAATAATGTCAACAAAAAAAATCGGATACCGAAACAACATTTACCTCCCGCTTAAGTATCCGTAAACGGGATTGAGGATCGTCACGTGAAATGTGCCGAAACCTCGCGCGCTTGACGGCCTTATCACATATATGAAAAAGTAACGGCTGAAACTCGTAGCGCTTCAAAGTAGAGACCATGTTTCCCAAGTTACATTGATACACAGTGGAGATGACCTTGGAAATGGTAGAGTTGGATTTCTCATTGGGTCACAGGTAAAAAGACTGTTGGTTTAATGAGGAGTGTCATATTGCTGTTTGGCAACGTAATATAGCCCACAATGAAACCCACACTCGGTTTACAATTGCAAGAAAAAATACAGCAGTTCTTGCTAGGAGGACAGCTAAACACATTTGTAGACAGAAAAAGTGCGAATGGTGGAAGGCTATAAGGTCTGAAGAGTACAACAGTAATTACCGCAATTTGCGTGGTTTCTTTAAAATAATCACCAAATTGCACCACACCTTAAGATCTCGGTCAACTGTCATTCGAGACCAGGATGGAAACTTCTGTGTTAACGTCGTTGCGGTATTCGATACATGGTGTAATCATTTTTCTGACCTACTTAATGTTCCATATGTATCACAAGCTGTGTTTAAATACCATCAAGCACCGACCGCAGAGATGATCCGTGGCGATCCATCCTATGAATAATTCACCATGGCCATGTAGGGATTCACCAGGAGTTGATTGTAGTAATTCGGAAAGCTAATTTTGTGGAACTGTCTTTTCGATCTTGTTCGATTGGTATGGAGAAAGTAAGTTCAAAATTTTCAAGAAGGGTGATCGCTTAAATTGCGAGAATTATCGCGGTATAGCTCTCCTTTGTACAGCATACAAATTACTGTCATACATTATCTTGGGAATAATTACTCCTCTGACGGAGAAATTTATCGGTGACCAAGGAGGATTCCGTCCAAATAAATCAGTCACTGATCAAGTTTTCTCGCTACAAATGATACTTTTCAAGTACTACGAAACATATCGCGATGTACACCAACCAGGTATGCCTAGATTTCAAGCAAGTCTATGACTCGATCAATCGAGTTCAATTAAGCTTCGGTGGGTCTCAAAATCAACGAGTTCAAAACCAAATATCTGATCTCTGGTTTCCGAGATCAAGACAATTGATTTCACTAGTGGTAACCACACGTTTGAAGGAGTGATGATATTCAAGTATCTTGGATCTCTCATTACTCACGATAACAGCGTGGGATAGGATATTCAGGTTCGCCTGTCGCTAGCACTCGGGCTTTATATCCTCTACGTTCACTTCTGAAATCAAAATATCTTGCAAATCAGACCCGTTGTCATGTATGGATGTGAGAGTCATAGGACAGCGAGTACGCTGGCTCGATTACGTTCTGCGTGCTGATCCGAACCGAATGATACAACGATCTTTAAAATGAGAGCCGTCTTTTGGCTGGCGAAATGGTCATTGTCGGCGACGAGAGCGATCTGGAATCTTCTAATTGTTTACAAAAATATAAAGAGCTGGTTCGTGATCGAAACCGTTGGAGTCAGATTGTTGACACGGCAATGACCAATAATGGCCAACCGTGTTTAAAACCAGCTTGATTAATTCTTGTTGCTATATCTATCAGTTCCTTTAGGCCATGATACACATCAAACAGATCAGCAATGCCTATGAGCTGTAAAAATATTACTTGTCGCTTTATCGCCTCGTTTATCTTGTTCGAGTTTATGTTCGAGTGTTTACAACGCCAAACGATATTCATCCGTCCATATCTCGGGTGACGCCAATCATTCGGCCCGTGATTAATCGTACTAGACTTTGTTTGCACGCAATGAATCCGGCATATGGTCCACCATATCCAAGTGGTACACCCAATCGTTGCGATGTGCCGACAGAAACGAAGAAGTGTCAGCGATAGTAAATAAGTTGCAACAACAACCAGTGTTCCATTGGCCTTTGCAAGTTCCGATATTTGACTAAATACTTACACATTGCCAAATGTGTCCGGATATTGTAGCAAGATATCGGAAATATCACGACTTGTAAAATCAACTTCATCCACTTGTCCCACAACACAAAATTAATTTCTAAAGCTGATGCTCGAGTGTTTACAACTGAGATGGTTTGCGGATATAAATTTTACTACGCTTGTTGTGTCTAGAAAACCAAAACTTAAGTTAAACCGCGGGTGTTTGAAAATACTATTTCGTATGTGATTGCTTACCGACACAGAAACTAATCGCTTCTGCCGCAGCTGTGCCCTCATCGAGTAGCGACGCATTTGCCACTTTTAAAACCTGTCATTTCGAATACAAGGGTTTGGTAATTTAACAACAATTCTAATTGGCATTGAGCTATCTCTGGTTGATATGGTGTATACTGTGTTGTCCAGCCCGGATTCTCAAATATATTTTTCAGTATTTTGAAGGGCACGTAGCGTATCTTACACCATATACTTATGTCACAAATATAAGCTCTTGGTCCAAGTTTGACATTGATACGATATATATATATATTAACGATATTGACAAATTACATTTACTGCTGTCACACGGGCCATCCATCGGCCGATCTCCTTCGCTGGTGCATTTTAAATTTCAACTTTTTTATTTGTTCTTTGCAATTCTTATATTTTGCATGGGCCGTGTTGCAACTGTTCTAGCGAGCTACAGATGTTTACTTGAAATATTTTCGTTTGTGGGCACCCACAGGCTTTGCATTATTTACATGTTTCTCGAGCTTGTATCGATAAGCTCAAAAAATGCATTATCAAATCGAGTCAACGAGCACCATTTATTGGTATTATCTGATTAGCATTTCAATGAGGAATCCGCACTTGTTGTTTAATAATCGATTGCAACCTTGTGTGTCTTTTGGGGCACCCCTTTACCAATACGAGAATGTGACAATATATGCCGACATACATGGCAGACATCAATTTATTTTAATTCATCGCGATTATTTTATCAAATTCTAATGCAAATTATTACCAAAGTATGTAGACAATTTATTATGTTTAACATACTCGTATCATTTCGACAATTGTGTATGTTATGTATTTGTTGATATTATGCTAATTTATTTGCAATTATTTTGGGAATGCATAAATAATTGGTTTAACTATGTAAAATTGTTAAATTAGCACCTCATTTCATCTGTAAGCGTGACTATATAGTTGATTTGTTGAAATTGTATGTTTTATAGTTTCTGCCAAATCGATTGGCTTTAAGGTAAATTTTTAGTAACATTTGTTCATTCAAGTTAAATAAACAATTAGTTGGATTTCAATATATATTTCGAAAGCTTTTGTTGAAACTCCACATCACGTTTGGGTTTTCATTCACTAAGACCGAGATGGGGTATTGTTCCTTCCATTTACATATCTTAAAATTCCGAATAGGTTTTGTCTGCAAATATTTTGATCTAAACTCGGGTTTATCTTGACGAAGCACGTTAGTTCTTGTACCACTCATTTCACTTCATATACTGATCGGTTGAATATCACCGTTTTTGGTTAAAATGAAATCAAACATATCAGAAACGAAGCGGCTATGTGGTATGAAGAACCATTTTGTATGGGCTAGTATAGTTTTTGAAACCTACATACGAGTAGGATCGCGCGAATTCTGTTATGGTATAGTGCCAAAAATCGTTTATCAAATGGTTTGTATGTCAGTGAATTATACCTTTTCATCAGTGATACGTCAGTGATAAACGGTAATTCGTTGTTAGTGAATCAATTTGAACCAACTAGTATTCTAATGGCTTCCAAGGTGTCAATGAGACGTAGTGAATGAAGATTGCTGTATTCTAAATCATTTACTTGGAAAATGTCAAAAAATTATCAATGTCATCAATTCAGTTGAAAATTGGTTTTAATAAGACGGTGTCTCATTTCATACAGCTATAATGAAACATTCAATGTGGTGAATCCAAAATTTTTGGGGAATCCATTATTTCGAGAGTGGCCCACAATATCATACAGATCATTCTGTATATTATGACAGACAACAAATCAAAGATACTTATTCCATCAGCAGACAACATCAATCGTGTTATCGCTGAAATACCAGCCGATTTGATTTATTTATGCGAGTCATAATAAAAGTGACACCAAATAATACAAGCTACGAAACCGAACTCGGTCACCTATATAACTGTGGAGTGGGTCTGAGTTTACATCGATGGCATTAGATGAATCGCATTTTCCCACTTCTCTGGATTTAATCGCTTACGCACAGCCGATAAGCAGTCCGAGTTCTCAGCTTTACACCCATCCATGAAATGAGGTACAAACATATTATATATAAGCCCGTTCACCTGTGTCTAATGCTTAAAACTTCATCGCTTGTGTAAACGAGCCAGACCGTCACACGTGCGCTCTCGCTTCTATATGGTCAATCACTCCAATCAAAAATTCTCCGTTGTCTGTTGATTTCAACTATGCTAATATGACAAATGGCATTTCATGATTAAGGAAGTTGTCCAATTTTGCCAATTAAACATCTTAATATAACCTATACGTCAACCTGGACTATATGAGTATGTATATTAATGGTGGTGGAATACTTATATTGAATCATAAAGGCTACATTTTGTCTATTACATGAGTGAAGCCTATAGGTTTTTCTTTCGAAACTTGGCATTTACAGTCTAAATGGGCGTCTAGTAATTGCAGACATGACATCAGGAACACAACAATTTTTAATAGCCTTGACTTGTTGCTATCTCAAATTATGTCAGATTGGAAATGCTGCTTTTAAGTGAGCGGAGGTATCCAGTTTAAGCGTTCAGATTAAAATGTCTCATTGTATGTTCGTCGTTGGTATGAAAAACTACTAAGGTTGTAATATAATACCATTGAGACGATCACCACCGCCAAACAGTCAATTTAAACATTGGTATAATTGTTGAATTTTTAAGTGGATCTTTTTTTTTATCTCTAATCTGTTTTGGGGTTCAAGGTCCACTTGTTCGCGGTTCGTTTATTTACGTCCTCACTTTTACGCCATTACAGCCAATTCGAAGATGTACGGCTATAGGTCCGATTTTCCTAACCATCTGCACATTGCATATAGCTCAATGCCAGCCTATAGTGCTGACATGGAAGATGGGTCGGCCCATGAGTTCTGCACTCCAACAGGGGGTCATAGTTGTGTTCCTTCACACCACAGATCGTAATCTTATGGTGGAAAATCCTTTTTGCATCCTGCCCCTATAGGGATTCGAACCCGGTACCTTCCGCTCCAACTGTCGCAGCTTTAACCACTGCGTCACCTGGGCGGTTGGATCATTTTCACTCTAAATATTTCAGTTTACAATTCGAGATGCCTAATCTATAAGATTGGGCAGGTATTTATATATTTCAGGTTTCACCTAAACACTTTCACTATAGCAGCCTAAGTGTTTCGACGAATTATGCAATCTGGAGGACATTGGACTGTTTGCATACACTGGGAGGTAAAGAATGGGGAATAACTTTGAAGCACAATGATGCTAGTTGACCGAATGTCTCTCATCGACGCCATGTACAAGAATTGGAAATATCTGCTTCATGTTTGTTAAACATTTTCAAAAAATATTTGTATTTTACCCGTATAAAATTCAATCGACATAACAACTGAACAATGGCTAAATTGAAAGCTTGAGTTAAGTGACGAAGCACATTTAAATTTGGCTAGCTTCGCTAATTTACAGAATAGTCACACTGGAAAAGGCACTAAACCCTCAATTGATATTTGATCAAAAGACCACTTTGCCCCCCTCATGTAAAGTAATTGTATGGTGCTGTATATGGGCCCCGGAAATCATTGAGCCATATTTCTTCGAGGGTGCTAGAGGCAATGCTGTAATAGATAGCGGTGACCGCTTTATCGGAACATGTTGGAAAACTTTCTTGTGGTCAAATTTGATCAAATAGGTCTACAGATTATGTGGATCCAACAAGCAGTGCGACACCAAACACAGATATATCCTGCGATAGTTTTTCCCACCCGATTAGGCTCTCCTGATTACTTACAATGGGAGTGTAATGGTTTGCATATCAATTTCAACAATATTTAATGTTCGAAATTGTAAGGATCTATTAAAGCCATTTGGTATGTACAAATGTAAACTAACGAGTTTTGGGTAAAGTGTGGAACATCTTGTATCCAAATTTATACGAGTTTGATATTCGAATTACGTTAGTCGTTTTTTGAGGATTAAATGATTGTTTTGATGTTGAAATGGGTTAGCCTGAGCTTATGTGAGAGCAGACTCGGTTTCTCAGAATCAACTCCAGAATTATTGCACCTCGGCATTATTTCTCGTAGCTCAGATCGGTCGAGGTAACGATCATGGGTGGTGGGAATATAGAGGGAATTGAGAAGTTTGCCTAAATATGCAAAAAAAGAGAGATGATTGAGGACCCATTACTACGTATACTCATCCCTGATGTGGGATATCATTCCTCGTAGTTGGATGATTTGGCCGCACCATATCCACACTAAACGTGTGTTTTAGTAAGTAACTTAAACGGTAAAACGTTACCGACTGAATAGAAAACGGAAAAGTTGTGATCTACTATCTCCCATCTCTTTCGAGACGGAGCTTGTACCACCGCTACCAGAGTTGTACAGTTGGTGGCTTTATAAGGACATGACATAAAAGTTCAATGAACAATGTTGCATGTCGCAAAGTTTCTTACCCGTTGATGATGAAATAAGACATGAGAATATGGAATGGGCACGAGAGGGGATCGTTGGCCGTTGCAGTGTAAATAGATAATAAGAAAATAATGAGCTAACACTGATGCAGTTTATGAACCAAGGTGCTTACAAGGAATTTTAACAACTTTGTTGAAGGTTGGTGGTTGTTCAAGCCATTTGCATTGGCACACTATTCGCTGCGTGTATTTATTCTCATTCAATGTGAACGAATGCAGTTTCAAATTTATGTATATTTTTCTCTTTTTTTTTTTGGTCTCGTGACAATATTTCTAAGCGATAGGTGGTCTGCGAATTTTGAACCACGCATTAGTTCTACATCATCTCACTTTGGCTATTCCCATATATACAAATGTATACATTTTGTTCGAATTACAGAACTGTTAGACATCAATGTCAAAGGATTTTCCTGTAGTGTAGTCTGTGCGTCTATTGTTAATTATTTATAGGTGCCGGCCATCTGTTTAACAAAGATATCGAAAAGACTTCATCTCGCGACTGAACTTGATAGATGTGCGATTTGTAGTATTTGAGCCGCGTCGCAACAATTCTAGCGAATTATAGATATTGACTACTTGAAGGTTGTGTACGTCACAGTCCCTATACCATAATTAACCATTTAACGATTTGATTGGGTAAAAGTTATGAAAAATTTCAAGGTATCAGCCCATTGCGTTCTTACCTATATGTAACGCCATTACAGCCAAATCGAAGACGTTCCAACAGTTGGTCATAGATGTATTCATGCGAATTCGATACCTCCCGCGCCAACTGCTTCAGTGTACCAATAGCACTACTATCTGTTAAAACGTTGAGTCTTCACTAAATTACACCTCAAATTTGTGATACTACCTTACTAATTGTGTTATTGTGACATTACACGATACAATAAAACTGTTTGAGTATATATCATTCTTTGGTAATCTTATCTTTTATGTATAATTACAACAAGTGATAAAAATAAATATAAATTGGTACATAAGTAGAGAAACGTGCAAAATATAATCTATTTTTAATCCAATCTCTACAATTTATATCCACTCGTACTTAGGGTAATAAATAAAACAACCTTACACAAGGTTAGGGTGTAACCTATTTCGGCATTTTATTCGTGTACGCCATCCTTACAAAAAACCCTTAAGAGTATTATCTCACCTTGTCTATTATGTGTCGAGAGCATTTATGACAATAAGCCATAGATGGAAATACATGAATACATATATGTACAGATCGAACATGTACATAAAATAGTAAAAAAGCGTCGTAACGGATGTACTTGGTAATGGAAGAGTGTCGTATATACATTATGTAAAGGGTGGTCCAATAAGAGCCTCCAAACGCATTAAAATCAATTTAATACTCAAAAGTTGTATCTTTGACGTAAGTTCGGCTCTCTTGTTTTTTAATTTTGTCCGCGACTGGGATGTTCCATTTTATGGGTCCAATTTTTCAGCAAACATTCGACCATTTCGGCCGATATTCCGTTTTGATGCAGGAAACGATTGTGGTTTATCGATATGGACAAGTGATTTCAGAAACCCCCATAAGAAGTAGTCAAACGGTGTCAGATCACAAAATCTTGGAGGCCAATTCACGGGCCTCTTTCTTAATATGATGTTATTCATTAAAATTTTCTTTCAATAAATCAATGATTTGGCCTTCTGTGTGGCACATTGCACCATCCGGTTGAAACTTCAAGTCGGCTACACCAATATCTTGAATTGTTGGCAATAAAAATTCATTGATTATTGCTCTGTAGTTTGCGCCATTGAAGTTAACATGCTATCCTTCTGCATTTCTGCGTAAAGATAGATGAATTCTTGAATATCTTCTGGCAGTCCAAATACCACGTATCTATTCAGCTAAAAATTAGCTTCAACGCTGAACACTATTTTTTTTCGATAAAAAATGGATCAATTTGGAACTATTCCAACGCCCATAAACCAAATCGATGACCCAAAAAGGAAGGTCCACGGGTTTGAATTCTTGAACCAGCTGTATTTTGTATGCCTTCGAACCAAGATCTCTCTTTTGAAAAGTACGCCACAATGTGCCATATTTAAACGACCCAGAGCTTAAGAACGAAGTTGATTGCTCACATTAGATCGACTTGGGCGCACTCTAGTCGAGTGATGTATATCCAATAGTGAAAAGGTGGTTCGAAATTTATTGATTGTTTCGCGAATTGTGCGTTCAGTTGGATCAAATGGTTGAAGGGCACGAAAACAATTTTTCACTGAACACTGATGGACATTGACAAGTAAGGGTTGTAAAGAAGAACACTGCGACCATTCTATTTTCAGGCTTCATCAAATGGTTTTTATTGTTCTGCTTACAAGATAGTGCAGTTGTAAGCGGACATCATACTGTTTCTGGTTTATTGACAACATATCAAACATTACTCCAATATGTGAAAATTTTGAAAAGATCGTCTTGTGTCTTCACAAAATGGTTCCTGTTCTGTATAAATGGCTCTATCACATCAGTGATCTGATTTCGCTAAATTCCAGCCTTTCTCGTCATCCACATGTTTAAAGCAACGATAGTTGCCAGGCCGTTGTATATTTTTACACTATTTAAGCTTTTGGTTAGCCCAGACATTGAAAATACCTCTGACGCATTCATTGATCACTGAATACTAAGGTTAGGTTAGGTTGATGTGGCTACTATCGCACACTTAGACCAAATTTGATCCGTTGTGATACCACTCTATACGGCTATAGGTCCGAGTCTTTCCGTAGAGCCATCTGCGCATTGCATAGCTCCATGTCAGTCCTATAGTACTGACATGGAAGATGGGTCGGCCCAAGGATTCTAAACACGACAGAGGATCCAGATTATGTTTATTTTTCACCACCGATCGCACCGCCCAAACGATCGAAGGTGAAAAACCCATTTTGCATCCTGCCTCGAATCGGATTCGAACCCGGTCCCTCCCGCTCCAACTGTCACAGCTTTAACCACTGCGCCACCACTGCGCCACCTGGGCACTGAATACTAAACAAAAATGTCATATGAACATGACAGTGTCATGCATGAATCCCAATTAGAAAAAGTACCTCCTATTGGATCACTCTTTATATAAGTAAATCAATTGTTATATGGTGTGTAAAAATTCATTTCTTTTAATTAAGATTACGTACGTACTTATAAATACAAAGGATGTCAGAAAAGGTTCTTTAAGTAAATGTCTTTAAAATAACGAACACAATAAGAAATCAAAGCTTTGCATCTCACGTCATTTCGAACTTGTTAAAACATGAAGTTTCTTGTGCAAATCTTGAGTTTATATAATATAATTCGTATCAACTTTTTGGTATGTTGAGATGAAGAAATTATAAGACGATTTGAACATCACATAATGTACGTTCATAAATATCAATATTTAAGAAGCTTTGTTGTTTATTTTAAAGAATGTATAAACTTTTACGTGAAGGTCTTTGTTTGTAGTTATTAAGTGAAATTGTTTTGTTTGTATGTCGCTGCATACCAGCGACTTAAAATTTTATATGTAAAGTACATAATGATATGGTCAAATGGATTTGTTTATATAAAGGGCCGGTGAAATAAAAATTCAACACGTTTCACCACACTTATATTACGTTATCAGTAAGAGTTAATCTTAAATCAAAATAATTAAGAAATCGAATTAAATTTATTTTGAAATAATAATTCTCTACAGGTATTGTTTGATAAGAGCTTTCTTAGCCGAATAAAAACTTGAAGGTGTTAGCTTGATATCATCCTACTTCCAATATAGACGTTAGGTTTTCCATTGTAACAATTCGTTTTCAAAATCTCGTATTCTCATTGCTGAAGTTTCACAAGGTTCAATACTCGATCAAATTCTGTTCTAATTGCTTTTGAACGACCTTCCATTAATGTTATAAAATAGTGAATTGAACCGGTTGGCAATATCAATATGCTGGTATATGGTTTTTAAGTACCACCGTGGCACCAAACACAATCCATAGGTTTCAATCACTGATTCCATCGGTTTCGATCATCCAGCTCTTCATACTGTTGTAAACAATACGAAAATGCCAGATTGCTCCCTGAGCCGACAACAACATCTTCGTCAATCGAAAGACAGCTTTTTCTTTCAAGATGGTTGAGCCAGCATACTTACAGTCTTTGATTCCATGCACAATATTACGAATTCGCATTAAATCATGAGACCGTTAATGTTGAGCCATATATCACTCACATAAGTCTTCTCTAGAGTGTTAGAAGTCATCTCTGGGACTCATCCGCCAAAACCATTCTCACATCCATCTATACTCGGTATAATTTCAGCTTACAGTGGCAAGACCTTCATATCCTATTCCACACTATTGCTGTGAGTAATGAATGATCCAAGATACCTAAATGAAATCTAGGAATCCTTGGTATACATAGCAACATGTTTCAAAGTACGGCTCGCGTTTTAGTCGATCACACTTTTTCAAGATTGCATACAACGAGGCCACTTTCCATCCGTCGGGCGTAGTTCCATTTCGCCATACCAATATAATTAGGTTGGAATGGCAGATCTTCAATGTTACCGCTACAAACATCAAGAACTCTGAATTAATGCAATTAATTCCAAGTGATAAGTTTTTTGCAATCTCTACATAGCCTTAATGAATTCCTCATAGGATGAATCCTCACATCCCTGCGTGATCTGTATTTGCTGGTATTCAATTACAGATTATGACAAATGTGGATTCAAGTACCGCATCGATTTTAACTCAAAGGTCTGCATCCAAGTCCCAAATGAGGCATTTGACTGAGATCTTAATGTGTGATGCGATCCGGTGACTCCTTAAAAGATGTACCGAATGTTATCTTGTGTGCAAATTATTTACGAAACATGAACGAACACCTCCCCCCACCCGCAGGTCTAATATATATCTTATATATACGAACTATTTGCTCCTTCTGTGCTACTATTTGGGTTTGATGAACACCTCTTGTGGGATACTGATGTTAATCGAATACTTTCAAATGCATGTGCTACTTTTCGTCCTTTATTTGAGGATTACTAGCCTCAACATATCCGTATGTAGAGCTATACTTGTATCTCTTGTGTTACCTCACCGTATGTCGCCCACGTTGGAAAAGAAAGTGCTTTTGTGCTTGTTCTGTCATTTGGGGGTTTTGGCTTCGATTTTCGGTGGTGACCAAAATAACGATGTTTTTAATGAGTTAGTATGTGTGTTAATCGTGGACTGGGTTCTGGAATACTTTTCCGCCTTGTTTAATTTGTTTTACCTCGCCTCACTTTTGGCTATGCTGGTTATAGTTCAGAATTATTGGGATCATTATTTCTAGCATCAGATTTGATTTAATTGATTGGCAGTATGAATAATTTTTCAGTATAAATGAGTGGTATAAATCGAATCTCCTATTTTTGAGCAAAACTGCAAGTCCGGCCGAATGTGCCTATATATGACATCAATTCGAAATCTTAAGAGATCGATCACGAGCCTCGTGAGTCCGATGTCCCACATCAATATAAATGTTTATTACATTGATTGAACAAGTTGGGTTATACACATGAGTCTATTATTGTTGGTCTTGTAGTTTTGCTCATAGGGCCTGCATTTTCAATATGATTTTATTGTGGATCTTTATACTGTTTTGATATAGACGTAAAAAATTAATTCGATTTTGTGTATCTACATATTTCTTAATTTTGATTTATAACAACATTTTCTGTGGTTGATTTTAAAAGTCCTGGTATCCTTAGTATTACCTGATGAAAATTTCCTGGTATATAGAATCCTGGAACATCACACACCTTTGCAAAAGTCTACTCTATGTATGGTTTTATTAGACAATGGGCCAAGAAGATGAATGATTTTCTACGTTACAGCTCAACTGGAATATGTGATTTAAGTATCCTTTCAATCTGACATCGATAGAATCGAAATACTTGGAATCTTAAATAATCCTTATTGAATAGATCCAAATCGTAAGTCTTGCCACCATATCAGTTCATATTGTGTACAATCTGAGTTTTGCAGTCTCGTGAAGTATTCAATGTGGCATAATACTCGTATGTGATTGAAATAACTACCACCAAGCATGTTTTTTTGTTTTTTCCACCCAGTCACTCAGGCTCGATTGGCCCATTGTGACTTCAATTCCCAGACGTACACTCTCAGTCCCGAAATCTGTTAGTTGTTCTAATGAAGTCCAATAATCCGGTATTCTTAAGGTTGTCAGTTGGTCCTTAAATATTTGTGATCCAAAGCAATGCAGTCTATGGGAAGAGTATGAAGAACAGAAGCACAAGAAGTGCTCAACATTTTCTTCTTCTCCCCCACACTGTAGGCAGTTTGCGATGCTCCGAATTTAGATATATGATTATTTAGGGAGCAATGCATCGTAAGAATGCCCATCAAGATCCTTAAAGTGCGTCTATCATAGTTTAAGAAGGACTGGGATCTTTGCTGGTTGATCCAAAGAAGATTTTTGATAGTCGACAGGAAATGTGGCTATCCCATCTCTTTTGGTGCAGATCACCAATTTCGTAGTCAATTTCTCGTTTAAGATAGAATGACGTCACTCCTAAAACGGGCTCAGGTCTTACAAAAGTGGAAGCCGCACCCGAACTGACCAATTTGTCAGCCAATGTATTTCCTTTGATATCTACGTGAGTGCAGAGTATCCAATGAAGTCTAATTTTATTCAGACTGCCTAGTCGATTTAAGGCAATTATCGTCTCCAAATCAAGTTTCGACGAAACAGTATTGGAACCAATCTCTTTTAGAACAGCCTGGTTGTAAAAAATAATGCATATATGTACGACGATATCTGCACTTCATCTCTTTTGCAAAGAGTGCTGCTGTTCTCAAAATTGTAGCAATTTCCGCCTGAAAAACAGTAACCTCAGGATTTTGCACCCAGCACCAGCTAGGTTAAAGCATACTGATCCGTAAATAAAGATCATGTTTGATTTCTGGTAATAGTTATCCAAAATAATTTCCCGAAGACGTGCTTCGTCACCATATAGTGTCAGAAGGCATGTGGGCAGTTGTTTGTTGCATTTTTCTTCTATTGTTTTTGCAAAGTTATCTTCCGATCTAACCAGATCCCCAGATACTTGGCTTCCGAAAAGAGCGGGATCGTTTGAGCCTCAATTTTTTGAAAACTAAAGTTTCCCAAAGTCCTGCGTCTAGTGAAAAGAACTATCTGAGTTAACTGATAGACCTTGATCACTCCACCAGGCTACAAATATGTTGATCGCAGTTTGATCAGGATCACATATGAGATCAGTATATGTATTTATATTTACCTACCAGTATTATGGCGATATCATCAGCATAATCCAGGCAGAAAAATCCGTTATCGTTTAGTTGGACTAGGAGTGAGTTGACCACAAGACACCACAAGAGCGGAGACGGTACTCCACCCTGAGGACATCTCTTTCGGGCAGTCACCGTCGTCGTATCACTACCTAAGTCTGCAGAGACTTCAAGTCCAGAAACGCTCCCAAGGCAAGTTCCTTGTTGTCCAGCGATTTCTCAATCCGTCCAACGATTTCATGGAGTGTTGTGTTAACAGATCTGCCTTTCTCGTATGCGTGTTGTTTGGAATGTATATGGGATTTGCTAATAGTGCATTGTCCCTAAAGTAACTATCAACCAGTCACTCTAAATATTTAAGAAGAAAAAAAGACTTGCTGATAGGTCAAAATTGTTTTGCCTGGTCATATCTATAGGCTTCCCATCCTTCGGACATGTTAGATCGATAAGTTTAGGCTTAAGTATCATTATTATTGTTTATATTTAGTAAGTTACTAATTGTTTTTTTTTATTTATCTTTACAGCACGCACCTGGAGTTCCAAAAGTATTGGTTGGCAATAGGTTACATTTAGCATTTAAAAGACAAGTAGCAGCTAAACAGGCCGAATTATATGCATCAAGGCATAAAATGGCTTGTTTTGAAATATCCCCATTATGTGATTTTAATATAAGAGAATCATTTTGTGAATTAGCACGTATGGCACTGCATCGAAATGGTATGGAACGAATTTGGAGGACAAATAAAGGTAAGATCTTATATATGGTATATAATTTATGTGTGTGTAGGCATTAATTACATTTATTAATTGGTAATTCAATTTGCTTGACTATCATTTCAACAGAAATATATAAAATTAATATTCTTTCGTAGAAATCGAAAAAAAATTTAGACTTACATACATATGGTGATATGTATTTTGTACACACCATATGTTATATACACTTAACAGCTTGAATATTTCACTTGAATTCTGTTGTTGATGATATTGAAAGACAGTAGTGAAGAGACCTAAAGTAGATATATTGAAATGACAGAGAGTATTTTATTATTTTTTTTCTTTTTAATTTTTTCTCACAACTATGTTTGTATATAAATCAGGGTTTCATAACATGTTACTATAGCGAACCTTAAATTATTTAAATTGACTACATAGCAAGTGAACTGGAATTTAATTGCTTAACCATTCGGTTGATTGGTTCCTTCTTGGCATGCATGGACGGTGGTTGTCTTATTTAATCAAAATACTCTGTCTGTCTGTTGCTATCTTTGCAATTTGTTTGGGGGGCTCATGGCTTCCCCAAATATTTGGAGGATGTACGGCTATAGGTCCGATTTATATAGAACCTATCTTCACTTTCCATAGTTCCATGCCTATAGTACTGACATAGAAGATGGGTTATTTTATAATTTATGAACCCCATAAGGGTTATAAATATGTTCGTTCACACATGCCACCGAAAAATCCCTTTTGCATCTTGACTAGTGTCCAATTTGAATTAAAATACTCTGACTATTAGGTTTTGTTGGGACATTTTGACCGATGAAAATAGGTGAACCGGTGTAGACAGATCCTCGAAGCTTTAAGGTGATTAGCTATGAACATTAAAATTTTGCTTTGATGGATCCCTTTTTATAATAAAATATCTTATTAAAATACGATATTTTACTAGTTAAGGGCTCCATCTAAGTTTGGGCATGTGCAAAATATAACCTCCATACAGCCATCTTTTAACAAACTTAAAGCTAACTTTCGCGATTATAAGTCACATCTTCTGAGGTTTATTTGTATGAATCGAAATAGATGAAATAATCGAAATAGATGTAATCGAAATAGATGAAATTTGCCTCAGCTACTTACTCTGCCTCAATTGTTCTAAAGTATTGGGTGTATGCATTAAAAACCGGAATTTCTTATGAAATTTGATCCTTTATTGTGGAAAAATGTTACAAGATTTTTTTTTCAAAGTTTTGCCCATCGTAACCCACTACTTTGTCAAATCTTTCTGGCAATTTATAGATTTCCAGAAAAACTGCGGCTAATACAGAATCGATTCTGGGCTATAAGACGGGTGAGACAGAACTTCTCATCCTTTATTCTTGACCGGCGCCGCAATATGTGGCCCATACGTTGGCCACTCTGCCTAGATTTTCTGCTTCAATCGGATCAATTGTTGACGATAGAGTTGGGCATTGATGGTTTGGCCACATGGCAACTGCTCATAGTCGATCACACCTAGCTGGTCCCACCAAATGCAAAGCATGACCTCGGCCCCGTGAATGGTTTTTATTACATATTCCGGTTAGTAAAAATTATAATCTTAGATGGGTTGTACCTTAAACAAAGTGTGCTGCTTTTGATAAATGCAAGAGCGGAGTGAGAAGACTTATAAAATTGCGTTGGCGCTACAAACGCAAATCCCAGATGTCGTGTGTCAATACCGTCTGTCATTAGACGAAACTAAAATTTTCAAATAGATGTACGTCCACTATAGCACGAGGTGGCATAGTTCCTATCCCATGTTTAAAGACCAGGGTTGTGTAGAGTTTAATTGAAATAAATACAAAACCGCCACCAAATATGACATTAACCTTCTATTAGTTTATGTAGTTTGATTTGGTGTTCAACGTCACCAAGCTCATCAAACATATTGACGATAGACTGGTGTTCTGTTGACTGATTGAGAGAATGTTGCATCACTGTTTGATATTAACGAATGTCACATTATATTGCTCGGATATCCCTGAGTGACAGAAACAAGACGCTTTGGCATTGAGGCTTGATATAACGACTACCCTATAATGAACTTCCATTATTTTATGACTTGTGGGACTCGTGACGCAATCCATACTATAGAAATGTGAGACCCCTAACGGAATCTATATTTTAGGTATTTTTTGTCACAACCTTGCTCTTCATAACACCCTAAACCGAGAAATCTGCTGGCGGTGAATTTGATGGCCATTGGGCAGTCGAAATGAACCGCGGAACGTTGTTTCTCAGCCAATCTTGATTGATGCCCGCTTAATGACTCGGCATCGAGTTCTGTTGAAATGTCCAGGCTCTTTTGCCGAAATTTTTTTTTCGAACTTGATACCTCCTCCGCTCCAACTTTAACCACCGCACCATTTAGGCGCATACAACCTCTGGTACGAGTATAGTAATACAGGACGGGGATAAACTCGCTACCATTTTAATTGCGCGCCATCTTGGTTATGTGACGTTAAGCTCAGTTTCGCCTTAACCATTGTGTTTCACCAGGCTGTCTGGTGAAATTGAAGATTTTTCGTCTAAATTGATAAAGAGCGATGAAGCTCCCTATTTCATCTCAGTGGTCACGTCAATAAACAGAACAGTCGGTTTTGGGGAACACAGAATCCTCAATTAATTCATCAAACATCATTGCATCCACTTAAAACAACTGTTTGGTGTGGTATTCATGCTGGAAAAACCATCATTGGTTCCTATTTATTTAAAATGACCAAGGTGTTGAAGTTACTGTTACTGCTGAACAGTACCGAGGTTCGAAACTTTCTTGTGCCTGAAATGGAAGAGCAAGGTCTAGAGGACATGTAGTTTCAGCAAGATGGATGCACAGCACACACAGCCCGTTGAAAAATTCAATTATTGAATGAGTTTTTTTCCACGAAGACTAATTTCGCGAATTAGCGATATATAGGATGGCCAGCCAGATCTCATGATTTAACAGCACCAGACTTTTTATTATGGGGTTGTTTAAAGTCAAAAGTATATGCGAATAAGCCTCAAACGATTCAATATCTTTAAGACAATATTCCTCACGAAATTGAAGAAATTAAGCCTGAGATGTTGCAGGATGTCATTTAAAATGCCTTAAAAAGAGCCGAAAGTTGCATAGTGAATCGCGGTCACCATTAGCCGATATAATTTTCCAATTTTGTTTTTTTTACGGTTTTCACAGGCCATTGTTGGCCAACATTCTGACTCCATCGGTTTCGAACACGAGCTAACTCTTCATTTTTGTTGCGACCTCTTCGTCTACCGAAAGGCGGCTCTCCCTTCAAAGATCGCTGTATCATTTGGTTCAGATAAGCATGCAGAACGTGACCGAGCCACCGTACTCGCTGTCCTTTGATTTCATGCACGATATCAGGAATTTGCATTAAATTCTTCAGCTCGTGGTTGAAAAGAACTCGGTATGTGCCATCAACGTCGCGTTTTGGACCATATATCACACGCATGATTCTTGTCTCGAATGTTATAAACCATGTCTTTTATTCATTCGTCAAGGTCCAACTCTCACATCCATACATGTTAACGGATCTGATCAACACTCTGTACAGTTTCAGCTTATCCGCATTTGCAAGATATTTGATTTCAGAAGTGGACGTAGAGGATATAAAGCCCTATTGCCAGCGGCATCGCGAACCTTGATAAAATATCGGGGACAGCGCATCTCCTTGTCGAACACTAGAAGTAATTGCAAATGTTTTTGATTGCTTAAATATTCAAGCGCATACCATAGTCTCTCTCGATTGATCGAGTCATAGGATTGCTTGAAACCTAGGAATACCTCGTGTACCTGGTATACCTGGTGTATACATGATGTATACTTAGGAAAGAATCATCCGTAGCGAAAAAACTTGATCAGTGACTGACCGATTTGGATGAAATTCGCTTTGGTAGTCACCGACAATTTCCTCCGCCAGAGGAGTAATTCTTCTCAAGATAATATATGCTAGTAATTTGTATGCTGTGCAAAGGTGAGCTATATCGCGATAATTCTCGCATTACAAGCGATCACCTTTCTTGAATATTGGGCATAACGCGGCCATTTTCCATTCTTCAGGCATAACTTCATTTCGCCATGTCAATCAAACAAGGTCGATAAGACAGTTCCACAAAGTTAGTCTTCCATATATCAAAAGAATCAATGCAATCAACTCCTGGTGAACGAGTTTTCGTTAATCTCTGCATGGCCATGTTGAATTATACAGGATCGATCCTCACCGATCATCTCTGCGGTTTGTGCTTGAGGGTACTTAAACACAGCTTGTGATACATATGGAACATTAAGTAGATCAGAAAAATGTTCATGCCATGTATCGAGTACTGCATCGACGTTAACACAGAGGTTCCTGGTCCCGAATGGCAGTTGACTGAAATCTTAAGGTATAGTGCAATTCCTATAAAGAAACCCCACGAATTCCCCTTCTGTCTACAAATGCGTTTTGCTGTCCTCCTAGTAAGAACTGCTTTATTTTTGTGTATTCCCCTGTCCTGCTTGTCTTGTACGGAAATTTCGTAGCTTTGCAGTGACCAGATAATGGTCACTACATACGAATTTTGTTGACGACCGATAAGATCTCACGTCTTAGACAATTTTTGGAAAATTTTCCAATTAAAACCAAAAAAAACGTAAAGGCCAAATTATCTTTTTATAAAAAACCTAACCTAAAGGGTGTTTTTTTAGGAGGTTTGTTTTTCCGATAGATGTCGTTTTATTTTATGACAGTTGTTTTGACAGCTCAAAGTGGCATTTCTACTCAGTATTGTTTGGCAAATCATTATGAATAGGTTAACTCCAGAACAACGTTTTCAAATCGTGGAAATTTATTTTCAAAATCAGTGTTCAATTAAAAATGTTTATAGAGCACTTCGTGAATTTTATGGTGCACATAATCGTCCGTCAGAGACCACCATAAAGAACGTAATTACCAAATTTCGGTCTACATTCACTCTTTTGGATGCCAAGCCACCGACAAGAATGAGAAGAGTTCGTACAGAAGAAAATATTGCTGTCGTTGAGGCCAGTGTCGAAGAAAACGACAATTTATCGATTCGTCGTCGTGCTCAGCAAATTGGACTTTGTCCATCGACTTTATGGAAAATTTTACGTAAAGATTTGGGTTTGGTGCCATACAAAATTAAATTGGTGCAAGAATTAAAGCCACACGACCATCGTTTGCGCCGTGAATTCAGTGATTGGTCGTTAAATCAATTGAACGAAGATCCATTTTTTTACCGTAAAATTCTCTTCAGTGATGAGGCGCATTTTTGGTTAAATGGATACGTCAACAAACAAAATTGTCGCATTTCGAGCAAAGATAATCCACACGCCGTTCAAGAATTACCAATGCATCCTGATAAATGTACTGTTTGGTGCGGTCTATGGGCTGGTGGGATCATCGGTCCATATTTCTTTAAAAATGAGGAAGGACGACGCGTTACCGTGAATGGAAATCGATACAGAACCATGTTAAATGAGTTTTTGTTGTCAAATCTTGAAGATATGGATATGGATGAAATGCGGTTTCAACAAGATGGTGCCACTTGCCATACAGCACGTGAAACAATCGACTTATTGAAAGAAACTTTCAACGACAACATTATTTCGAGAAATGGTCCGGTGAATTGGCCTCCGCGTTCGTGCGATTTGACGCCACTCGATTACTTTTTGTGGGGATACGTGAAGTCATTGGTTTATGTGGATAAACCTCAATCGATTGACGCTTTGGAAACCAATATTCAACGTGTCATTGCTGACATACGCCCTCAAATGCTTGAAAAAGTGCTGGAAAATTGGACCTCCAGAATGACATTTGTGAAAAATAGTCGTGGTAGCCATATGCCAGAAATTGTGTTTAAATGTTAAATGCCAAAAAATTATCTACCAAATAAAAAAAAATTTTGGTCATTTCATAATTTTATATGTGTTTTATTCAAAAAAAAAATCGGCAACCTCTTAAAAAAACACCCTTTACTTATCTTATCTTTTCATCTTAAGACCACCCAGGTGGCGCAGTGGTTAAAGCTGCGACAGTTGAAGCGGGAGGTACCAAGTTCGAATCCCGAATAGGGGCAAGATGCAAAATGTGTTTTTCACCTTCGATAGTTTGAGCGGTGCGATCGGTGGTGTAAAATGAACATAGCTGGATCCCTTGTCGTATTTAGAATCTATGGACCATGAAATGGAGCTATGCAATGCGCAGATGGTTCTATGAAAACTCGGACCTATAGCCGTACATAGAGTGGTATCACAACGGACCAATCGCCGGTCTAAATGTGCGATAGCAGCCACAACAACCTAACCTAGCCTATCTTTTCTTCGAATAAAGTTATAGGCAATCAAAATGGTAGCGAAACTTTTGCCCCACCCTGTACTTACTATCGCTTTATTAAATTAAACATCATTCCATGGTCTAAGGATCACTGAACCAAACGACCGATCTTTTGAGAACGATAAGCAGTTTATAATTCACACACAATAATGATCCTTTATACAACAAAATATCAACCGGCACAAGTATAAACGGCATAGTTGGTTTATTTAATGTCACGGTTATTGTTTTTATTGACTAATCGCGAATCGAAATCTAAATAGCTTAATAATAACAATAATAAACAAACAATAATACTAAGAATGAATATGAATAATCACAAGACAAGACATACGAGTGTGCACACTTGTATATATGGTATTTGAAGCAAAGTGCTCGTTGTTCTATCCGCATATGCATGTAGTCGAGTATAGATACACAACAAACAGTCAAATATTTTTAATTTTCGTATCACATTCCATTTACGCGGCGCGGCCGACATCAAGGTCATCCATATAATTCTGCTTGTATTTCTTCTAAGAGATTCATTTATCGTTTATTATTATGTGTGGTTTGTTTTGTTTGGATTTTATGAAAAAATATTAGAAATTGGTTTCTATTTACATATTTAGATTGGATTTTGGGTATATCCACATCGTATATACGTACATACACGTATGCGTGTTACTTATTTGGTAAACTGAGACAGGAAGTTGGTTTTTAATTAGTCATGTCGCATGTGATTGATGGACGTTTGGGCAAAGTTCGTTTTGTTGAATATGATAATGAAATTGTTTTTTTTTTTGGCTTTATTGATCGATTTGGAAGTATTCGAGATCTTATACTTTTATATAATTATGATAATATATTTCCAAAAGGGTGGGGCCATCGAACGTTATATGTGCGCATCATCGTCAGGTCGAATTTTTCTAGTGATAAATACTTTGTTGCTATCGTTGCCTGTATGTGAATGTAAATTTTAATGCTTGTTCATTGTTTATCAGTTTAAGAAGTTATTTTAGACGATTTATTTGCTCATCCACTTATCGGGCAATTAAGCTTTTAATATGGTTTTAGTTATACCATAATGTTATAACCAGTCGATAATCGAATGTGTAAGCTTCGCTTGTACATGAGAGTGACCAACTTGTCGATTGTCTGTGTAGATGAGCTCCCTGATGTATAAGCCAACTTCAAGATAAAAGCTCATTTAACAATAATTTGGCTTGTCTGATGGGCTCTTTACCGAGGCAAGATGTCAGACTATATATATATATATGGTACGTTTGGGACCGTTCCAAATAATCTCATTCATAATCACTGAAATTTTAAATACTAAAATTTTAACTATAAGTCCCATTGATCTGTATCTTACACCACATATTTGACAGAAATACGACATATATTAACGATGCTGACATAGTTTATATGCGTTTGAGACAACTCGAAATTGTATTCAGTATGATAACCATCCTGTCGGTTGTAGCTTAATGGTTAGGAGAGTTTCTCATCACGCCGCGGTCTCGAGTTCGATTCTCAATGACATAAAAAACGATTGTGTGTAAAAATATTCGTTGAGCTGACCGTTTACAGCCTCTAAGCCATAGAATATAACCATTTTACTAGTTCCTTGTCATTTTTGTGTGTCAGATTTTTATGTTGTTTGCAAGCCTACAGAAGCATATACTGGTTTACGTTGCAGTCATAAACAAAGTTATCGCAACCAGCCATCATTATTAATAATCTACGATATTTACATGTGAACAAAATGTTTGTAAAAAAACGTCATGGAGGTTGACATTTAGAAACAGCAAAATCGTCAGAAATGGTTCAAAAGTTATAGGTCTGAACTTAACGTAATCCACGGCAAGGCGTTTTGTTTAATTGGCGAAAAATCTCGTCAACATTTATCCATAATTAGGTTAGGTTAGGTTGAGTGACTGCTACAGCTCACTTAGACTGACGACGGTCTGTTGTTATACCACAGGCTCTTACTCCCCTTTTACCCTTATGAGATTCAGTTTGAGGTACTTACGTAGCGTAATAAGTCTCGCACCTTACAATTTTTCCAGATCAGAGAGGCACTCCATTAAGAATTTAACCAAAGATTCATGTTTTCTGTGTGCCAAAGCCGAGCATGAACATAGGAAGTGGTCTACCGTCTCTTCCTCCTTCTCGTCCATACAGCTTCTGTAAAAGAAATTAACTTCTAAACCTAGCCTTCTCGCATGTTCTCCAAGAAGGCAGTGGAATGGAGCAGCATACCATCACACCACATTCAAGCAGTGTTGAAGCCTTCTCGGACATACTCGATGCTGTTATAATCATCAAAGATGGTTACATCGAACAATATAATTTTGAGTGCCGACCCCTGTATACCAGGAATCGGAGGAAGAAAATTTGATATAAAGTATGATAACCCTGTCCACCAAACTACGGCCAACTAACAGATAAATCGGGAATCATATATAACTTATACGAAGAACAGAATTGTATGCACACAACAGGTGAATCGACGTCAAGCAATAAACTTATCTTTGAACCTCACTGAAAACCTGTCTTCATCGTTACTTCTCGATGTGTGTCTGATATCTGAGACCCACTCTTCTAGGCAAACTTCCCTAAAAATTCAGGGTTACCAACATTATGAAACAATTTATCCGAATAACCAAGCAAGAGGTGAAACTGCTGTTATAATAAAAAACTATATTAAACACGTATATTCTACTGGCAAGCCAACATAATGGCCCACGGATGCAAGTAAAACTCCTGATCTTCATTGAAGTAGAAGATAATTTAGTTATGGACTCTGATCATTCCGCAGTGATACTTTCCATAAGCGACAAGATGATTAGAAAGGAAACGAGACCAACTCTTGCCAGTAAAACAATTGAGTGGGAGAGCTTCAGATCTGAATAAGAGAGCAAGATTAAACTACAAACACGACTAAAAACGGTTCAGGAACTAGAAGAAGCGGTTGAAACCTCACTGATACAAAAGGAACAACATTCAAAACCATTGGGAAAAGTTACCCAAGAGAAATTTGGAATCTCGTTTAAGATAAAAAGGACAGCTAGGAGAAAATGACAATAGTAGAAAGTAGAGACCTAATACCGGATCAACAATTTAGATTTAAATATGCAAACATTCAACAATCGATTAGGTTCACAGAATTACAGAAATTATAGAAAAGGCGTTCGAGCTTATTTCTGGATGTGGCAGCAGCTGTCGATAAGGTATAGCACAAGGGTTTAATACATAAATTAAATGTTATGCTTCCGGGATCATATGTTGATCTTTTGAGATCATATTTATCTGAAAGGCTTTTTAGAGTAAGACAAGAAGATGAGTATTCTGGACTGAACGAGGCAAGGACAGGAGTCCTTCAAGGCAGCGTTCTGGACCCGTCCTCTACGTACTATATACAAGTGATATACCACAGTTCGAGCACGTAAGCATATCATCGTTTGCTGACGACCCTGCTAAATCTAGCAACAGGGCAAACTGTGGAAGAGGCGGCGAATAAACTTCAATGTGCAAGTGATGAAATTCGCTAGTGGACCAAGCGATAGAAAATCAAACTTAATGCATTAAAATTTGCCCACGTCAACTTTGCGAATGAATCATTGGTTAATCCGCCGACAATCAGCTTAAACGATGTGATGGTGCTATACGAGAACTCTGCTAAATACTTAGATATGACACTGAATGTTCAGCTTAAAAGGAAAGAGCATGTGAAGAAGAAAAGAAAAGAGCTTGATCTTAAATATTGACAATTGTACTGGCTAATTGAACGATGGTCAAAATTAGCCATATGCAACAAAATACTGATTAACAATCAGGTTGTAAAGCCGATTTGGCTATATGGCATTCAGCTTTCGGGTTGTACTAACAACACTAACATCATATATACAAAATTTCCGAATATCGTACAGTCATTTGAACCTTGATTTGGAGAATAACATTTGCAACAAAGTATGAAACAAGGCTAATGGAACATGTCAATGCGAATTGGACCTCTCGGCTACTGGATAATGAACATTTATGCGAAATTTTGTAATGCGAGATTTTATAATGCAGGATTTCGTATCGCTCCCATAATGTTCATCAACGACGAGCGTGAGAGGTGCAATTGATGGGCACGACGAAAAGTTGAGGTGAACGGCTCTTCAGCCACACTATCGCGAACAGCAGCAATATTTTCTGCAGCACGAGCTGTACGAGCATGCACTGGTGCTTTAAAATCTCCAAAAATGTTTGCATGATTTTTCTTGATTGATTTGGACGCCCATTTTCATAATATGCCTGAATAACTTTAACGCGTTGCTCGATTGTGTATCTTTCCATGGTTTAAATTGAGTATGTCTTAAATTGAGAAATGTCAAATTAAATGCAGAAAAAATGAGGTGTGGTTCACAATCAACATCGGCCCTTAAAATTTAACCACCCTTTAGTTCCAGTATGTTTTTATCATAATAAAGAGTAAGACTCGCTTTTGTACACCCTCAATTCGATTAATGTGGTCCGCGTTATGAGTGCTCCAAACTGCTACTGCATATTCCAGCTGAGATCGATGTGTCTGGAGAGTGAAATATCACTGACAAATGTTACACCTAGATCTTTGACTGTGATTACGCGTTCAATTAATGTTCCATTTATTTTATAATTGGTAATTATAATACATGTTTTCCTATGGTATGACATTATATTGCATTTTTTAAAAATATTGAGTTTTAACTGGTTCACTTCACACCAGGAACAAATCTTGTCAATATCCTCTTGAAGCTTGAAAGAGTCATACTTCTATTATTAATTGATCGGAATATTTTAGAATCATCAGCAAATAGAAGCACGGAAGAGTGTTGAATTATCTTAGTGATGTCGTCAATAAATATCAGGAAGAGATAGGGACCAATATTAGAACTCTGGGGAACTCCAGATTTTGCCAAAATAGGATTGGACTTTTCACCAGCTATTTCGATAAATAGGTAACTCTCCGTTAAGTATTATTATTAAAGTTGGCTGGAACCCTATAAGGTTCCGCACTCAATGTCACAAAGGGCCCATGGTGCAAACCTAGAATTTCATCAAAGCGCACAGATGCGTTCTGCAAGCTTAGCAAACTGAAGCAGTTTGAACCAGGGCAGAGAAGACGGTAGATCTACAGGAATATTCCTGCAGCTAAACACAAGAGATCTGATGCGGACAAAAGCTGGACAACTGCTGATGAAGTGTAAACTATCATCAACATCTTCCAAACATTCGTCGCATACGGCATCACTGGCAAGTCTCATGCGATGAAGGTGACTTTTGACACGGCTATGGCCAGTAAGAATAGAGATTAAAATTCTCAATTTGTCCTTTTTCAATGAAAGAACGTAATTTGTCAGGTAAGAGTTAATTCCTCTGACAAAGTATTTCGCCTTACGACAAGTAGCGGTAGCTGACCACGTCCGCTTTAGATTCGATAGGGTAACTGTTTTAATTGTTTATTTTACTATATAAGTAGGTAAAGGCGCAGCTGGTTCAGGACCTACGAACTCTAGACGATAACCAGTTTTAGCCAAACAGTCTGCAATTTCGTTGCCCTCAATGTCCCAATGGACAGGAACCCACATGACCGTTACCTTGTTGTTACGACCAAGGCGATTCAAAAATTTCTTACAATCCAGTATCAGTTTAGAGCTGGTTAGAGGGTTGTTCAAGGAGCTAAAGACAGTTTTACTATCCGTACATCACGCAGTGAGAAATCGCAATTAATTCCGCTTGATGAATAGTACAGTAGATCTCCAGACTTCCAGAGATTCTCAGATCATGCCAAGGACAGTAGTAACCAAAGCCCGTACCCTGTTCAGTGACAGAGCCATCAGAAAAGAATACAAGCGATTCGGATATCTGTTTGAAAAAATCTGGTGAGAACCACATATCCCTGGATGGATGAAACTCCTCAAATGATCTATGGAAATTAAAAACAGGCAGAAGCCTATCATTAACCATGTCAATTTCTGGCATAGCCAATTTAAATTCATTAAGAATAGATCTATGGCCTGAAATAGTGCCGAGAGCATTCCACGCCCCAACACTCCTCAAGCGAAACGCAGCCGAACATGCTGTACCTTAAATGAGGATTGTAACTGGGGTAGGGTAAGAATTAGCTGCACAGCTAGGAGCGGAGCTGAAGCCCGACAAGTGAAGTTTTGCAAACAATTCAGTTAAACAATTGAAGATTTAACTTTAACCACTGGCACCAAACAACAGATGCATAAGTTAGCATTGGGAGAACCAGTGATTTGTAGATAAAATATAACATTTTGGGGGATAATCCCCAAGAATTACCAAAATCTGTACGGCATTGCCTAAAATATAGCAGTGGATTTTATTTGTAGTTTAAAGTCCAGATAATGCTTCCAAGAAAGTTTGTTATCCAAAAAAACTCCAAGGTCGTATAGGCTGAGCTATTAACCTTAAAACCGAAAAGTGATGGTACAGAAAAAGCTGCAGTGTTCCAACTCCTTGTAAATATAACCAAGTCGGTCTTAGATGGGTTCACATGTAAACCCTTATCTAGACACCACTGTTCTATAATGAGAAGAGCGTTTTGAGTTAAATCTGATAAGACATTCAGGTGCTTGCCTGAAACTGTCAGAACCAGATCATCAGCATAACTTTGGGCAACAAAACCAGAATCAAGCATACATTGCAAGCGCAGATTCAAGCGAGATTCAAGCATACATATAATTCAGCTGATAATGTAGGGTTCGATACCAAATTTAGTACATGCATTCGTAATCGAGACGAATGAAGTATAATCAAACGCTCCTGCAATATCCAGAAAAGTGCCCACAAGAAATTTGTTGTTGTGCATAGATCTCTCAATCCTAGTTACGAGTTCATGTAAGGCAGTCTCACAGGATTTGCCAACTCTGTAAGCATGTTGCCGATTACTGAGCGGAGCGGTTACTAAATGTTGGTCTCTAATAAATCTATCAACAATCCTTTCCAAAGATTTCAAAAAGGTTGATGACAGACAAATAGGCCGAAACGAGTTGGGTCGGTGTAGTCCGACTTGCCAATTTTAGGAATAAAAATTACTTTACTTCTGCTCCAAGATTGTGGAACAGAACTAAAAGCTATACATGCCTGGAACAAATGTAGTAAATGTTTCTTAATGAGAGGAAATACAACGTCAGAACCGGCAGATTTGAAGGGTTCGAAAGAGAACACGCTCCAACATAGGATCTCATAATTGATTAATTTACAGGCTAAGTCCCAATTGGGACTTACATCCAAACTGTTAATGACTACACCAGAATTGTCGGTAGTAATGGTTTTACATCCCGGGAAATGGGTAGTGAGAAGTTCCTTTTTCGAGGAAGTAAGCTTGCCACTAGGTAGACGAAGTGAATCAAGTCTACAGGTATTATTCCTGCTCGGTGACTTGTTAAGTCTAACTACAGCAGGTAAGCTATTAATCTCCTCACAGAAGATTACCCAGGCAGATTTTTGCGATGCTCTTAGTTCTTTTTTGTACACCTTTTGTTTATTTTATTTTATTTTATTTTTATTTTTTAATTTAAAGAAATCAATATGTAGAATCAAATACATTTAGGATTTCAGATAAGAAATTTAAATTTTAAGATTTAATGATAGAAAATTTAAAAATTAAGTATAAAATTGACATTTAAAATTAAAAATTAAGTATATAAAATTATAATTGTCTGAAGTGCTGTTTTAATTTGATGTTAAACTGTCCCTTAGACAGTCCAAACTCGAATAGGTGCTCAACATCGGTAATGCTCTGAAGAATAAAGGGAGAGTCTACATGACCCAAAAGTATATTTCCCAAAAAACTTGCACAATGTTTTTGCCTGCGATTAACCAAAGTTGCAATATTATATGCCTTTACAGCGTACAGTGTAAGATGGTAAGAGGGCCAGGTTCTCATGGAATGGTAAATTCTAGTTGTAGTTCCAGTTTATTTTTTTCATAATATAGAGTAAGACTCGCTTTTGTACACCCTCAATTCTATTAATGTGGTCAGCGTTATGGGGGCACCAAACTGCTACTGCATATTCAAGCTGAGATCTAATGTATGCAAAGTATAGTGCAAAAAGTGCATTTTGGTCTTTAATCTCGGTGGTCCAGCGACGAAGAAAACCGAACATGGAATTGGCTTTCGATATACTCTGATCGATGTGTCTGGAGAGTGAAATATCACAGACAAATGTTACACCTAGATCTTTAATTGTGGTGACTCGTTCAATTAATGTTCCATTTATATTATAATTGGTAATTATAGTACATGTTTTCCTATGGTATGACATTATATTGCATTTTTTAAAAATATTGAGTTTTAACTGGTTCACTTCACACCAGGAACAAATCTTGTCAATATCCTCTTGAAGCTTGTAAGAGTCACTTCTATCGTTAATTGTTCGGAATATTTTAAGATCATCAGCAAATAAAAGCGCAGAAGAGTGTTGAATTATTTTAGTGATGTCGTCAATAAATATCAGGAAGCGATAGGGACCAATATTTGAATCCTGGGGTACACCAGATTTTGCTAAAATAGGATTGGACTTTTCACCAGCTATTTCGATAAATAGGTATCTCTTCGTTAAGTAAGATTGAAACCATTTGACGAACATTGATGAAAATCCAAACTTGTCAAGTTTAATCAATATCTGGCGATGTTGAATGGAGTCAAAAGCTTTACT
Source organism: Tipula lateralis (assembly GCA_963932295.1). NCBI lineage: Eukaryota > Metazoa > Arthropoda > Insecta > Diptera > Tipulidae > Tipula > Tipula lateralis. The sequence continues at coordinate 166,298,929 of OZ010738.1, forward strand.
GAAGTCAGTGTATATGGTGTCAATTTTGCGATGATTTTCTAAAGCTTTAGTAGTAATGCTAGTAAACTCAAATAGGTTGGTGGTAGTTGATCTATCAGGCATAAATCCATGTTGATGAAATGATAGATGGCTTAAAAGTGTTTTCTTGAAGGAATTGCAGACTAATATTTCAAATAATTTAGGTAAAATTGAAGTGGTTGCAATTCCACGATAGCAGGAAATTTAATTTCTTTTACCAGATTTGAAAATCGGCGTGATTCTCGAAATTTTCCATTTATCAGGGAAAATTCCGATTTGCAATGATTTATTAAAGATGAGTTTTAAAGGCTTGCAAACTACATCAGCCAATAATTTAATGATGGATGAAGGGATAGAATCAGGTCCACAGCCACCTCCTAGTGATTTGATTTCAGTTAGTATCTCCTCTTCAGAAAAAGTTTGGATATGTATTGAATAATTTGCGTAGCTTGGAGGATGATTATTACAAGGTGAATTATCAGGATGCTGTTAAAGTTAGCCGAAAGTTTCCAGCCGAAAAAATAAAAAAATCGATAATGCAGATTGTGTCTTTGCTATTCCAGCCGAAAGTTGAAAATTGTATATTTTTTTGATTGATTTCTAACCGAAAATTTTTCTCCGACATTTTCCAGCCAAAAAAAAATTGATGTTACGAAAAATTATTAAACAAACGGAAAAACACTTATATAAATAACTCATATGTAATATTGAATAAATTCAGAAATCTCTATAAAATCAACCTTTAAAGTGTTATGGCTAGATATAAGTTTATTTTAAGCGGTTTGTCAATGGCTATCACTCAAAAAATATTTGGGTCTAGTTTCATGTGGGGAGTCCGGGAAAATTCGATTCATTGAACCCATAGTGCAAACTTCTAAAATCTCTATGAAATCAACCTATAAAGTGTTATGGCTGGTTCAATGAATCGAATTTTCCCGGAATCCTCACATGAAACTTGACCCAAACTTTTTTCCAGTGATAGCCATTGACAAACCGCTTAAAATAAATTTATATCCAGCCATAACACTTTAAAGGTTGATTTTATAGAGATTTTAGAAGTTTGCACTACGGGTTCAATGAATCGAATTTTCCCGGACTCCCCACATGAAACTTGACCAAAATTTTTTACCACTGATAGCCATTGGCAAACCGCTTAAAATAAACTTATATCCAGCCATAACACTTTAAAGGTTGATTTTATAGAGATTTTAGAAGTTTGCACTATGGGTTCAATGAATCGAATTTTCCCGGACTCCCCACATGAAACTTGACCCAAATTTTTTTTGAGTGATAGCCAATGGCAAACTGCTTAAAATAAATTTATATCCAGCCATAACACTTTAAAGGTTGATTTTATAGAGATTTTAGAAGTTTGCACTACGGGTTCAGTGAATCGAATTTTCCGAGACTCCCCACTAAAAACTTGACCCAAATTTTTTGCCACTGATAGCCATTGACAAACCGCTTAAAATAAACTTATATCCAGCCATAACACTTTAAAGGTTGATTTTATAGAGATTTCTGAATTTATTCAATATTACATATGAGTTATTTATATAAGTGTTTTTCCGTTTGTTTAATAATTTTTCGTAACATCAATTTTTTTTTGGCTGGAAAATGTCGGAGAAAAATTTTCGGTTAGAAATCAATCAAAAAAATATACAATTTTCAACTTTCGGCTGGAATAGCAAAGACACTGCATTATCGATTTTTTTATTTTTTCGGCTGGAAACTTTCGGCTAACTTTAACAGCATATTATCAGGACTGTAAATTGTTTGGAAAAATGATGAGTACAGGCTTGCTATTTCTTTGAGTTCTGATGCACATGATCTATCCAGATGCATAGTGGCCGGATATCCTTTAGTTTTCCTCTTGTCGCTGAAAAAATTCCAGAAATATTTGGGATCACTTTTAATATTATTTTGAACTTTGATGATGTATTTCTTGAAACAATCATCATAGTACGCATTGAATTGTTCCTTAGTTGCAATAAATTTTTGTTTATCTTCATCTGAATAGGTACGTCTTATTTTTAATACGCGTGGTCTTTTCTATTTTTCAAATTGATTAATTTATCATCGTACCATGGCTGATGGATGATTGATGTAGTTTTTGTTAGCGGTACAAACTGATCGAATCCATTGAAAATATATCATAGAAATTGTTAATATTAGTGTTAATATCAGTTAATCCATCAATTTCCTCGTCCCAATTTTTATTATTCAAGAAGACTTTAAGTCCAACGATGTTAGTAGCCTTAGCAAAGTTATGTCGTATACCTGATTCTTGATGGAAATTGCAGTGTTCGTTAATTTCTGATGGTGCTGTAATCGCGACAGCTTAATGATGAATGGTGGGAGTTAAACTTCGAACTCCACAGAGTGGCATTGATTGACAGCTAGGGCGCTGGATCAACCAGCCGATGAAGACGTTTGTCTTGAAATGTATGGCATCTTATATGTGGGTCTGTAATATTCGTTTCGCTAGGCCGGTTTCGATCTGATGACGTCATTGATTCGTTGAGTGATCGAAAAGATCAAATCCATCTCATCAGGCATATGCGACCGGACTTGATGTATATATGACTTCTATATGATGTATATATGAGGCTATGTTGCAACAGTTCTAGCGAATTTACAGAATTTGACTCGAAATCTTTTTTTGATTATTTTGTTAATAATTCACTATTGTGGCGTGACTATTCTTCGTATTTTGTGAACGCCACTTATATTAAAGCTGAATTCCATGGATTTGTTCCATATCGTTGCATGTAAATGGTGACTGTGATTCATTTACTTTAAAGATGTCAACTTCGTTTGCTAGGAATAAGTCAAGAAAGTTACCATTTACATTTGGAAGATGATTTATTTGGTTTACATCAAAGTAAAAGCAGGCATCAATAAAACAACACTCAATATCAGATAGAGTAGAAGATGGAAGCATGTATTTTAGATCTTCGTCATTAGACCAGGTCACATTGGTAAGGTTGAAATCTCCCACTACTACCAAAGAATTACCCGGCTTAGTAAGATTATAAATTTCTTGGATCGATTCCATGCAGTTTGCGTATGTTTCACTTGGTGAAGAGGGTGGTATGTCCACAGTATAAATGTATATTTTTTTCTTATTGATTGTTATTATTACACAGGCATGTTCGACTTGACAACAGGAGAGTTGAATTTTTTCACTAGTAATTGAAGCGTTCACGGCAATTAGTACTCCGCCGCCCGTTAATTGTTTGTTCGTTGATGAGGAACGGTCACATCTGTAGACGACATAATCACTAGGGAAGAATTCCGTGCTCTGAATATTATTATTAAAATTTGTTTCCACAATAATATAGAATGAGAACAGGGTTTTCCGAACGAAATTAAGAAATTGATATGCTTTTTCTAGACATATTGTTGACATTTTGATAGTAGATTGTATGATTGGTATTGGTGATGATACTATCGACTTGATAAACTGATGACGAGACGGTGTTTATATTGGGTTGGGGCCTTCTGGTGTTATCCGAAAAACCGTCCTTTTTTTAAACTCAAATTCTTTGACAAGGATTCCATTAGGCCAAAGATTCGGATTTGCTGCCTTTGCAAAGTCTTCTTGAGTGAAACTAATCCTAAATGATGTTCTTATTTGTACACCTTTAATCCATTAAGTAAGATTGAAACCATATGACAAACATTGCGACGAAAAACCAAACTTGTCAAGTTAAATCAATATCTGGCGATGTTGAATGGAGTCAAAAGCTTTACTGAAGTCAGTGTATATGGTGTCCGTGTTCGATAGCCAAGCGTTGACATTTGATTTATCGGATTAATGAATGATTGCTCCAATAAATCCAATGAGTCACCTCTCAGAACTAGGCCAGACATACTGACACCTGGCGAGGACCTCGACGACCCGTTTTACCATTTAAATAGGCCGATGATTATATATAGTAGTAATTAATTTTTAACAAAACCAAATTATTAATTAAAATTATCTTTTATTTATCATTTTAGTTCTATCACTCCAGGAGCTGTGCTGTCGGACAATAGTTAGGCGTACAAGTGTATATGCAATAGATACGTTACCATTACCACCATCTGTAAAATCACATTTAAAATCGTACGCACTAACTTCATCCCAATGTATAAACACATTTAACAATAGTTCTAAGAATCGTAGATGTAAGACACCAACACAAATTAAGAATAATACAAGAAATAGTTGTTGTATATCGTGATTTAGATCGTACATCACCATCTTTTCAGAACTACAAATGTACAACAACAATTTAACAATTTTATTTAATAAGTAATTATAGTGATTAATTGTGTTAATATTTAATTTATTTCATTTGATTAATTTTTGTAAGTTTTATAATTGTATTTCTTTTTAACAAAAATCAAAATTATTTTTCTATTCCCTTAATTTAGCACTAAGCAACGTTATCAATCGACGACGTCTTATTTGTTTGTTTTTATACGTATATGTGCTGTGTGGTTTGATGAAATTTTTATAATTAATAAAATGACGTGAAATAATTTGCGCGATTAATCGGTGAGTACCACTCGCTCAAAATCACATCATCTCTTAGCTCGTTCGCCCAATGTCAATGTTGTCTGTGTGTTAACGATCGATTTAGATCAATATACTGCTCGATTCAACTTGTGTATTGTTGACACGTAGCGTAACTCATTCGAGTGTGAGAAAGCATAACGTACGTCGAACTTTATATTCCACCCCTTGTACAATAATTAACCCTAGCACGTGATTCCTTTAAGATTGTTATTTAATCCGATTACGTGATGTATAGATTTGACGTATTATATCGACATGCTAATTTTACTTACTAAATGAAACCGTATAAAAGCTCCTCAATGTATTGTTATATGCTAGTTTGTGTAAACATATAATAACTCATCACACTCTGTACTATATATATGTCGGGAGTGAGGTGAGCATGTATGAAAAATACCGATAGACATGCAACTCTAGTTTCAATTGATAATTTTGTATTGTGTTACACAAGTTGGTGTTTATGATTCTCTACAGAATTCTCAACAAAGTTTATTGAAAAATAGGTTGACAGTTTTTAGGGAAGTCGATTTAGTTTTATTGTAGATGTATATATGGATGACAGTCGCTACAGATATTTCCTGTCGATGATTTTTATTTATTTCGCCATAAATGGGAATTTATAATAATGTGATATAGTATGATGTTAGTGCCTCATGTGTCCCAATTTAATGGGAATGGATCTGGTTCTACAGACAAAATGACATGTTCGCGTAATAATTGCTGCTGGTTGAAGTGTTTCTTGTATGTTGTGATATAAGATCACTACCAACGTGACGCGAGAGAAACTCATCCAAAATGTTGGATCTCGTTACCTATGGAAATTAAGCTTGTTGTGTTTGTAAACTTCGGGGAATGTTGATAGTTTTCAGTAAAATCAGGAGATGTATTGCATCCTATACCTTGGCTTGACTGTCTAAGGATCTAAAAACATAGTTCTTGCCTTTCTTATAAATTAATCAAAGCTTGTAGTATTAGATGATTTAGATCAAATGATTTGGATCAGATCACATTTTCCATGTAAACCACTGACGCATTTTGATCAAAATAATAGTTTGGTTCAAAATGTGTCATTGGTTTACATGGAAAATATGATCTGATATGAATCAGTTGAAATCATGAAATGCGGCTATTGATAACGTTTGTTGGGGATTTTCGTCGAGAATTAACATGGAATAAATTCAGGTTAAAATATCGATATGTTGCATGTATATTAGACCTTATCCTGCTATAATAAATTTCTGGAGATCTAGTGCCTGTCGAGCAATCATGTAGACATCGTCATGATGTGAGTAAGTTGTTGGATCATATCTTTCGTCTGATAACATTACAGGAAAGCACTAACTGCAATCTTATTAGACAGGCAAAGCTGTTGTTTCTTCCGTACGGGTTATAGTATGTCCGGTTGAGTGTTTCTGATTTTGTTCATACATTTCCCATTTTATTCTCTTTCATGAGTTAAGTAGAGTCTAGTAGATTTTAAAGTAATCTAGCATCGAAAGCTTCGTGATAAAGCTTTCGATTAAGACGATCATCACTAAGTTGGAAAATGGAAGCTTTGATCACAGTTTGGAGTATGCCGTTCCGTAAGAGTTCACCCAGAACTGTACTTCAACCCTTGCCGAACGATCATCTAGATCAATCCACTCTACTATATTTTACAAACGCGTATTAAAAGCCCTCATCTGCAGGCTCACTTCAATATCTTCCCTCCTGAACGTTCCTTGGATTGGCGCGATCGGTCAACTACCGATGCGACTTAAATCCTTATGGATTAAATCCTTTTAAGCTGGGCATACTGCATGGAATTTGACCTTATCCTCTGATAATGAAATGCTTGGAGATATAACACCCGTCTAGTATTTTTTCTTAATGATTCATGTTTTGGTTTGGATCCTTTTCAACTGATTTTGTTTACATTAGTATAGCACTAACTGTAGCCTGACTAGACAATCAAACCATTCATACCGTTTTATCGGGTTGTAGTATGCTCGATTGACTATCTCTGATTTTATTTAATCGTGAACGTTGGTTTTTGGTTGAACATTCATTCATACTATAACTGAGCTATCCCCATGCTCCATTTCTCAGTTTAGTAAATTCTATCGGATTTTAAAACAATGCATCGTGATAAAGGAAATTAATTTTAAAAGCGTTGATCAGGGCTTAGACTATTCCGTTTTGTATGAGTTTATCCAGAAGCTGTTCTTCAACGCTTGCGGTCATCTAGATCAACCCACTATACGATATTTGGCTCACTTCGTTATCTTCGCTCCTAAACTTTGCTTGGGATGGCGTGATTGGTCATCTACCGATGGCGACTTAAATTCTTTTAGGCTAGATATATTGCATGACCAATTCTAGCCAATATTTTCCGATAATGAAATTCTTGGAGATTTAATGCACGTCGAAGAGCTTTGTGATTTCGTTTGCATCAGTATAGCACTAACTGTAACCTTACTAGACAATTAAACCATTCATACTCTTTTATACTGATTATAGTATATCCGGTTGTCTGTCTCTAATTTTGTTTAATCGTGAGTCTTGTTAATTGTGGTAATGCTTCCTAGTGAACTGATGTTGAATTATTACCGAATGACATGACCGATGTAAGACCCTAAACACTATTATTCAGCCTGTGGAAAATAACTAAATCGATTATTGGTTGTCTCATTGAAACAAACATTCTAGCAAATCTAGCATAGACTATCATCTGACATTATAGTGGAATTTCAAATAGGCGAGTACTATGTGCCTTTTGTAAATTGAAATGTTTTGCAATAATAAATCGCGTTAAAAATTTCTAGTCATAATTGTTATGTAATCGCTAGACAAGTTGTAATGGATTGGTGAGATCTTATGAATGAGTGTATAATGTAATTAATTTATTATTGAATAATCTACCAAATATTAATTATATAATAATTATTTTTTTTATTAATTAAATTAATTTTTGTACCGCCTACTTTTATTGATTGTGTCGTTATCAAACCACTCACTCCAGACGGTCCAAAGAATGGATCTTAATAATAAAATATTTCTTTATTATGTTTACAAATATAATTTACATAAAATAATATGTAATTTAATGATATGCTCCTTTTTATATTAATTATTAATTAATGTACTTATTTATTAATTTGTTTTGTGTTTTTATTAAATAAAATTAAATTATATAAACGATTTGAGAAGGAATAAATAGCACATTAGTCCACTCAAAAATATTTAAAGCAATTTAATTAATTAATTTCGTTGTTAATTATTTATAATGTTAAATTATTCGGATATAATTTTATTTTTAATAAAAATACAGCAACTGAAAAAGGATTGAAAAATGCAGATTAGATAAGAAAGAAATTAATTGAAAACCTGATACAAATATAAGAATATAAGTTTTGTAATTTTTACTATACATAAGATATATACAACATTAATATTTCTATTTAATTAATTTAAACAAATTGAAAAGTAAAAAATCTGAAATAAAAAATTTTGAAAATTTATTAATTTTTGTAATTGATTGAAAAAAAAAACAAAATTGATTGTTTAATTATTAAAAAATAGAACGTTTAGGGCAAATGATGCATTCGGGATGGTAAGTAAAGTGATCAGCAAGTAAAACGAGTGACCCAATTTGGAGGGCATACCGAGATTGGTCCGAACAGAAGTCACGCTTGAGTGAATTGGGAGGTCTAAAAGGCAAGTGGTGATCAAAAAAGGCAAGTGGTGTTACAATACTTTTACTGCGTCTTGATATAATGTTTCTATTCAAACTATTACAGATTAACACATGTCGTCGAATTTAAGATGAGCCTTTGTGGGTACGAGTCGAACAAACGAGAAGATGTCGCATTCTGGTAATAAAGCTTCGAACTATGATTTCATTATAACGAACCGATTAATGGAATTAGGATGTCTGAATAGAAGTGAGTACATTTCATACATTGTATTAACCAAGTAGAACTGACTTTTTGCATTTTATTTTAGATTATCAGAAAAGTACAAGGTTCCACACTTGTAATGAAAATATTAATTTTGATAAGATGCAAAAGTGGTTATACAACATTCTACGACTTCTCTGGTGGAACTGACGATACTAAACTGGCGGTTTTGGTAGCTACCGGTTCGTGTATCAATCGTTCGAATTTGCGGTGGCAAAAATCTTATTTGATTTTGAACGTTCATGAAGATCCAGATTATTGGGCATGCACCATGGGTTTTAGATATTGGAATACAAGGACAGATGGAACCAATTTTATACACAGGAGGCATCAGAATAGAAGATATCACACATTTAATGAAGTTATTATAGGTTCTAATTTTTTACGTAGGTCTAAAGGTAGATCGTGACAACACGACAGTAATTTAAAAAAACACATAAGGAATTTTCAAAACAATATGGACCAAGAAATGTCAATATCATTCGGTTTCCAGTGAGATAAAATAAAGGTGTCTTCTGAGAAAGAAATACAATCTAAATGAACATTATGATCTACTTAGTTCTTAACCCAATCATTTCATTCATTAAGTTCATGTCAAAAATCAAACTTTTGCTGTGACGAAAGATTGGAGACTCATAATTAGGTGGTAATTTGTACTTACATGCACTTAACTGGTAAATTTATTATTGTTTTTTGTATGTATTTCAATGAACCTAACCCAGAAAAACTTACTTCCTTTATTATCCTAAGACACCATTCATACTTCCACTCGATTGATTGTTATAAATTCATACTTGCCTTGTATACACATCGACCTCCTTTTATGCAATCAGTCAGATTTGTGGTTTACCTAAGGATATCGTAATCTGCTCTACTCCTGCGATATTTGGTACAGTTTAGCAGGATGTGCTTCTCAGTTACGCCGCACATTTCACATTCATTATTTTCAACCAAACTACATTTAAACAAACATTTTCCAATTACCATGATTCAATCTGATTCTCTCAATGGCACTTAACATTTTGGCCCTCCTTTCAAGCTCCTTATAAAAATTCGTTTACTCAAGAGTACTCACTGTCTCTCTTCCATATTGTTATGTGATGGAATCCATCGAATGATTACATCGACATTAAATTATTGTCGATAAAATTTTCCAACATTCGTTCTTTCAACATACATTCCAACACTCACTCCTTTTATGATTTTTGCTAGCATCTGTATGTAATTTCATAATCTCCATACTGACTATTCACTCTCTCAAATATCGGTTTAGTCATAATTTCATTCATTCCCTTGGAATAAACCACCTATTCTATACACAAAGTAAGATGGGTTTGGACCAGTGTTGCCGAAGTTTAAAATAATATCAATGTTTTCAAATATGTATAACACTAAGTCTGTAAGTCGGTTTATACACTCCACCTCTTTGTAATATTATTTTCATTTCACTGAAAAGAATATCTTCCTAATCACCATTCGTACTGTTTCTGCCATTGTAATCCACTCTCTCCTAAAATGGAGAGCTAGATCACCCATTTCAGAATATAGGGTGTGAATCGGGGTTGAGTTTATCGCACCCAATACCGCCCTTGCACATTCATTCTCAATTCGCATTAATTGGCTAAAAGCTACTTTCGCTTCCATACGTCATTCTGCAAGATACCAATGCCTTTCGCAACATATTAGTTATACCATGACGAGTGCCTCATAATCGTTCCTTACAGTTATCTGCCAAATACTTCATAAACATATGAAATTAAACCGTCGATCAATCCATATAGCCAAACACCTATGTAAATTTACTTGCTCAATTTGTCGTTCATGTATTCTGATGTCAAGTTCTCTATTGTTTACTCTAAAACTCAAACTGGCACACTTATTCGGATTAAGATTCAAACTAGTCAACTACTCTTGCCAATTACTACAAAATCAACCGCAAATTGCAAAACAATCTTATCTGTCGCATTAATTTGGTGAACAGCAGCGGTATAAAGGTTGAAAAAAATAGGAGATATTTTACTTCCTTGAGAAAGTCCAAGATTCACTACTCCCTAAAGCATGTAGTTCTGTCCTTTGAAAATGACCTTTCTATCACACATAATTTGATGTAATTTCCACGGCACCACATAACAATTCAACATCCAAAAATACCGCAACTACCTTTTTATTCTCTTTCCTTACTTTCCATACAAACTTCTCAATACATTCAATGGCAGAGTGGCCCTTACGGAAACCGTATACATATTGCTCTTTCAACATTCCATTCAATAGCTTATCAAATACATTCAACATATTCCTCTATAATTTTTTGCCTCATTTGGATCTCTATCCCGGCCTTTAGAAGGCTTTTATAGTTGACTCAATCATTTATTTATAAATTATGATAGTACGTATAAGTCAATGGCCGAGTGGTTAGAGTTCGCACCCTAGTGGTGGTCGAAAATAATCTGTTTCGAATTCTCTACCAGAAGATTTTGTTTCTGGGGTGATTTAAAAATGTTTATGTTGTAGGTCAGTGAGGGACATCGTTAGCCTCCTCCTCTCATCAGTGGCTATCCGACTAGTCGGTCTTTTCGCAATTTACAGCGAGGTACAAAATAAAGTTCTAAGTTTTAATAAACTCTCCTTCAGACGTTTTAATTTTGATCCGCGGTTTTAATCATCAATAATCCGGATTCGAAGCGTGAGAGTATGTACGAGCGGAACCTATTGAGACTAGGATCGAAGATGATATGACATTTTTCTTTGTCAACATATGAATCTGCGATATCTCACTGGAGTTTCTTGCAGCAAGGGTGCAATCTGAACAAGGCATTATCATTTGATTATTTATGATAATCGCATAGTATACAGAGAATAAAACTGGAGAGACAAATGGTTCCTAACATTCGATGGTTTATGCGTTGTTGATACAAACCAAGTTATTCATTAATGAGATCGAGAATACTGCAATAAGATATAAAATTAGAGTCAAGCTTTCCGTTTAAACGAAAAATCACTCGAAAAAATGCTCTAGATGTTAATCAATCGCTCATTATATTACAACTGATCTTGTTTTTCTAAAACGTAAAATCGTAAAAAAATTCAGTCAAAAGCTACTTTTCTCGCTCTACGGTAGAGGCTCCCTTTCTATTTTTTAACTTTCTTTTGTGTCAATTTTATAATTTTACCAGGAAAGCAGAAATGACGAAATAAACAAAAAAAAGTTAATTATATTCCTGAGGCTCCTCCCATTTTAGAATAGTGGACAATAGAATTCCCGTTTTAAATTTAAAAAAAAATATTCAAACCTAGTTTCAGTTTTACACAAGCCGTACAATGCGAATAGCAACGAATTTGATTTTATTTAATCTATTTGAATTCGCAATATGGCTTGTATATGTTACTGTCTAAAGTTTTGAGTCAAACCAGTATTTTTATACTTTTTACAAATTCTTGCAGCCTGGTAGTTGAATATGATATTTGAGAGAAAATTGTTTTTGTTAAATATTCGGAATAAAACGAATTAAACCGAAGTTTTAATGTAAAAAATTAATTTATCACATTAGTTGTGATAACAGCGGTGGTAGAGTGGATAAGGTGATGGTAGTAGACTGCGTTTTTCAAAAATAAACAGTTTCGAATCCGGAGCGTTGGTTTCCGTCGTCTTTTTTTTTAATTCAGGATTTATTTGATTTGCAAAAGAGTTTTTGATGAAAAAAGATGAAATTATGCAGATGATTAAGGTAAGTATAAAATACTTGGAACTGTAGGTAAGTATTTCAGAACCTTTAAAATAATCCATGGTGGACATGAAGATCGAACGAGGCAATAATAATAGTTTGATCTACCGGCCGAATGGCAGCGCCATCGTCGCAGCAAGTCAATTATTATTTGAAAATTTGGTACTCATACCAGGCGAGCAGAAATCGACTAACCAAAACAAGTAAAACGTTATGCGAATGTGACAAACAAACCCAACAACAACAATTTTGTTTTTAAATTAGGACACACCCATTATATAATTACGTTTGACAAGAAAGAATAACAAACCGAATACCTACTTTGATATGTACAATTCTGCTATCCTGTTACTAAAATACAAATTTTCGTTCGAAAAGAGTGAAATTTTTTGCATTTTCTGTGACGTCATTCTCGCCTTGTAAATTATCGAAAGCTGCATGATGGGATTCTCCCGCAGATTTATTTACACTGGTTTCGATCACGACGATCATCGTTGAGTTGGGAAATTGAATTAGCGATTGATTTGGGTTTCGATTCTACTTCCAAATTCTTCAGTGGAAATGGAAAATGAGCTGCCTTTCTGATTTTTCCAAATGTTTCGAATAGTGTAACCAAATTTACGCTACACGGAATAAATAAGTCGAAATGATGATAAAAATGGAAGCAACTGGAAGAACCTTAGACAGTCGTTGAAGTCAATTTTTATGTGTAAATTTGATAATTATACCAGGCAAGCAGAAATCGACTAACCAAAACAAGTATAACATTATACGACAAACCGAATCCAACAACAACATTTTTTTAGTATTAGGCCACACCCATTATATAATTGCGTAAGTTCAACAAACCGAATACCATTTTTGATACATATAATTCTGCTGTCCTGTTACTCAAATTAAAATTTTCGTCCGATTTTCTGTTATCGAAAGCCTACTTTGATCAGAAGCGTTTCGTAAGCTCCACATGGATCAGAGAAATTGAATTTGAGAGCGTTGATCAGAATTTCAATTCTCTTCCAAATGTGTCATCTTTCAATTTCTAACGTGTGGCACTCCGTATAAGAGTACCCAACAGCCAGCTTGAACGCTTGATCGATCAAGTCACTCTACCACCGATATCATGAGCGTTTACGATATTTCACAAACGCGTATTAAGTGTTCTTATCTGGCTCACTACAATATCTTCGCTCCTGTCCCTCGATCATCATCAATTTTTGTGTGTAAATTTGATAATTATACCAGGCGAGCAGAATTCTACTAACCAAAACAAGTAAAACATTATGCAACAAACCAAGCCCAACAACAACATTTTTTTTAAATTAGGACACTCCCATTATATAATTATATACGTATAACAAGAAAGAATGACAAACCGAATACTAACTTTGATACGTATAATTCTGCTATCCTGTTACTCAAATTAAAATTTTCGTCCGAAAAGTGTGAATTTTTTACATTTTCTGTGACGTCATTCTCGCTTAGTAATGAAGCTTTCAATTAAGACAAACATCGCTAAGATGGGAAGTTGTATTTGAGAACGTTGATCATAGTTTAGAGTATTCCGCTCCGTATGAGTTAATCCAGAAGCTTTACTTCGACCCTTGCCGAACGGTCATCTAGATCAATGTTTTACAAACGCGTATTAGGAAGTACCTTAATTTGTTGGCTCAATTTGTCTTCGCTCCTGAATGGGATTGCGCGATTCTTCAGCTACCGAAAATCTGGTAAAATGAAAAGCTAGAACTGAGCTTTAATTCCGAGGTCAATTTAAATGTGTAAATTTGGTAATTATACCAGGCGAGCAGAAATCGAATAACCAAAACAAGTATAATAAATACGACAAATCAAATCCAACAACAAAATTTTGTTAGTATTAGGTCACACGCATTATATAATTAACAAACCGAATACCAATTTTGAAACGTATAATTCTGCTGTCCTGTTACTCAAATTAAAATTTTCGTCCGAAAAAAGTGAATTTTTTGCATTTTCTGTGTTTCTCGCCTATCGTTGTTAGAAAGCTCTACTTTGATCAGAAGCGTTTCGAAAGCTCCACATTGATCAGCGAAATTGGATTTGAGAGCGTTGATCAGGAGCATTTTGATTATGCGTCATCTTTGAATTCCTAACGTGTACCGCTCCGTATAAGAGTACCCAAAAGCCAGCTTGAACGCTTGATCGATCAAGTCACTCTACCACCGATATCATGAGCGTTTCGGATTAAGTGTTCTTATCTGGCTCACTTCAATATCTTTGCTCCTGTTCTGGACGTCAAATTTTTGTGTAAATTTGATAATAATTATACCAGGCGAGCAGAATTCTACTAACCAAAACAAGTAAAACATTATGCAACAAACCAAGCCCAACAACAACATTTTTTTTAAATTAGGACACTCCCATTATATAATTATATACGTATAACAAGAAAGAATGACAAACCAAATACTAACTTTGATACGTATAATTCTGCTATCCTGTTACTCAAATTAAAATTTTCGTCCGAAAAAAGTGAATTTTTTGTATTTTCTGTGACGTCATTCTCGCTTAGTAATTAAGATGAACATCGCTAAGATGTTGAGAACGTTGATCAGAGTTTAGAGTATGGTTGATCCAGAAGCTTTACTTCGACCCTTGCCGAACGATTATCTAGATCAATGTTTAACAAACGCGTATTAAGTGCCCTAATTTGTTGGCTCCTGAATGGGATTGCGCAATTCCGAAAATCTGGTAAAATGAAAAGCCCCAGATGCTTTTCATAATTCCCAGAAAGTAAACGTCAATTTTAATGTGTAAATTTGTTAATTATACCAGGCGATCAGAAATCTACTATCCAAAACAAGTATATCGTTATGCGACAAATCAAATCCAACAACAACAATTTTATTTAACTAGGACACACCCTTTATTTGATTGATTAGTTGAATATTAAAAAATACAAACGAAATATCAACTTTGTTATGTAGAATTCTGCTATCCTGTTACTCAAATAAAAATTTTGTTCATGAAAAACGTTCGAATGTCATTCGCCTCGTATCGAATAACTTGTGATAACTTGTGAACGCTGATCAGGCATTTGATTCATCTTCCTAAGCTTTTACACCTGTGCTTAAATATAAATCTTTTCAAGTTTTATGTAGTGAAAATAGGGAAATCGATGATGTGGAACGTTAGAACGGTAAGGACGTTAAAAAGGACCTGCAAAGATGTCTGACGGCCAGCTCAACAGATTATTATCGTTCAGTAAAAGAAAGACATTCTCGTTGATTATTGGTATAAATAGTTCAACATTACGTCATCATGCTCTTTTTGTCATCGCTTAGTTGGGAAATTGAATTTGCGAGCGTTGATTAGGGTTTCGATCCAGACCTTTGATTAATAAAGCTTTACATTACATAACTCACGGTGATGTGGATTGAGCAGTACAGCATTTAACGTGCTCAGACGGTGAAAAGGGAAGGGGAGAGGATGTGTGTTTATTTAGTGGGTTATTTTGGACGCCTCAAAACGTTATTAAAAGCTCCAGTGTTCTTCCAAATAATAAAAATCTTTAAATATGTGTTTTTATTCATAATTTATTTTTTTCATTTTTTTTTATTTGTTTTTTATTGATTTAACATTCATTTTTCCTTCACGAATAATTTTGGTTTTGTTGTCACTAAATATATTGTTTTTTTTTAACTACAGATTCACGTTATGTTCTCCATTTGTTATTTGGATATGATTAATGTTTCCCTCTTATGTAGTATTCAATAAATAAACCCAAATAAATATATAATTAATTTTAATTGCATAAATTATACATTAATTAAAATATCCAAAGAGAGATAAATTAAATATTTCAAATCGACCGGTAATTTTGTGTGTTTGCCTACATAATTATTTATATAATATATTATATAGTGCAATGTGTGTCTCGGGCAGTGGATTGCTGTGTACCAAATTTAATTTTTTATGTATTTCCAAATCCAAAATTTTTTAAATTTTTTTTTCTTATTAATTAATTGTTTTTTTAATTAATCGTCTTAACATTAAGAAAATTTACAATTTTACACGTTAGTTTTTCATTATTATATTAAAAATGAAATCATAATAATTAAGAATTACTACATTGTTTGTTGCCAATTTGATTAATTTACAGAATTTAATTAATTATATATTAAATGCCGATTACAATGAATAAAAATAAAAATAAAATAATTATATTTTTATTTATATGTAAAAAAAATTCACAAAAATAATTTATTATTTATATAATTTATTTTTTTTTTAATCCAATTGTTTAATTAAATGCAATCATCTGTCCGACATAATTTTATATATTTAATTTATAGTTTTATAAATTATAATTTTTTTTAATAATTTAATTAATTTTTTTTTGTGTTATAGAAGGATACATATACCATGCTTTTTTAAACGTTTTTATATATTTTTTCTTTTTAAATTAAATAATAAAATAAATTAAATACGCGGATTATTTAATTATTATATATTTCCAATATACATACATTATGCATTTTGTTTTTTATTTTATATAATATAACAAGAAAACATAAAATTAATAAATAATTAATTTATTTATTTTTGGGTGTGTGTTGTGTGACTGTGTATGTGTGTGTGTGTGTGTGAATAATTAATATAATTAAATTAAATTTTTAATACAATAATTATATTTATATAATTCATAATGTAAACAATAAATATTTATATAAATATGTATAATTTTTTGTATTATTTTATTTTATTTGTTTTAAATATATAATTGTACAAGAAGCAACATTTTTTATATATATGTATATATATTTATAATAATTAATTATAATAATTTAATTTATCGATTAATTTTTAATTCCATATTTTAATTAATTATTTTATTTTTTTGTTCTGTTATATAATTTTTGTTGTTCACTTATAAACTAAAATTAAAAAGAAGCTGCATGTTTATTTAATTAATTATATTTTTTACAATGTTTTTGGTTTTTTTTTATTTATAAAATAATTGATATTTTTTTTTTGTAATTTTTAATTGTTTTTTAGTTACATAATAATTATAATTCTTACTATATATTATATTTATAATTAATATTATTTTATTTGCAAATTTATTCTATATTTTATTTATTTATGTTATTTTATATATAACAAATATTAATTTTATGCCAAATTTAAATTAAATTACAAAAAAGGAAATAAATAAGTTTAGTAATATTATATATACAATATTTATATAAATAAAAAATTATTAATTAATTAAGAATTTGTTTCATAATTTTATTTAGTGATTGTTTGTTTTTCATATACATTTATAGTTACGAAGAAGACTTTTTGATTCAATTTAATTAAGTGACGTGGGTGGTTTGTATGAGTAACAGTTTATGGATTCCTATAAACGCAAATTTGTTGCAAGCTGGTTTCGAGCTTTTTGAGATCTAAAGTGCACTCAATACCTTTTCCTAAGCTACCTATTCGCAGCTTTAGTTTATACCACTAATCTGCGAGTGGAACTATAATATCGTCAGCATCAGACATTACGAATATAGTATATAGAATAAGGATTCAGGATAAGATTTGTTTAGTAATCAGCGAGTAAACTATATAATTCTATTATTATATTTATGTATTTAAGAAATAAATAAATAAATAAAATACAAATATACTATATATAGTGTTGTGTAGTGAGTGTGTCTTGTATACGTTAATTAAATTAAAAATATAAATTAAATAACAGATTAACTATTTATGTTTTGTATTTATTTGTTCTATTTTATTATATGTTTATAATATAATTAATTAAAAATAATAAAAAATCGTAATTAATAATAATACTTTGGTTTTTTTTAATATTTCGAGTAATCATTAAAATAAATTTATGATTGATTGTTTTGTGATGAGATTCGATCGGATGATGAACATAAAATAGCTTTGAGGTAGATTTTCTGTAGTAAGCGAAGTTAATTAATGAGAATTTATGGCGCGTACTTATACTCGGAAGACTGTCATTTTTAATTAGTTTTTTGCAAAATAGAATTTCAATCATCATAAATTAGATTTAATTAAGTCTTTGAGTTGCGTGTTTATATAAATAATATAATTAATAAATTATAGGACTGTGTGTGTGTGGGGGTGTTTATGTGGGGGGTGGTGTCTTCGTGTATAGTAATTAATTAATTTAATATTTATGCGATAGTTAATTAGTGAACGTGAATAGTTTTATTATTTATTTAAGGAGCGAGAGATTTTAATCTAAAAATTAGGAAATATATAATTTTAATTTAATAAGTTTTATATTTTTTTGTTTTTAATTATAATTTATAATTTATAAAGCAAGGCTGAATTTTTTTTTAAATTTAATTTTAAGTCCTCATTTTATATATAATTATGGCATATATAATTTATGTACTTATGAATAGAGCATTTTATATAAAATGTTTTTAAAGCTACATAGTTTTTTTTCTGTTTTTTAATTAATTAATTTAATTTAATATTGTTTTTATGCTCGTGTTATAATTTTTTTTTACTTTTTGGGATGACTAGATATTTTATTAATTAATTTATATTTATATTTATATAATATAGTTAATAATAAAAAATAATAATATAGGTAGTAACTACAAGGAAAATTAATTAATAATAAATAATTAAATATATAATATTAATTTATTTAGATTTTTTGTTTTACTTATTTTTCTGATCACTGCAAAGTCGCAATTTATTTATGACTTGTGTTATTTAATATATTATTCTTATTTAATAAAAATTATTATAATTTTTATTAATTAAAAAAATTAAGATGTTATTAATTTTTTTTTGTTCAACATTCAACGATATACAATATTTTCTTCTGTCTTTTTGAATATAATTTACATTTATTTATATTTAATATAATTATATATATTTTATATATTACATTTATTACAAAATATTATGCAAATCTTTGTATGTAATAGACCAACTAGTTTAATAAATAGATCGAAGTTGGTTGGCCCATATTTTTGGTGATATAATTAATTTAGGCGTATGATTCGCTTAATTGTTCGAAGAAATATTCAAAATTGGGATCATTTATTCCGGGAATAGATGAGGGGCTGCTTGGGGGTTGGGCTACATTCCTGTATTGTTGTTGAAATGTTGATAATATATCGCGTATCTTTGCAATGATCTCTTGAACTCAGGCATTTGATTCCTGAAAATATATAGATAGAATAAAGATTTATGATTTTTAGTTGTTTTTTTTTGGTGATTATTGATAACAGAAATGTGTTTTGTTTATTATGATTATTGATTTTTTCGTATGTGGCCATTCAATTTATTATTTGTACGAGCTCTAGGCGATGATGCTCTCTATGTCGGAGGTTGTTTCTTCATCGACTTATAATAACTCAAAACCGTTATGTGTTATTACCTGGCTCTAGTTTACTATGATCCAAGTTATAAAATACAAACCTACGCAAACTTCATGCAAGATTGGACTATGAATAAAATCAGGACTATGAATAAAATAGCTTCTCCCACAATTTTAAATTCGATACGTGACTTGCCTGAATCAGTAAATTAATAAATTGTTACGCTACTTATAGCTTATTCTTTAGTTGAATCTAGTTGTTCTTATAGTTGGGATAAAGTGCTTCAACCTTATGAAGAGTAAAACCCAATTACTTAAGCTTCAATAGGGACGTCACAGAAATTAAACGAAAAACAGAGATTTTCAGAAATTACAAAACTATTACTCTGAACATGGTTCAAACGACACATGAATGAATGAACACAACTGGGTAAAACATTTAAAAAATCTGTCATCCTGCCTTCTCAAAACTCTGGTGAAGCTGGTAGTGGTAAACATTCGAGTGACTGAAGAATTGTCAGTATGCGTACTATAAGGCGAGGTCGGTACTACTGAGATCTATACCTTGGTGCATATGATAGAGAAATCGCTTGATAACTTTGGATAGAAAATTGAATTGGATCTATAATATGGGTGAAATTAAGATTATTAACTTCGAGTTGATGGATTGCACCATTGATTGAATGTTACCATACTAGGAGGAGCTGGGGTTTGATAAAGCTTGACTAGCTTGATAGAGTAATCTATAGACAAATACCTGAGAAGGTTCAAAGAGCGGTCAGTATCCGGTTAAGCAGAACAAGTCTCGATAATCGTGTCGTTGCAATTTTTTTCACGGATGGTTTTAAACTGAACGGAAGAATAAGGACCGAAGTCTTCTGTGGCAAGACCGAGCTGGCATGTCTGTTTACGGTTACGTGTATCATGCTTAAATGAAAACGATTGAAGAGAGCTTGAAACATAATGTGTTATGACATTGTTGCAATAATCAGTTTAAGTTATATTACAGATGGCGTTGAATTACTACACATCTAATCTATTAACGAGATTTTTCATAAAAAAAGCTTCAATTGATTTATTTTTTGATGAATAAGGGGTTGTTACAAACCGACACAATTGCCTAGGTAACCACTATAAACCAACCTAGCCTAACCCAGTAAAACACGGATTTAGAACAGAAAGATTAGTCTAACAGAGGAAGCCATGGTTTCTTCTTTGCAAAATGAAAATAAGTAGCTTAAACTACTTAACTCTTACTAAACAGCAACGACCCGATTAGTTTGTCTATAATTAACCTTTAACGATGTACACCTGATTTGCCGCGAATACCCCGTCGAGTTGTTGAGGTAACAAGTAGCTTGCAGTCGAGTTGTTGAGGTAACAAGTAGCTTCACATTTCCATCTTATTCATCGAATTTCAGAGATCACGATTTCATCATGATTTTTACGTATGAGATTTGAGGTATGTTGGAGTTCTGGAGAGCGATTTATATGCCATAGCTCCAAGATGGAATCATGACCGCTCACTAATAGACGAGGTGGCACCATCACTCCCGTCTGGTATATCATGGACTTTCTAGCAATTAGGTGGTTTGATATGCTTGTTAGAATAATGCATGAGAATGTCAGACTATTTGGACAAGGTTTTACTTTGTAATATTAATAAATGAAGCACCGGACAACCGAATAACAAACGAAATATACGTGCAACCTAGTTACCAGTCTGTGAAGAGATATGTTTGGGAATATTTTCAAAACTTCGGTTGTAGATGCTATTCTCGAATATCCCAGAAATCGTGCATGAATTTCTTGAAAATAAATTCTCTTTAAGAGTTTGACATAATCGACTCATTTGCAACGAAGAATTGGCGAGTGAGTTTGACCGAAACCAATGCAGCTAAATTGTTGACATTTGTCTTTAATATATAATGTAGCTGAGGAAAACGTGATGACCACGATGAATCGATTTGGAAAATTAACTTGTGCAATGATTGAAGCCGATCGAACTTTCAAATCGTAAACGTTTCAGTCTTTGCGGTCTAGAAAAACTTGAAGATCCACTGTTTTCGGCTTGTTCAGTATTGAGGTCCATTTCTGACTACGTTAATAAGCCAAATGGCCGTATTTGGGCTGAATAGCAGCCCAAAGTTTAAGAGGTACCGTTACATCCAGACAAAACATCGGTGAAAGCATTGGTATATATTTTTTCCAATATAAATCATAACTGCTGCCTAAAATTGAAGGCCGTGATCTCGACGACATTTGGTTCTAACAAGATGGTGCTACCTTTACCAAACATTCCGTAAAACAATCGCTTTATTTCAAGAACAATTCGGTGAACAGTGAATTTTATGCTTCGGACCAATGAATTCGGGCCTAGGGATAAGCCGGTTAAGATTGAAGTATTTAAGGCCAACATTACTCTCACCATCGAAAATTGGAACTTCAGAATGTACTGATCGAGTCATATGCTTGCTTGAAACCTACTACACCAGACTCAGAATTAATCTTGCGACAACCACCAGATAATGGTCATAATAGTCGCCGCTCTAATTTTGTTGAAGAATGAATGACCATCTCACGCCTTAGACAACCCGAGATCGTTCTTTTGAAATCAACACTTGTTCAATTTGGCTTCAGGGTGTTTTACGTGGATGTGTTCTAGTCACTATAAGGATAATAAAAATAAATCCGAAAACGCCATCTTTCATCCAAACTCTGAATTACAATCACAGTTGGGCGAGTAAATTACATGATGTAAACAACGTAAAAAAACGATTAAATGTAAACAATTGACGCTTCATCTTTTATTAATTTGCAAAAATTATATGTTAAAAACTCGAACAAACCAAAAGGATGGATGTTTTTGGAATGTCAAATGGAACCACTAGAATCTAATGATGTGATCGTACCAAATGTGATTTAGTAAATATACATTTACTAGATAAGTAAAGTCGTGGAGATGTCATATTGAATATTGATAGGGAATGGTTACGTCATTTAATTCCTTACAATCCGATCAAGGTCCCCATATTCTGCGATCTTTTTTCGTACAAAGTTCAACGGATGACTACGCACTCATACTGGGTCTACATATTCCTTGAGATGTATTCTCAAAATAGTCGTGAACAATAATAATCTGAACTTTTTTGACAAAGTTTATAGACTCTATAATCGTGGCCTGTATGATTTTTAGCGTAACATAGAGAAGAACTCCTAATCGAGCTAAGGAGAACGACAGACGAGTCTTGATTATAAACTACATTTGGAAACAAGGACACATCCATGCAAAACAATCCGAGGACAAATTGACGAAGTGTTAATTTCAAATTAGCGGAATCGGGCTGTCTATGACGTGAGAGCGTATCGATCTTCAACAAAATTCACATACTGAGTCTTTTCAATCACAAGATCAAGAGGACTATTATGAAATAATCCGATATGGAATTTTTTCCGATATCGAAAAGCCGATTCACCGCGAATACAAATTGTGGTTTGGTCAGCATGGCCTATCGATACTTTTGGCATTAAAGAGGTTTTAGTAAGAGGTGTCAGAAAAGTTACCACAGGGATAACTGGCTTGTGGCGGCCAAGCGTTCTTAGCGCCGTCGCTTTATGAACCTTCGATGTCGGTTCTTTCTATCATTGTGAAGCAAAATTCACCAATCGTTGGATTGTTCACCCATGTAAGGGAACGTGAGCTGGGTTTAGACCGTCGTGGGGCAGGTTAGTTTTACCCTACTAATGAGTCGTTGTTGCGATAGCGTTCCTGTGTAGTACGAGAGGAACCGCAGGTTCCAGAGAACATATGATGCAAGGTCCGTTGAATTATGCCTCTAAGGTCGTATCCAAGCTAGTCTTCAATGCTTATAGAAGTTACGGATTGGGTTCAATTAAAATATAGGTATGACTAGATACCAATACATTGCTAATTTTTATTATGTTGTGGTTTAATTGACTAGACTTGTCAGATGAAATCTATTAATGAAATCCGGCTCCTAAACTGTGCAATAATACACAAATTCGATAACACAAAATGAAATTCTCCTACATAGCAGTCGGATTTTAACATTCGATTTTCGGAACAGCAATCCGATTACGTTTTGTCTTTTTAGTTTCATAATAGCAAAATCCGCTGTCAGATCCGATATTGAATTTTTTCATATAGTCACCCTGTCAGCGACTTGGTTACGTTCTGCGTGATGATCCGAACCGAATGATACAATGATCTTTTAAAAGAGAGCCGACTTTCACGAAGATGTCGCTTTCGGTAACAATGGCTCTACGGCGTATAGAGCGATCTAGGATCTTTTCATTGTTTACAACATTATGAATAGCTGAGTAATCGAAGTGTATCGAGTTACAGTGTTAACGCGGTACAGGCGTATAAAAACCGTTAAAAAAATATTAATGGATTACTGTTGGAACCACTGATGGCTGTGTAAATTACACGATGTAATTTACACAGTTTTTTTACACGTAAAAAACGTGTAATTTACACAAGATTATTTTATACATTTAATATGTAAGAAACGTAGAAAACGATTTTTGTTTAAAAAATTGACGCGCCATCTCTTATTAAATCTAATAGTAACTAAAGCACCATCTGTTAAAAAATCTTTTTACTATTTTCCAAACTAATTTTTGAAATAATTAACTGTGTACAATTTTTGTCTCCGAATGTAGCTTAATGGTTAAGAGAGTTCCATTACGCCGCGGTCTCGAGTTCGATTCTCGTCGTTGACCAAAAATTAACATGCAACCGGATGACGCGATTGTGTGTACAAACATTCGTTGGGCTGACCACCTACAATGTGCACCATTCGTTAAAATGATTCATAAGGTCTCAGTTGAGACGCGGAAAGGGCGGTTTACGACCTCTAAGCCATAGATTATTATAATTTTTGTCGACTATATACTGAATGTCACAATAATTTATGAATAAGATAAAAATATTTAAGTCGGTAAATTTTTGACATTTTAAAATAGATGGTGCGAATGATGTCCTCGTTTTTTACATGTAAGTTACGTTTGATGTATTTTACGCTGTTTTTACATAATTTACATAAAAAATGTAAAAGACGTTTTTACATGTAAAATACCAATAGTGGCTGGAACTGGCGAGTTATCGTTTTTCGTCGTTTTGACCATCTTGACGGCAAAAAGACCGGACAAGATTTAAATAGAGGTCTGTATGCTTTTTAGAGTAACGATAAGACTGACTCTTACTCGAGTTTAGCCGAAAGGGTCACGAAGGATCGACAGATCACGAAGGAGTTAATTATTTCACAAATTCTGTTCATTAAATAGTAAGAAGATTTTTTAACAGATGGTGTTTTAGTGACAATAATATTTAATAAGAGATGGCGCCTCAGTTTTTTTTTTACATAAAATCGTTGTTTACGTTTTTTACATATAGAATGTAAAAAATAACCTTATGTAAATTACACGTTGTTTACATGTAAAAAACCGTGTAAATTTCATCGTGTAATTTACACGCCTAACAGTCTTGGTAACGATCGTTATGTAGTACGTTTGGATTGGCGATGAACTCTGTACTATAACTGAATGGCCACATGCAGCTAAAGGAGGCGATCTTAATGAAAAAGAAAATAAATAAAAGTAAATTAAACATAAAAAGTACACAGATAGACAGACATACACAATATATATATATAGAAAAGTAGTAAAGTTAAGTAAATTAATAGTAGATAATAAAGCTCATTACTTATGATTAATTTGTTGCAATTTAAATATTAATTTTTTTTAAGTATTTTGATTTTAGTTTCATTTTTTTTTTTAAATTAATTACAAAAATTGTTTGCTTACTTAAATTTACAAATAGTACAGGTGCGTTAATGTTAGTGAATTTTTGGTTAATTTATTAATGCAAATCAACAACACATAGTCAATAAAAATTATAATAAATTTATTTAATAAATTTTATTATGATTATTATTGTTATCGTTATTATGATTGGAAGAGGTAGTAGTAGCAGTAGTAGTATTAGTAGTAGTACCAGTCGTATTATCATTATTTATATTAGTATTAGTAACAGTTAATTGTTCAGACAATCCTTTTTTTCTACGATTGTTGCGTCTCACCTTTAAATTATCAAAATAATGCATAATTTGTTCGTAATCCATATCCAAATCGTCTAATCCAAGACTTTCATTTGGACCATTATTTGTTGTTGTTGCTGTATCGGCTAAATCACTATCCGGACTACTTGTCGAAAACATTGGATTCTCAACAACGGTAGCCCGTTTCACTTGTAATTGTTTATTATTAATTGGATTTTTATTATCGCCGACACCCGGTGGTGTTACAAAACCACCATTATCATCCGAATTCGATGACGAATCGGATGTATTTGTTATAAAATGTTGTGACGGTTGTTTATTATTTGTTGCATGATGATTTTTATTGCGTAATTTTATTTCGCCACCACCACCTAACCCAATGCCAGAGTCAAGCATAGAATTAGAAATAGTAGACCGATCATCTTTGTCGTCTGTTGTGCCCAATGTATGCTGCTGCTTTTGATTTGGATTGATATATTTTGTCCCTCTCTTTGGCGTGTCCGTATCGAATTGGAATGCATTCTTTTGTTGTTGGGCCGCAGTTTCGACTAATTTTTCAGCCATATGCAATTCTGTATTATGATTATCGATGTTGTATTGTAAATTATTTTGATTATTATTATTTTGCGTTGGTGATACATATGCTAATGGTGGTGGTTTTGGATTACGTGTTGGTGGTACCGGATTAACAAGTCTCGGTGAATAGCCCGAATTTGGGGCGTTCACATTGAAAAGGGCTGCATTTATTTGCTGCTGGGTTAAATTTAAATTATGCAAGTTTGTCGATACTTGCGATGCCTGCGATGTTGGTTGCGATTGGACATGTTGTTGTGATTGAATTTGGGCTGATACTGATACTGGTGGATCGGGCATTCCAATTGATCGACGATTTAGTTGGCCATTGCTGTTGGTGCGTTGATGATGTTTACTATGATGATGGTGTCGTTTTTGTGGTTGAACAATTGATTCTGGAATTGACTGCAAAAAGAGGCAAAAATCAGATAATTTCAAACCATTTTACAAATCTAACTTACACGATTGGAATTTCCATTATTATTACTAATATTACTAATATTATTATTTATATTATTATTATTTGGATTAACATTAGCTGTGACACCAATATTACGATGCGGTGGTACGGGTGGACGATATTCAATATTACTTTGGTCACTCAATGGTACTGCATGCGGTGGTAATGGAGGTGGAACATCTTCATCGCTATAAAACACAAACAAAATTACAACAATTGAGATAACCCAATCCTATACCCCAATATTTACCCATGTTTGCTACGTCGATGATCCTTTTTGGTATATGTTGACGTATCAATCGGATACCCCGATTCCGACTGTGACGGTAGCTGAATATGATTTGGATTATCAAAACTTGTTGCCTTCACAATTGCATCATCTGGATCCGAATAATTTAGGTTCATTGGATTGTTTGTGATTCGAATACGTGAATCTCTTTGGTTATCTAGTATATTTCCGTTCGCGTCTTGTCCAATCGATCGGTCCATTGTTGATCGGCCTAGCCATACCCAATCGTGTGCATTTGTTGTCGATTCGCGCATTCGTTTTGGTTCACGCAAAATGCCAAAAGCGCTCGAATACGGCCCTTCTTTGTTGCCATTGCCATCGGCCGCAATCTCGATTGGTAGTGGTCGAAATTTAGATGCGTACACAACGCACGATATAACGAATACAACGATTGCGAAACAGAATGCAGTTAATAAAACATACATTCCAATTTCGAGCGATGACATATCATGATTTGTTGAATAGTCTTTGTGATTGACATTCAATGGTGTTAGTCCACCGCGATGTTGACGCGCTTGTACAGTTGGTTCATGATTTGAGTCGTCTTTAAGCGGGATTCCAATTAATATGTCGGCCAAATCATATAAATCTCGACCACCTTTTCGTTCCCGCCCTAGTATTCCGTCGTTTTGAACCGTATCGGGTCTATTTGGATTTTCCGTTGTACTAAAATCTACTTGTACCGAAGCGAGTGCACTAGCTAGTGGACCTGGTGCATATTTTGGACCTTGTTTCGGTAGTGGAACATTACGTCGCAAACGACATTCTTCGGATAGGAGTAGTGTTACTCGAAGTAAATCCCCATTACCTTCGCCAACCGCGATCACACGAGGATGATGTGAGGCCAACATTGGAGCGAAGGCCACCACTTCGGTATCTAAACTTTCGACAAGCAAAAAGTAATCATCCACCGAAATATCTCGCAGCGGTGTTCGTGCACCATCCGAAAATTCTAAATCAATATCGAGTAAACCTTCCTGATATTGAGCAGTCAGTCTTCGTGTTACAGTCGTTTCAGCAATATATCCATTTTCGATAGTACTGTCGGACGTAATGTTAAGTTGTAGCCCTGATACAACTCGTACTATTAATCGTGTTATATTGACTTTGTCGCTGCCAACTCGAATTTCTTTGGAACCAATAACGCGGCCCGTTATTGGCGAGAGTACTTGAACATCGGTACGTCCCATCGCTCGTCCTTGTAATGTTCGTCCACGTAACGTAGCAATTTTAGGATCAGCCACTCGTAAAAGCGGTTGAACTAAATCGGTTACGCGTAATCCAGTTCGACGTGATATTAAATAACTTACCCGACCCGAGTCCTATAAAAAAATTACAAGATTATTAAAGTTCTTTGATATTAAAATAGTTTGTCCTCTTACTTGGTCAACAGCTAAAAATCGGGCATACACTTCCACCGGGCTCTGTTGATATCGTGCACGACACACTGATCGATCCGATCCAATAAAATTTTTACCATAATCGTCTGTATGATGATTCCAACTGTACGCTCGCTTCCGTCGTCGATTCATCTTTCCTTGGGAATTGTGCTCGTCCGGTATTTTCCATCCCTTGATTTGTGATAGACGGAAATCAGTGACCGACACTTCAAGCGGAAATTCGGGCATCCATACAATAAATTTTGCACGTCCACTGTACGATCCATATTTTACGACGACCGAGGCATTCGATGACCCTCGTCCTTCTGATCCATCAACATACACCGAACTGCATGATGATGACACCTGTCGAATGAACAATAAAATTAATTGGTGAGTGGTGAGAAATTTAATTTGTTTTGATTACGGTTCGGAAAATATGAGTGAAAATGGTTTTCATAATTTATACTGCCCTAGGAATGAGAAAAATATATTTTAGAGTAACAGTGGTCGGTAAAATTACAGGCAACGACTCAATTAGACGAGAGGTAAAATACATTCAGTAGGCAGTTATGTCCAGCTCACTGAACGCAACATAAGAGAAACGGTTTGGACTGCGAGAAGGCTTAAGTATCGAAAGGGTTAGGAATAGTATCTTAACCGAATTCCAAACAACATAATCACTCTAACAAGTTTCACAGTTGCAGAAAAGAGAGATGCAGTAATACAACATGGGAGCACCGATGGACTGGATAACTTTTGATATGGCCTGTTTTTAGTGATAACACGAGGCATAAAGTTAATCTTGGTCGTAATGGACTACTTCAAGAAGTGGCAGGATTCTTACGGACTACTAAAGTAAGAGGCAGTAGTAGTAGCAAGTGCATTGGTAAGCGAGTGGGATTAAGGAAAAAAATTTCGGACTACTTCTGTGAATCCACATTCAGATGATTCAACCGAAACTTATTCCTACCGACTTGTCAGGATAACGAATATATCCAAAGGGTTTGTATTCTATCCGGGTTGGAAAGAGTTTTCGTGTATGTAATCCAAAATTTAGGACTGTCAATTTTGTGGTATATAATTGATACTAAGGGAGATCTTGGTATACCAGGACGTTATACCACTATTAAGTACAGTCGTATAGAAGCATTGTAGAAATATTGACAGGATACTGAATTCTGGAGGTAACATACTAAATCGCTGAACCGGCGATGTAATGACTTCTGTAGGAGCTGTGATGATGTGGAGGAGGAGATGATGAATTCGCACTTTTGTTGTTCTTATTCGGCATTAAAAAACAGACCGAAATTGGGCCGCTCGATGATTGTATGCCTAAGTTCGAAATGACAGACTGTTTCTATTACTATTATAATTTTATTCAAAGTGCAATAATATTTAGAGTGAACAAGTGGCTCATATCAAATCGTTAACAAACTGTGTAAGCTTTTAAGCTTTTTCTATATCTCATAATAGATTAAATAAAAAATGTATTAATTCAATCTTCACAAGAATTGAAGTGTTAAGTAAAACGAGCATTAGGGTCCTAAATATTGATTAAGTAAAGCTTAAAGCTTAGATTAAACAGTTTAACTTAAGTTATAAATGGTCAGGAACTCGGATGCAAAGCGTCGGAGAGGCTTAGAAACATAATAAAAAGCCAACATGTTGAATAAAGAACCACAACTTTGAAAAGCTTAATCAAAAGTGTAACTAAGTTTTCAAAACTTTGTGATATAATATTTTAATTTTATGATATTAAACTTCATAGAGATTGAAGTGTTAAGTTAGTAAAATAATAGGGTTATAGTCTTACAATTTGACTAAGTAAAGCTTAAAGCTTGACTTAGATTAAATTGTCAACTTACGTCTATAAATGGTCAGCAACTCGGATATGAAGCGTCCGTGAAGCTTTGAAAAATAATAAAAACGCCGATATATAATAAAATCCTCAACTGTAAAAAGCTTAATTAAAAGTATATTTAAGCTTTCCAAACTTTGTGACATCATTTTTACATTTTTGTGAAATTAATCTTTACAGGAATTGAAGTGTTAAGTATGCGAATGATTAGGGTTATAAGTTCTAAAAATGGACTAAGTAAAGATTAAAGCTTTACTTAGATTAAGCTGCCAAACTTAAGCCTTTAAATGTCTGCAATTCGCATTTAAAGCATCCGAGATGATTAGCAACATAATAAAAATGCCAAAATGTTTATTTAGATTTACAATTTTGAAAAGCTTAATCAAAAGTCCAATTAAGCTTTCCAACGTTTACGACATTTTAGTTAAATTTTATAAATTCAAAATGTGTAATAAAAACCACAACATTGAAAAGCTTATTCAAAAGTGTAAATGATATCGTAAAGCTTTCCAAACTTTACGATATCCTATTTAAGTTTTATGATATAAATCTTCACTGGGATTGAAGTGTTAGTTAAGTTAAGCACAAGACTTGTTGTCCCAGATATGGACTGAGTAAAGCTTAAAGTTTTACTTAGATTAAACTTTGTTGGAGACTAAGCGTCCAAGAGGCTTAGAAACATAATTACAACTCCAAAATGGGCAGTAAAAGCTACAACTTTGAAAAACTCAATCAAAAGTGTAACTAAGCTTTTCAAACTTTACGATATTCTAGCTTAATTTTATGATATTAATCATCGTGGCTGTTAAAATGTTAAGTTAGTGAAGTACAAGGGTTATAATCTTAAATTTGATCCAAGTAGTTCATAAAGCTTAACATATATTAAACTTTCCAACGTAAGTCTATAAATAGTCAGCAAACCGGATTAGAAGCGATGTTAGAAATAAAATAAAAAAGCCAATTTGTAATAAGTATACCACTTTGAAAAGCTTAAACGAAAGTGTAATTAAGCTTTCCAAACTTTGCAACATTCTAGCTTAATTTGATGATATTAAATTTCACAGTGATTAAAGTGTTAAGTAAGTGAAGCATAAGAGTTATAGTCTTAGAGACGGACTAACTAAAGCTTAAAGCTTTTGAAGTTGTATTAAACTGTCGAACATAAGTCTATAAATGGTCAGCAATTTGAATATGAAGCATTCGAAATCCTGAAACATAATAAAAAAGCCTTAATGTGGAATAACGGCCATACCTTTAAAAAGCTTAATCAAAAGTGTCATTAAGCTTTCCAAACTTTGCAAAATCCTATTTAAATTTTATGATATTAAACTTCAGGGATTAAAAAGTTAAGTTAGTAAATCATTAGGGGTTTGGACTCAGTTAAGCTTAAAGCTTGACTTGGATTAACCTGTCGAACGAAGTCAATAAATGGTCAGCAATACGGACACAAAGCGTCCGAGAAGATTAGAAACAAAATGAAAAAGCCAAAATTTCTAATAAGTCTACAACTATGAAAAGCTTAATCAAAAGTGCAATTAAACTTTCCAAACATCTTATGACATCTTATTGACATTTTATAATATTAATCTTTACAGGGATTGTTGAATTAAGTAAGTGAATCAATATAGTGATAGTCTTAAATTTGGACTAGGTAAAGTTTAAAGATTAACTGTCTAACTGGCTTAGATTAACTGTCAAACCTAATCCTATAAATAGTCAGCAACTCGAATACGAAGATTACGAGAGGATAAGAAACATAATGAAAAGCCAACATTTATAATAAAAGCTTTGGAAAGCTTAATCACAAGTTAATCAGCTTTCCAAACTTTGTAACATCATATTTAAATTTTAGTACATTATTCTTTACTAGGATTGAAATGTTAAGTAAGTGAAGCATTATACTTATAGTCCCAGATGTGGACTGAGTAGAGCTTAAAGCTCTACTAAGATTACACTTTCTGGGACAAGAAGCGTCCAAGAAGCTTAAAAACATAATAAAACAGTCAAAATTTGTGAAGAGATCCACAACTTTGAAAAGCTTAATCAAAAATGTAATTAAGCTTTCCAAACTTTACGATATCCTATTTAAATTTTATGATATTAATAAAAAGCTAGGGTTAGTAAATAATAAATGTTTAGAATATGTCATCTTTTGTTGTCGAATTTATGTTATCATGATAATCAGAGTTGTTGATACATAACATCGTAAAATTATATTTACATGATTTAAGAACTAAACATAAATATGAGTATGTTGTCGTCATAAATGTCAGTATATAACATTCGAGATTAATATTAAAACTAGATATACAAATATATACATAGTTAGACACTGTATATAAACAAATACAAATGGCGATAATTCTAATGCTCGTGTATGTAAAAGCTCATATCATCGCACAACATAAAATATTTCAAATATTAATCATTATCATCACACTGTAACATTTATGTATGTGCATACATATAGTTTTGTACTGCAGTAAATATTTTTGCGATGCCATTCGACGCTGCTTGTTGGGTGTTAAAAATGCAACAAATTATGGAAATCATTGTCACTATTATATGCGCTGTTTCACAAATAATTTGCTAAAATATATTTTCAAACGTTGCTGTCATATATAGAGTGTAATGTAGAAAGCTTTTAAATATATTTCATATGAGAGTGTGTGTATACCAGGATACCAGTTAAAATTTTGCACTTCATATCGCCTTACTCCCGTTGTCATCTTATATAATGGCTATGTATAAAATATTTTCACTGGAAATAGTTTATAAATGGTGCTCCTGCTTTTCCCAACAATGTGTATCCTCGTATCGTTAAAAAAGGTTATAAAATATCCATATACATAATTCAATGCGAATTATGTGTGATGTATATATCGTTCGATCAAGAAAATCACACCCGGATGCGTCATAGCTTGAGTGTGACTAAAAAGGGAGATATGAGTTACTATACTATCGAACGTTTTGGAGGTATCCCATACTGATATATTTTTTAACGGCTTTTAAGTTCAATGTTAGCCTGTACCGTGTACTCTCGAATGTTAGAAGCCATCTTTCGTACTCATTTGTAAAGGTTTAACTTTTACATTCATAAATGACAATGGGTCTGATCAACATTCTATACAATTGGTGTAGAATTGGAAGGTGTTCTTTGACACGATATAAAATGTTTGATTGAGAAATCACTTAGCTCGAGGGAATATTATATGGTGTTATTCTACGACATTGATAGAGGTCTTTAATATCGTGACAGTAGAGTCATAATGGAGGGATTGGCTCTTGTAAAGGTTATTCAAGCATATGCTTGAAAGTAGTATGTCAACTTGAAGCTGCATGATTCAATGATAAGAAGACGGATAGAGATAGAGGAACACAGCAAAGAGGCCATACTTTTACCACAACTTACTCTTAAATATGGTCATCATATGGGAGACTGTTAGAACTGAGGAGAAGATGGATACGAGTAACGTTAGCTGTAGCAGGGAAATACATGGAAACGATAAAGGAAGCAATGTATAATGTTCCCTTAATTGTTACATGGCCCAGCAGGTGTGGATGTAAGCATATCCAAAAAAGAACTAAGAATTATAAAGTTCCATTAGTTGCCCCTATAACTTTGAATGGCACCCTACCAGCAGTGGGTTATCCAGAAAAACGATGTTTCTGGACCGTCTTGGATAATAAAATAAATTAGAGCCCGAATATAGTGGAAAGATTAAAAAAGGCTACCATAGTCATTTCGGCTCTTGGTAAGGTAACATACAGAGGATTACTGGAGAAGGTGCAAAGAACGACCTACTTTTAAGTGGGATAGTAATTACAACTCTTATTCTCGTTTCAGATATTATGTTTTACCTTCTTGATGAAAATGTTTTAAGACAGAACGGATACTAGACAGGAGGAACTAGAGAATCTTGATTACATTACAATGGGTTTATGCTTCGCTAAGGGTTTTTAGACCATGAGCTCTTATTCAGGTACTTCTGGAGGATGGATCAGCACAGAAAACTGAATATTTGCAATTTTTTTCACAGATGGCGCTAAGCTAGAGGAAAGAGTAGCGCATCTTTGGTGATGACCTACAGTGATGTGTTCGTTTTCTTGGTTACAAGCTGAAAATCAACCTTTTAAACGTGACAAGAACAAAAACAATAGCACCGATCCAATTAATCTAGCGGACATTTATCGTAGTGAAACACAATATAAGGCAGTTGCTTCGGTTGGAATCAACGTAAACTGTCTGTGTTTATGTTTAATAGGCCGCCCCAATTCATAATATTGGCAGTTATTTTATGTATTGGTGTCCAACTCATGTCATTATGAAGTTGGTATAATTTAGAGTAGACATGTTGTCTTACACTTGCTTACTTTTCTTCTCTTCCATTGAAAAGTCTTCCACTTTTCGTGATATTCCAAGCGGCCCATACATCAAACCTTTCTGATCATAATAGTATTGGTAGTGGCCATATACTTCTCCCCACATTGAAGCTTGATTAAGCCCGGTATACTGACCCGGAGACGATGCTGTAATCTGGCTAGTGCAAGGTTATCCATTCTAAATTCAAAAGTGAAATTATCTATCCTCGTAAGTACACTACGAACTGAGAGAATTCTATGCAAAGGAGATGAATTGTAAAGGTCGTCGCATCTGCATCCTTTTCACATTTAGGATTCACTAAAGGCGATTGTCTCGAATACTGTGACATCGGAACTTGTTTTGAAGACTGTAGTGGACTAAAATCGACTAGGCAATCTGGATAAAGTTGGACTTTACTAGACTAGTTAGACCGTCACATAAATATCAAAGGAAACGTATTGGCTGATAAATTAGTTCGTTTGTGGGACCTGTCTGTTGTTATCTCTTAAAAAAGATATTGCTTTAAGCCACGATTCCTATTTGAGGATCAACTAACGGCCTTGAGGATACCGGATATCTTGCGCTTCGAGAGTGTATGCCTGGGAGGAGATGTCACAGGATCGAGGAAATCCTGGGATTTCCTCGATCCTGTGACATCTCCTCTATAAACTTTTGCAGTAAACAAATCGCTATTCTTGGGTTACATATTCCAATTGGGGTTTGCTATTCTAAGTTTATTGTCCGTATGAACAAATGTATAAGGGCACCTATAACATTTTCAATATTTTTTAAACTTTTTGTCACTACCAAGCTTTGCCAAATATGGGCTTAATATGCCAATAACTCGTAGTTTTTTGTTTAATATTTTAGTCAGTCTCATCTTTCGGATGAGTTGTATATCGACCCTTGCGTCTTCTTAGGTGACACCTAGTATATAGTGGCAATAGTGCCATGTAGCTATGTCATCTAGCACACAGTCCATTCTGAACACAAAAGCTTTTGCCTATGGTCCATCTTGTACATATACAAAATTGTTATTTGGTCAGTATATCATGTCAGACTAAACGTTTCAGACGCGAGTTGAGTCCAATGCTTCTTACTCTATGTTCCATCATTGAAAATGTATAAATAGAATTTCTGTTGATTGCCGAATTGTTACAACCACACACACATACATATATACATTTAAGGAAAAGCAGGAAAATAATATCAAGCAAGACCCACACGACCGAATACGAAATACGTGTAAAATCAATAGTAAAACACTGAAAATAGATATTTTCGAATGAAGGAAAAATCAACAAAACAAATGAACATATAATAATGAAACAGAACAAGACGAAGGAAAATGTTAACAGGAAAAACGAAGTAGAAAAAATTCAATTTAGTTTGAAATTTGTGTGTGTAGGCAGGCAGGCACAGCAGTGTATGCTATATAGAATTACACTTGAGACAAGACTATATATACGCGGGGTATATGGGATGTATTTATCCACAATATGTTGATAAAAGAATGTAATAAATTGTGTATACATACAACAAGAAAAACGTAAGAAAGGCACGATGAATAAATATGTATATGAAGTACAAGGATGAAGCATACATATGTCCCTAAAACCTCGTCTATACCGAGTCGTTATATTTTTTATACTCTCTGGATATTAGAGGTGAGTCACCACCAATAGCTTTACTCCTATACGGTTTTGTGACAATAATCCTTAAACATAACTTGTTGTTTAGTCTTAATATACCAAGCTGGTATTTACGATCAAAATGTTATGCATCGAAATCGATTGAGCTTTAAG
This sequence comes from Tipula lateralis, assembly GCA_963932295.1. Lineage (NCBI taxonomy): Eukaryota > Metazoa > Arthropoda > Insecta > Diptera > Tipulidae > Tipula > Tipula lateralis. The sequence goes on from OZ010738.1 coordinate 166,335,326, forward strand.
TTTAACAGCAACACATAATTGCTGTCGTTTAAAATGTATAAAAGTTGAATACAATGTGCGGACGAACGCACTGCGGGTTGGTTGAAATTTATAGAATTTTAACTATAAATTCTTTTGAAACATAAAAAATATGTATACAACATATTTTTTTATATATTTGAAGCATAATTTTTTTTTGGCTATGTAAACGACAAAATAATTTGGTTTTATGTAGAAGACTAAATAAAAATGGTTGATGACGTTGATGAACCCGAAAATGGAGGGTTGTGGGAAATTGATACTTTGAACAAGTTGAAAAAGTTTAGTGATAAGCTTTAATTTGCATACAACTTTATAGACGTTGAGTCATTTCATTACTCTCAATTCCGTGATCGCTATAGAATATCCGAAAATCGTTATAAACAATAAATGTCCAGGAAAAGTTGTAAATATAGAATCAGTTGAAGCTTCAGGAACTAATGTACAATTTTTGGGCAAAATATATGTTCTTGGTCCGTCCTGGTGATGCCAGATTTCATGTTCACACACTGATTCATTCCAGAGTTTGTAATACTATCCGGCTAACCATAACCATCAGTTCTTGTGCAGTGAATAATTATGGGACACGCCGCAGTCCTGAGTTCGATTCTCGCCGTTGACCAAATATTAACCTGAACCGGATGACATAAAAGATATTTGTGAGTAATAACATTTGTTGGGCTGCCCAACTACAATGTGCACCAATACGTTAAAATGGTTCATAAGGTCAAGTGAGGTTGAGACGCGGTAATGGCCGGTTATTCCCAATATTTCTCGCTACAAAATCAATCTGGAGTTGTAGTCTGTTTCGTAGCAGGAATTCATCATATCGAATGGCTGCATTATATTGGGTTACCAATAGATCAGAGCTTTTGTCTATTTACAGGGTTAGAATCCAGTAAATCGTTCTGTGCAGTAATAATTCCCAGTACATCGATTCTGGTATGGCGCACCGAACCTTATAGCTAAAATTAACGCTCTGCCTTAATTCCTAATTTATCTGGAACAAGTTTTGTGATATAATTGGCTCGTATCCACAGAATACCAAAAACATGGTGGTGGCCGAGTTATCTTATTACCACATTATTGAGAGTTTAACAGTTTACCTATCGTCCTTTGCTAAAGATGATGAGATATTTCAAAAAGCTCAAGAGGAATAAAAGTCTGGACTGTCAATTCTGGACGTCCAGTTCAAATTACCTAATTGATATATTAAAAGACCCGGAAATCGGAATTTCAAAATCTCAACCGTGTGAGCGGTAACTCCGGTCTACTGAAACCAACCATCCCAGAGACCTTGTAGCTAAAATCACTAGTTTGACGTCTGTCTGTAGTGGTCATAAAATAAACTGGTGTCACCAACATTCTTAAAAAATTAGGGCATATCACTGTTCATTGCAAATTCCACCCAAAACAGTCACTTGAATGAGATCCAATGGTTCTTTCGATTGTTCCCAGAAACGGAATTTTCGACCCCTTCGAGATGTTTCTTTGCTCAAGTTAACAACTCCACCCGATTTAACAGAGCATGTGTCAGTAAGTTAACCTTACTTGATGGTCAGATTAGGAGGCACTTGGTGAATGGCTTGCATTTTGTATGTTCCCTAACCATATGGTCTTTTATCGAAATTCGACGCAACAAATTTCTGTTAAATTGTATGAATGGTTTGTTCAGTCGATGTTTGTACTCGTTCGACATTCCAGAGGATTGCACGGGATGCTTAATTGTTCGCACACATTGTCTAGCTAACTAACTTGCCACATCGACCAAATTATACAGCGGTTAAAGCTGTTACTTTGCGAAATTTCATCTTCAGATTAAAGTGAAAATCCGGTATGGATGAAGCTTATCATGTGGATTATCAGAAGTGGGGCTATTGACAGTTGATAATGGTAAAAAATAATGAGTTAGTCATTTTCAACTAAAGGAGGAGCTCCGTTGACGGAATGTGGGTATAGGTGGCTCAAAATTAGAACTGGTGCTTAGGTTGTGGAATATAATGAAATAAACAGAGTTAGAAACAACTGAAAGAAGTTTGGTTACACCTACCCCATTAGCAAATCAAATGCAATCAATGCTGAAAGCACTTCTAGCTCAATAACAGCAGCAATTGGTCGACATCCCGATAGCTAAGCAGCAACAACACCAACAAGAACAATATGCTGAGGTCTTACAACAACAATAAAATCAGTTCGCTGGGTTGCAGAAAGAATTTGGCGGCCTTCGAAATGCATTCAATACCAACTTAGCTGACGTTGAGATGTAAGATAAAAATTAGAGGAACTTGTCGCAACGAAAGTACAAGCCGAATTTAACGATTTTAACAGGCGTATTAGTTCTTCCTACATCAGTAGCAACTGAACCAGCCAAATTGAAATCACCCATCTTCGATGGAACTGCATCGTATCAAACATTCAGGAATCGATTTTTTTTTTTTTTTTTTTTTTACGTTTAGTTTTAATTGGGTGCAGGGCGGACTTTTAGACTGACCTAGCTCCTTGTAACTGTCAGAGCTCCTGCACCCAACGCGCGATCCTTCAAGTAAAGGTTGATAGCTGCCTTAAACTTGTGCAGTTTATACTCAAACGGAAACTGAAAACCGACCACCGAATTCCACTTCCTAGATGTTCGATAAATAAATTCGTGCTTTGCATCTTCAGTTCGAGGTTTCGATAGTTTCACCGTAAACCTATGCGCATTAACCGTTCCTTGTGTTACCCGCCCTGGCGTAACAAATGGTGGTATTTTCTCCTTTAATTCTGCAGAACATTTACCATTTATTAATCTATAGAACACGCAGAGCTCTGCAACATCTCTGCGGTGTTGTAGGCTGTCTAGATCTTTCGTGAGTCTGGGGTTTCGTATTATTCGGATGGCACGCCGCTGTACTCTATCCAGAAACTGGAGAGCAGTGCCATAACCAGATTGTTAAGAACCAGCCACCGAAATATTGCAAACCTTGGAAGCTTTGTAGCTAAGATACGGCGATAATCACATGCACGCTACGCTCTCCATCACATACAGCTCAGAACCAGGAAATAAGGGACAACAAAATCATTGCAAGAGTTGGAGGCTGGCATCATACGACTAGTGAACTTGACCTACTCGCACTACAAGAAGAGCATCGGGATGAGATAGCGCTTATTAGAAATCGCGAACAAACTGCGATGTTCCAGCCGATGTACGAGATTATCAGCTGTCGGGATGGACAGAAACTAAAGCAGAGGTACCGACAACTCAGCAATCAAACCAATTCTCTAATGCCATTCGGGTTATGACATGCTCCAGCAACCTTCGTGGGATCTTTGAACATGAAAGTGTTGTCTTGCTTTGATGAAATCATCATACTTAATCTTACGTCCAAGGAACATCTAAGCAATTTGGAAGAGGTGCTGCAACCAGAAACGCAAACATAAAACTTAATCCCAAGAAATCCAGGCTGTTCGAGAAGTAAGGAATTTGGGTCACATCGTTGCGGAGAACAGAATTAGCACTGTTCCGGACAAGGTAAAAGACTGGCCGATACCTAAGAAAAATCACCAGCTACAAAGTTTCTTGGGATTATGCACGCACTATCGAAATTTGTAGAAAAAAACGCCAGAAGCCTTCATAAATTAACAGAGGCAAATAAGTTCGTTTGGACCACTTTTATCCAGCTCAAGAAAAAGATATGCAACGTGCCTGTATCAGCAAATCCACTACCGGAAAGCTAACATATATTCATTTTTAATACTGATGTCAGCAATGTATAAACTAGGGCTGTTCTAAAGCAAAGATCAGAGAAGATGAGAGACTGGTGGCGTACTCCAGTAAAGTGCTGTTGAAACCGGCGAGAAACTATCGTCAAGGCAGTTAAACACTTCCACAAGTACTTGTGTGGTCAGCAGCCATTCCTAATAAGAAACGATCAGGCCACTCTGAAATTCGATAAACGGCAAGGTGGATTGATGTGTTGCAGAACTATCACATGACAGTGACGCATCGAAAAGAAAAAGAGCGCACTTGGTAATGCGGATGCCCTATAGTGAATGCCATGTGCAGATGAATACATGGTGTTTTTTATATATAATCCGTAGAGGAAACGCTATTTCCATAATTCCAATTTTCTATATATTTCGAGCCTTACTATTATTTAAGACAGACTGGAATGAGACTGGAATCAACTTCTCAGCCAATCGTCATAAATCATCACTTTACATCCACGCAATGAAAATAAACGAGACGTGTGGGTCGTATGCGTATCGTAATCCTCACAACTCTAAGAATTATAACATTACTGTCGCCCAACCAACACAAACAATACGACATTACTCACATTTTATATATCGATCGATTTATACACAGTCTATATATTCGAATGGGAAAGGGGACGAAAAAATTGTGAAAAATTCATTTAATTTTTCTAATTCATTTAAGATTTAATCGATTAGAAATTATTTCAAGTTTTTATTTTATTATTATTGTGCTATAAAATAAATTTACTTACTACACAATTATATAAGTCTAAACAGTAGTTCAAACGACTAATTATTATTGTCGCGATACTTGTCTTTAATTACGTAACATGTTTTTTTTTATTTATGAATCGGTTTATTGCATTTGAATACGTTTGATGTACTCAGTCCATATGAAATACGAGGGTGGACTCAGAAGTACGGTAAAATGGTAACAGAGAGCGCCACAATCGCAAATCCCAGATGTCATGTGTCAATAGTTCAATACCATCTGTTACTAGACCAAATTAAAATTATCAGTCAGATCTGTCATTTCGTTCCGTTTTGACAGCTGGAGTCAGAATAGTAGGCATATCAGCATGACCGCTATATATTACACTAACATTTGTTTATGACAAAACTATCCGCACTTAGTGTGCCGCGTTTGTTATACTCGACCAACAATGCATAGGTGTGACAGAGTCGAGCAGAGATACCGACAACTCAGCAATCAAACCAATAGGCACTCACGTGATGCCATTCGGGTTATGTTATGCTCAAGCAACACTCAAGAGATTCGAACATGAAAGTCTTGTCTTTTTAACCTTGATGATATCATCATACTTGGTCGTACGTCCAAGGAACATCCAACGAGCAAACATGAAGTTCATTCGAAGACATGCAGGCTGCCCCAGAAGGAGTTAAAGTATTTGGGTCACGTCGTTGCAGAGAACGGAATTATCACGGTTTCGGGCAAGATAAAGGACGGTAAGGACTGATCTAGGAAAAATCACCAGCTACAAAGTTTACTGGAATTACGCACATACTACCGAAGATTTGTGAAAAACTTTTGAAATATCGCCAAAAGTTTGTCTGGACCATTGAGCGCAATGATGAATTTATCCACCTCAAGGATAATTTATACACCGGCGACTAAAGAACAGTCTTAACAGTGGATTTCTAGTGGCGAATCTTTGACTCGGTCAACAAGGACATTATTTGGGATGTACGCGTCATAATCCACATCGATTACCTTCAAGAGGGGAGTACAGTTAACGGCGAATATAACTGCAACTTATTGGACCGTTTCAACAACGTTTAAAAAAAAAACCAACTGCTTTTGGCGAAAAAAAATTTCTCTTCCACCAAGACAATGCACGGGTGCACACGTGTGTAGTGCCATGGCCAAAATCCATGAATTACGCTTCGTATCGCATCCACATCTCCCACCTCCAGACTTAGCCCACTTAGTGACTATATCCCGTTTCCGAACTTTTAAAAATGGCTCGGCGGAAAGAGATTCGGCTCTAATGAGAAGAAAACGTTGGACTAAGTGTATCGAATTAAAAGGTAATATTATTCCTTGTTTCATTTTTACCTGAAGAGTCTCACTCCACCTTCGTAGCTATGTGATAATGATTGATGCAGCTTATATTCAAAATCTTGACTTAAACTTAAAACAAATCTTTGGTTCCACTTTTATTTCACTTGATTGATTTTTGTGTTCTTAAAATCTTAAAAGTTTCCGGAAAATTAATTCGATTTTGTTTGAGAATTCGGAAAACTTTTGTATAGATGCTAGTGTGTGTACACATATATACAATACATATGTCGATATATATGCATAGTAATGGTAGTATTAAATATTAAAGGAAATTCGATCGATATATTTATTTAGGAGCTACAACAACAACTGAACTAAACTAATTTTTTCTGTCGTCTCGATTTAATTAATGACTCGATTGATATTGATTCGATTTGCTTGTGTCGAAACGACGATGGACAAAAATTTCGAGCTATGGTATTTTTTTTTTCGTTTTGTCACAAAACATTTTTAGATGAAAAGCTTGTGTGGTGCGTTACACCACTCCTTTATGCATAAACGAGTATTATAATGGTATGCCATCTTAAGTAGACATATAGATCGGCTTAAATTGCTATACCAATTAAGTATTACTTCAAAGAATTAGTTATGTCGATCAACCTAATTAGTCTCAAGCGAATTATTGAAATTAAACTCAACCAGAACCAAATCAACTGGGACTATACTTCGTCTATTTTGAATCGTTCAAGGCTCGAACATTTTTGGGAAAAAAATTATATTAACACCCCGAACAACCTCAAGCATATAATATTAGGTGCGCCCATCTACTTTACACTTCCTATATACCGACAACGGTAGCAATCTTTATCGGAACTTTTGCCTATGATACACCGGTATTGACATCAAGCGAATCGAGGAATCAAGCAGTTGAATATTTACAGCAAGCACTCGATAAAATCAGCGGCAATCGACCAGGGATTGGAAAATAAGCATAAAGGGCTAAAATTAGAGTACATGTAAAACATAAATATCTCGATTATGTCGAATTGCGAACGAATCATCAAGCTAGCCTAGTTAGTTTGATTAGCTCAAACAGTTCAAGTAATTATCCAGGCCATTGTTGGTACATATACCGCGTCAATAATCTAATGCGACCAAGAGGTAATAGTGTTGTAAACAGCCAGAAGATTCCAAATCGTTCACTACGTCGTGAAGTCATCGACACTAACAGTGATTTTCTCACCAGCAATAAAACGGATCTGCTTTAAAAGATCGTGACCAAACCAGCGTATAGTGGTCGTGGTTTCCTATAGTAAGCTCGAAGTTCCAATGGATTGTGTTACTTCTGGTCATGTACTTTTAACTTTCGATGGAAGCGTCCCCCACTATGTTGTTGGCTTGTGGTTCCTTGAAGTCTAAATTTTGATTCGCAATTGTGGACAAATGTTATGGCGACGGTTGAACCCGCTGACATATTTGTCATACAATATATTGTAGGATAGAGCAAAGTGTGAGTGAGAGTTATCCCACAAAATAATTCTCGTAGTTAAGTGATCACTTTTTTGAAGGTTGGACATAATTCGACAATGGGCCATTTCTTAAGGGTTAAGTTCACTTCAAACAGCAGTTCGGCAAAGTTATCTCTTCGAATATCAAGAGCTATGAATTTATGGAAGCAACTCCGAGTGAACGATGATCTGATGATGATTTATCATATGGTCACAGGAGAATCACATTGTATGTTGCTCTATCCTCACTGATTTGTTTGATAACTTCCACCGTAACTTTACAATAATCAGACTGTATAGTCACCCTCTATACAAATTAGGTTGAAGACATCTTATCCGTCTTGTCTTGGGTATACTTGGTATTGACAGAATCTGATACACAGCTGGGGCTTACATTGCTTGATTATTGACTGCTTGGAATCAAACACAACTTATTTTTACTTGTCAGTGTATCACTGTAAAGCATAAATTCTCATGGTCGCCACTTTTAGGCCATCGAGCCACTTTAACCACGAATTCCAACTGATAGTCGGTTCATAAAAATACGGCTTATACAGATTATTTTTGGCACGCACCGCTTCAAAAATCTACCCCGATCACGGACAAGCTGTTCAGAAGATGGATGTCTCAAGACGGATCTTCTTTAAAACATAACCATGCGGTGACCATGCGCTGACTTTCTTACCATTTCAGTACGCAGAGGCCTAAATGTCGCGTTTTGTCCGATACATCACAAGCATGATTTTGTCTGGAATGTTAGAAACCATTTTTCACACTCATCCGTCAAGGATTAACTCTTATATTCATATATGATAATGGGTCTGAAACCTTAGCCTTCCACCATTCACTCTTTTCTAGTCTACAAATTCTTTTGTCTGTCCTCCTAGCAAGAACAGTTTTTTTTACCTTACTATACTGTAAACCGGGGTTGTGTTTCATTGTGTAGGCATTCCCTTCATCTCTGTCATTCCAGACTTGTAAGAAAATTTCCATTGTAGCTTTGCAATGATCAGATAACTGTCACGCCTACAAATTTGGTTGAAGACCTACTATACGATGTTATATCTTTGGTACAGTTATAACTGACATATTTGGCTAATCTCATATACAGAGCTTATCCACTCGATTATTGGCTGCTTGAGTCCAACATAACCTGTTAAATTTTTATGACCGATGAGTGTAGCAATGTAAGACATCGGGACACATGGTCACCACTTTAAGTCCAGCCGAATACTCTTTCATATACATGTTATAAGTTTGTTAGCTCAGCGATTCAGGCTTAGTCGCCTTCTGCGATTAGTTCCGGCTACTGTGGAGGTATTAAGGTTTCATGTGAAATATTTACGAAACTTACATACCCTCACACAAAGGGCAAAGGAACTCGACAAATGTGATTCAACTACTCGGATCAGCATATCGAGTGTTACCAACTTCACGCTGCAGTAGTAACCAACCAGTTCAATTTTAGACTAACGAACCTACGGAAGCATATCGTTTTAGAAAAGACAATTTAGACCATCGAATTGCTCTGCGAAAGCAGGTGCCTGCACTAGTATTGGTTTGGGCTTCGATAACTCCCACAGGACGGCCACCATTCTTTTTCATTGAATAGGACTTAATCTATAACGTAAAATGATTTTCAATGATGACGCTTTGTTACTTTTGGCAGGTAAACAATCCGGTAGGAACCATTTGACGATTCAACAAGACTCGGCACCGTCCCATAAACCCAAAGAAACCCAAAGTTTTTTACCGTGAAACCCAAAGTTTTTTACAAGAAAAAGTGAGCAGTTTAATTTCTTCACAACAATGGCCATCATATTCCCCGGACCTTAACCCAATGGATTTTTCCAGATGGTTCATTCTCCAGCATCTTTTTCTGCGGTTTCATCTTACACGTAGAGTGAGTTGTAAGTATGCGTATTGTGACATATAACCTAGTATATTGTCACGAATATGGCTATTTCAACGCAATCAACGCCATAGCAGTTAATAGTCGAGTCAAAATAAAACGAAATCTATGTACCACTACATTGACTATTGCGAATAAAATATCAAGATCAAGAATCCCACTAATTGGTATCTAAGGAGTGCTAATAAATCGCCTCATTTGATTATAACTATAGAAGCACGGAAACATCTCGAATTTTACTACAACGAAATTATGCACCACTACATTGACTGTTCCGAGTAAAATATAAAGATCGAGAATCCCACTGATTGATTTAGCAGTGCTAAATCTCCGATTATCACTGTATAGTAACAGTGACACACGGAAACATCTCGAATTATACTACAACGAAATTTATGGACTACTACATTGACTGTGGCGAGTAAAATATAAAGATTGAGAATCCCACTGATTGGTATATAAGCACTGCTTAATCACCGAGAACAAGTTTAATTTCAACCAGTTAAGCGTTGAAATGTCTATAGTCATAGCTCCCCACCAGTGGCAAGCGGCTCATCATTCCAATTTACTGACTGAATTGAATGTAAAATTTTATAATCCGGATACGAACCGAGTAGAGTCGTATAATAATATGATTCAAGCTTTTAAGTTTAAGAATTAATTGGAACAAAATCTTTCCAGAGCTTAATGAAACGTTTCCTTACTTTAAGTTTCACATCTTAAAGCTCCTCTGTAAAGTAAGTAAGTATTCAAATGTTGTTAAATTATTACAAAAGTAATAAAAATTTCCACTGTTTCATCATTAAGAATAACATCTCTCGTTCGCTGTTTTATGACTGACTATATATATCCAAAATTATTTTTGGAGATTTTTTATTTTTATTTTTAAATTTAAGCCCCAAATTATTATATCCTTAAGAAAGCAAAGTGAAAATCTTTAAATTTATTTGATAATTATTTTGTTATTAATACATGAAAGCAGGCGAAAAATTATTACCCTTTAAATTATTAAACCCGTTTGTGCTTTTTCCAAAAAAAAAAATGTATTTATATTTTTTGTAATTTAAAGTGGCGCGAAATGGGAGTGAGGGGGAAGGGTGGTGGCATATTAAAATATATGTGCGCTATAAAATAAGAGGACATCTGACATTGCGTAAATATTTGATATTAAAATGTTGCAGGATTTTTTTGCTGTTTTTTTTTTTGGGATAATTATTCCAGGAAGAGACATAATTTTGCTGTTGTTTGGTGTTCGTTCATATTTGATACGACATAATGACGGAAAATTATTAGGTAAATGAAAAGGGTATGTCGTCCAGTATATAAAGTCATAATTATTATTTATGTATTTATTTTTTGTATTTTAAATGTACAATTACTATCCAGTTCGTATTTTGGTTGTTGCTATGCTGCTTAATTTTATGAATTGATAACTCAATTATATATTTAATAAACATTTTTGTTGTGTCAGTATAGGATGTCTCAATAACAGGTTCAAATTTGAAATATCAGTTATTATAGCTCTGGCAACACTTATGACATTCTTCCTTTACTACGGAAAAAATACTACGGAGTATAGAAGCTTTGAACATGCGAATTGCAAAACAAAAAAGAAGCCTAGAAGCCGTACATAAGCGACTAAATAAACAAGAAGCAGTGAATGAGTTCACTTCTATGATTTTCTAGTATGAATAGTAAAACATTAAGAATTGCCAACTGGAATGCAAATGGCCTATTGCCACAAATTCCGGAGCTAGAAATTTTCTTAAACATGGATAAGATAGACATATGTCTAATATCGGAAACCCATTTCACAAATGTATCGTACGTAAAAATTCGTGGATATCACTGCTACCATGCTCTACACCCATCAGGAAAAGCGAGAGGAGGATCAACTATTTTCGTTAAAGAAAATATCAAACACTACGAAGGAGTAAAAATAGAAAAGGAAAATATGCAAGTATCAACCATTAAAATTCGACTCAATAATGAAAAGGAGTATAGCATTTCATCTATATACTGCCCACCGCGATATCAATTGGCTAAAGAAAATTATATCGCGTTATTTAAATCGCTTGGAGTCAACTTCATAATTGGAGGGGACTTTAATGCTAAGAATACGTACTGGGGATCGAGACTGTCAACACGTAAGGGTAAAGATCTGTATGCGGCAGGACAAGAATTAAACTGCGAGTTTTATTCTGGGGGTAAACCAACATACTGGCCTACAGATAAAAACAAAATCCCAGATTTAATAGACTTCTTTGTAACAAAAGGAGCATCAGAAAACTATGTAGTGATAGAAAACAGTGAAGGAATATGGTCAGATCACATACCTGTTATTATGACAATTAGTGCAACCATAATAAAGAAAGTAAATTTGCCTAAACTAACAAACAAGAGAACAAATTGGGATGTTTTCCGGAAGCTAGTAGAAAACAGTACGGTTTTACAAGTACCAATTAAAACTCCGACACAACTCGATGATCAAGTAGAAATATTAAATAATAATATACTTCAAGCAGCGTGGCAGAGTACGCCCATTAGTCAATATAAAGTGCCAAAGAAAAACAACTATTCATTGGAAGTGAGAGATTTGGTTAGTGAAAAGCGGAAAGCTCGAAAAATTTGGCAGAGGAATCGAGCATCACAAAGTAAATCGAGCATCACAAAGTAAATCGAGAATTATTATTTAAGCAACAAAGTAAAGCAGTTAATCAAAGAAATTAAAAACAATTCGATAAGTGAATATCTAACTGGTCTTTCCAGCCAAAAAGACACTGACTATTCACTTTGGAAAGCAACGAAAGGACTTAAACGACCAAATAAGCAGATACCTCCTATCAAAAAGAACGATGGATCTTGGGCAAGAAGTGGTAAGGAGAAGGCTGTCTTGTTTGCAACCCACCTCGAAAATACATTTCAACCCCTTCCAAGGCAATCAGCGGAAGAAAATATAAACCCAGTTAGAAAAGTGGATAACCTAATCATCAAACCAGTAACATTACAAGAGCTAAAATATGAAATTATTAACAACTTGAGTTCAAAAAAATGTCCTGGTTATGACCTAATTTCAGGTCAAATAGTAAAAGAACTTCCCGAAAAGGGCTTACGAAAACTGCTTCAACTAATAAACGCAGCATTCAGACTAAAATACGTTCCATATCAATGGAAGGTTGCAGAAGTGATAATGATTCCAAAACCGAATAAACCGCCTAACGTTAAAACCTCGTACAGGCCGATTTCGCTTCTTCCTATAATTTCGAAGTTGTTCGAAAAATTATTGCTGAAAAGGCTAAAACCAGTAATAGAGGAAAGAAAACTAATTCCACCACATCAGTTTGGCTTTATAGAGAGACATTCTACTATAGACCAATTACATAGGGTTACCGATTTAATTGAAGATTCACTAGAAAAGAAGAAAATCTGTTCAACTATCTTTTTGGATGTTGCACAAGCCTTCGATAAAGTATGGCACCAAGGACTAGAATATAAACTATATCAAGACCTGCCAAAGCAATTTTATCAGATATTAAAATCTTATCTAGCTGATCGATATTTTCGAGTTAAATTTGAAGATGAATACTCTGACCTTAGACAAATATCGGCTGGAGTTCCACAAGGAAGTGTTCTGGGACCAATACTATATTTACTTTATACTAGAGATGTTCCAAATACAAAAGATACAAACATTGCAACGTTTGCAGATGATACAGCAATCCTAGCAGTAGGAGACAGTATAGAAGAGTCAACTAGTAAATTACAAAATGCCACTAATGCAATAAGTAAATGGACAAAGAAATGGCGCATTCAGCTGAATCAAACGAAATCCATACATGTCAACTTTACTAACAGAACAGTTAACTGTATTCCAGTTCTACTGAACTCGCATCCAATTCCGAATGCGAACACAGCGAAATACTTAGGCATGACTCTTGATGCTAAGCTGAAGTGGAAAGAGCACGTTAAAAAGAAAAAAGAAGAACTAAACATCAAATACAGAAAAATGTACTGGCTCTTAGGGAGAAAATCTGAGCTAACAGTACATAATAAGCTACTATTATATCGGCAAATTTTGAAATATTGAAATATTTTCCATCAGTTAGTAATCGATCATCAGTTAGTAATTGATGAATCTGTATATTCGTTTGAAGAGGAAGAGGAATAAGGTATACATATATTTATATACAGGGTGGTGCAAAAGATTCTTATATCTACAATATGTTTTAGGGCCCTAATTGAGTAAAGATCTACTCACCTTAGCCCATCTGGAATTTGCACCGTTCCCGGTCTACCTAAGATGTTGACTTGGAAGATGGGTCGGTCCATTAATTCTGTCGAGCAGGAGATCATATTTATATGCATCGAACTTACTGATAGTAATCAGATGGTATACAAAGAATCGTTGGCATTACAAAAAATATTAAGGACAGTCTAATACGCCCATTGATAAGTCTGCGTTACTCACGATTCTCTCACGCGTTGTGCTGATATTGCGTCTTTCGATGTTATTTAGCCTATATACGGAAGTGGATAGTGGAGAAAGAGTGTCCTCGACCCTTGATCAAACACCAGCTTTTCTTACTTTTCTTAATAAGTCTTCACATAATGAGTTATGATTATTCTGCTGTATATAGATGTGGCTTGCAGGATAGCGTTCGATGGGTTGCTTATTTGTATACTATTTTTTGTTGCTGTATGTGTATAATTATGCAAATAATAGAAATGATATTCGTTCGAAAAGTGTCCATAACTTGATTGTTTTCCTGGTTGGTAGTGACAATGTCTGAGGTTGTTATCAAATGTTATTTAACTAGAAAATTGTGAAGTGCTTCTTGCATTTCTTTATCCGTGCTTTTCTACGTGTACGATTACAATTCTTCTAAGAATGTTATGACAACGATTTCTGTTAATGTGTTGCTTATCATTATCAATAACTTATCCTCTGGAATAAGTTGCACCGCAATTTATGATATAATAAATTTAATACAATCATTTTATTATTGTATTAAATGATGAATGTCTAGACGAAATGGTTCTGTGATCGGTGATTGCGAACAAATAAGATTTGGGTTTGATAAGGTGCTGTGGGTAATTCTTTATAATACTATCGTTGACCACCACTGTGTTGCATTCCTGTAGTTTTGGTACTTTTAGGATATAAAGCAGTGTCTTGCTATTTTTCGTGTAATGACTTTTAGAACTTGATCTAGTAGTGACATTTCAATACCTTCCTCTCCAGTATGTTCTGCTCGAGAGAATTTCTCTCAAAACTATTATTTTGTTGCTAAGCAGCGAAATTTTCGTCTTACTGATTACGGGTTCAACGTCTCCCAAAATTGAATATTTTTGTAGCAAAATTTATTGTGAGCAATTGTAGTTAAGGCAGTACACTCTGTTAAAAACTGAACTCTTCTATTAATTTGATCGTTTATTTTCGTTTATAAGATTATTCTTTATGTTCATTCCTAAGTATTCAGAACCTGGATTCCCGACTAACCATTTCCAAGTTGTGTTTAGAGTGTCCCATCTCCTATGTCGGGTGTGTTCCGGTGATTTGATAAAAGTGATCGTATGATGTTTTACATTTTTTGCTTAACTATTGTGTAGAGTTCCAAATTGTCTTCTATTCTATGTAAAAGAAGGTTAAATTTTAAGGGCCGACGTTGAATGTGAACCACACCTAAACGTCAAGTTTTTTGGAAAAATACACAATCGAGCAACGCGTTAAAGTGATTCAGGCAAATTATGAAAATGGGCGTTCAAATCAAAAGGCATATCGTGCACTTCGTGATTTTTCGGTCAATTTAATCGTCCAATTGAAAAAATCGTGCAAAAATAGGAGATTTTAAAACACCAGTGCATGCTCGTACATCTTGAAATGCAGAAAATATCGCTGCTGTTCGCGATTGTGTGGCTGAAGATCCGTCCACCTCAACTCGTCGTCGCACCTCTCACGCTCGTCGTTGATGAACATTATGCATAAAGACTTGAATTTACACGCTTATAAGGTGCAATGCCTCAAGAACTAAAGCCTCTTGACCATTGGGCATAATCCAAGAGTGATTGTCGAAAAACCAATGCACCCACAAAGAGTGACTGTTTGGTGCGGTTTGTGGGCTGGCGGCATCATTGGGCCGTATTTTTCCCAAAAGGAGGCCGGTCAGTTACTGTGAATGGTGTTCGCTATCGTGAGATGATAACAAACTTTTTATGGCCCGAATTCGAAGATATGGATGTGGACGATATCATCAGAACAGTGCCACTTGCCACACAGCTTATGAAACAATGGTTCTTTTGCGAGACAAATTCAATGACCGTGTTATCTCACGTGGTGGCGATGTCAATTGGCCGCCAAGATCATGTGATTTGACACCGTTGGACTTCTTTCTTTGAGATTATTTGAAAGAAAAGGTGTACATCGATAAGCGAGCAACAATTCAAGAGCTAAAGGGTGAGATAATTCGGCACATTTACGGCATAGAACCTCAATTATGCCTAAGCGTCATCGAAAATTTGGACCATCGGATTGAGGTGTGCCGCCGAGGTTGCAGCGGTCATTTGGCCGATATTTTGTTCCATACATAATTGAACCATCCAATATTATCAAAACAAAAAGAATTTACAATAATTTCTTAAATAATTTGTTTTATTTAAAATCAACATCGGCTCTTAAAATTTAACCACCCTTTATACAAAATTGTTATTTCTAGGCTAGGGAGATTGATTGGATGAATCATTTTTACTATCCCAGTATATCTGGTAGTGCATTGCATTCTTGAAATTATCGTTCATTTGGCAGTGCAATATTCCTTGTGTGAAGGTTGCGATCTTTCTTCGAAGTTAAAATTATGAGGAACCTTCGCCACCTTTTAGCGGGTTTAATACCTTAAGCCATTTACTGATGAAGGACTTTTGCACTATTACTTGAGTAGTTTACTTATAAGTTGTTCTTACTCACTGTAGCTTTTAATATTTTGTCAATATATATATATATAGGTATATATATATATATATATATATATATATATATATATATATATATATAATATATATATATATAATATATATATATATATATATATATATATATATATATATAATATATATATATATATATATATATATATATATATATATATATATATATATATATATATTTATATATATATATATATATATATATATATATATATATATATGCATATATATATATATATATATATATATATATATATATATATATATATATATATATATATATATATATATATATATATTGTATATATAGCTTTCTAGGGGATGATAAACTTGTTTAAATAATTAATAATGATGACATTATTAATTATATTTACTCGTCTACGTATACCAGAACTAAAATGTACTAAAATTTAAACAATAAAACTATTTTATTATGATACGTTATGGTTCTTATGTTCTATCCATGTGCCATGTATATACCCACGTAGTATTAAAACAATAAATATCTCGGAACATTATTATATAAACAAGAATGAGATGGCAAAAAATTACATAGCTTATATGGGACGAGTTCTATGAACGTTCTGATTTCCGACTAATTCATCGTTATTGTTCTTTCGATAATGCGGAGGAGTGATTGAACACAATTTTAAATCACTTTGCTGTTAGAGTTTTGGATATATCGGTTAGAAAATTGTATAATCACGTAGAAAATTTGTGTCACGTCATATTAATAGGAAATTCATAATTGGAACGCGATATGGGGAAAATTGAATTTTCATTGTGGATACAAATAATTGTTGTTTGCTATATGTACATATATGGAAGATGATAAGATGCAGATAACATTCAACTATTCGAATGTTGTAATAAATAAAAGCTTTGCAAATAGCGTCGCTTTGACAAGTACATGCAAATGTTTGTTTCAAATAAAAGCCACCGCCCAAGTGGCGCAGTGGTGGCAGTTGGAGCGGGAGGTACCGGGTTCGAATCCCGATAGGAGCAGGTTGCAAAAGGAATTTTTCACCACTTGATTACGATCGGTGGTGTGAATGAACACAACTATGACCCCCTGTTGTAGTGCAGAATCCATGGGCCGACCCATCTTCCATGTAAGGAAAATCGGACCTATAGCCGTACGTCCTCGATTTGGCTGCAAAGCGTAAGGTAAGGACGTAAATAAGCGAACCGCGAATTAGTTGGGAGTGCCTTGAGCCCCAAAACAGATGGCATAGAAATAAATGAAAAAAAAAAAAATAAAATAAAAGCTGCCTGTCATTTTATACCATGATATAATATCGCATTTCACTTATTGCACTATTTATTGATAAATAATACTAAGGTTAGTGGGCTTGATATCGATAAGGAATTGTTCCGCGATTGGTTTTAGATCGTACTATTGCGGTCAAATCAAGATAATTATCAGTGATTGATGCAGATGAATAAACGCTCTGTTAAATTGCATATGGTTTACGTAAATCAGACCAGGGCCGTACTTCTGTGATTGTCGGACGTTAAACAGTAATTGCAAAGCAGTTTGGACTGATTGCGCTCCAAAGTAAATAGGGAATAAAGGAAAATAAACAAAGATCAATTTCATCGAATGTGTGGCGACCAGAGCAACTAAAATAAATCGCAAATTAGCTCACGCCACACGCAATTCATAAAATCGATATTTCGAGTTAAGTTCTTGTAATTCACTAGTACTGTCGCGTCACGACCGAAGAATATATACGAATCGCACAGTATAAACATCAAGTCCGGTAACATATGCCTGACGAGATGGATTTGATCTTTTCGATCACTCAGTTATTCAATGACGTCATCATCAGATCAAAACCGGCCTAGTGGATTACAAGAAAACTCGGAAGAACAACATATTCAAATTTACAGCAAGCAGCAAC
Source organism: Tipula lateralis (assembly GCA_963932295.1). Lineage (NCBI taxonomy): Eukaryota > Metazoa > Arthropoda > Insecta > Diptera > Tipulidae > Tipula > Tipula lateralis. Next base: position 166,353,407 of record OZ010738.1, read on the forward strand.
ACACTTCAAATCTACGCCAATCACCCAGAATAACACGTCAATCGAAGAGGTTGAGAAATTGGTATAGCTTAGTATGCTAAAACTACGATTATTCAAAGCGTGTTCCAAATCTGTACTGTTTGTGAAACATAGAAACGATTACACAAAAACTACAGGTCTTTGTTAACAAATGCTTGAGAAGAAGAATAACATGCTTCTGACCAGATAAAATCAAACAAGCTTCTGTGCCAAACAGGCATTGAAGCTTAGAAAGCGCGATACATCGGTCACCCACTAAGAAAGAACTCGAATGAACACGAATATCATTGCAATCGAATTCACAAGGAAAGCGAAAAGTCAATAGGCCAACAATAACCAGGAAAAAAACGGTGATAACCGAAGTGAAAACCTCGGTGAAACAAGGAGAAGCTGAAAACAATATTACCCAATAGAGTCAGATGGTCCAGTCTAGTGGACGCTGTATGTTACTTAATCGGAGATAAGAGGAAAAATCTATCGAATCGCTATTTTGAATCCAAAAACCAAATGTCTAGATTTTTAAAGGTTTGAGACAATGGAAGTTTTTAACAGTTTGCGGAATTATTCACCCAGAAGATTTATTGTTTCCATTTAAACGTAGAGTTGTTCCCAAAATATTCAAGTAACCCCTGTAGTCAGTACAAATAAGCTTCCAATATGTTGCTTAAAGGTTTTCCAGATTTCAGTGAGTTGCTATAGATAACGCTGGATGACTATATAAATTGGTTATAAGCTACATAGATTATTGTATATTTCCCAACTCTATAAAATCCCAAGCTCAACTAGAAAGAATTTTTATATTTTTAAAATTTTGCTGTTTGTGTTAGATTATTCCTAATGGCACAAAATAAATTTACCAGTGCACAACTAGGAAGCAGCGTATCAAAACATATTACCACTCTGATAGAATGACACAGGCGCAGATATATTTCGTAACATACCCGATGTGTGATCGAACCAGAGTTGGTATCAGTTGGTAATATCGTTGATTGAGATACTGGGCAGACAGTATTGTGCCATTGAGTCTACATGGCGTAATTACATCATTCTCTTCAAGTGAAAACAGAGTATTAAGACAATAACGATTTAAACAATGTCGACAGTATAAACATTGACGACTCCGGCACAATCGACGTTCTATTTTACAATAAACGATGCCAGATTCTTTTCTGTTTTGCCACTAGTATGCTTATAATGAAGGAAGGTTGCAACACTTAAAAATTATTTGGAAGTGGAATTATATACTTCATGATTTGTATTGCTAATTAAACCAAATTCGATTAGACGTTTAGAACACCATAGTTTCTACAATGAAGGAATTATAGTGTTCTAAACGCCCAATCGCCCAATATCTGATTTAGTGGTTGGGATTGAGAATTGAAACTGTTTATATAAATCTACGATTGATTCCCTTAACATTTGCGAGCAAAATGTATAACATCCAGCATTCATTTCTTCACCGCCCATGTGGTGCAGTGCATAGAACACTGCGGCATGGAGCGGGAGAAACCGGGTTCGAATCCCAATATGGCCGGATGCGAAAAGGGATTTTCACCATCGATCGTCTGGGCGGATATACGATCGGTGGTGAGAATGAACTCATCTGGTGGTGAGTTCATTCTCACCCAGTTGGTGATTAAAATCCGTGTGCCGTCCCATCTTCCATGTCAGTACTATAGGCTGGCATGGAGCTATGTAATGAGCAGATGGTTTCTACGTTAATCGGACCTATAGCCGGGACGTACAATAATATGAAACAATGGGCAAAAAATCAGTTTTTCTGGTAGGTGATTACTATTGTTAGGTGATAACTATTGAACTCTTAACCCTCCAAGTTCGGGTTAGATGAGACTTCTAAACGGCATTATCGATAGTGAAAAGATTGGAGATACGCTTACGATTAACGTTTTACATTTAAAGCCTACAAGAGGAATAATTAACTCATTTGTATTCATTTGTAATATAATGGAGACTGATACCTATATGAAGGAATACCAAGTCCATGATCAGGGTATGGATAAACCGTAACCATTAATTGTCTTGTCTACATCAAGTATGCTTGTTTACCTTTAAGTGTAGATAATATCACCTCTACGCGGAGTATTACCTTACGACAGTTCCGTACGAGGATGAATACAGGGATATGTACGTTTAAGGTGTACCAACTCACACAAACAACCCACAAATGTGCGTACGACGTTTTTGCGACTGACAATATTTCAACTGCTGCAATGGTTATATAATACTGCGTTAAGCGGAATGATATCGGTTAAAACATCGACTAACATAAAACATATTTAAATCGGTTCATCTATCCGCTTCAAAAGGTACAAACTTTACTATTGAAAATTGTTGTATCACCATGTCCCGGTCGAATAATTATCATTAAAACTAAGATAAATTTAAAAAACTAAGATCGGTTAAAATGAACATGTCATTTGATTCCTAAGGAGTGTACACTAAATTACGTTGGACATATTGGCATAAAAGTTTTGTCACGCTATAATACAATAAAAGTTTTTCTGTTTAACTATTAATCCAAAAAGAAAAACTTTGGTGATAATTTCTTACACTACCTATATCTTACATTAAAAGGGATTGTGTGTGGGCGGTGGTGTGGGGGTCGTGTATCTATATGTTTATACACCATAATAACAAAGAAAATAAAAATACAACAATAATAATATATTTTTTATTTTCCACTTAGTTTTTCATAAATTTTCATGTCATCCAATACTTTTTCGATCAAATTCAAAAAATTCCTTAATGTCTCATCTGGGATAAATTAAGAAACATATCTTTAAATGGAAGAATACAAAACCTATATAAATACATCCAAGTCGTTTGATGAGTTTCTTTTTATATGTGTAAAATGTTTATGTTTACATCGGTGATTGTTAATCGATATATTTGTCGCACACATATGTTTCATTATCCAAATATTGATTTTATGTTCTCTGAGAAAAAGAATTTTGAGAAATAATTAGAATTATTTCATCTTATATACTCTTATCTGGATTCATAATATCTTAAATGGTTAAAATTTAGACGGAATGAATATTCGTTTGTTGCAGATCTAACCAAATTCATGTGATTTGAACATGAAAGCTTTATGCGACTTATTCATATCAATCATAAGATACCAGGTTTAAAGATTCAAATGTGCTCATATTTAGAGATATCAACAGAGCTTTCATACAATTGATGAAATTTAATACATTCAGCGACATTGAACGACTACACTGTTGATAGCTGCCTTTATGTCAAAAGCTTTATGGAAAAACAATCCAATTATTAAAACTGCTTATAGCACCAACTCAGTAAGCATGACAGTCATAGGTCTCCTTATTAGTCATTTTGTTATCGTTTGGATTCGACTCCGGCTAACACTGCCGCAATTTCAACCTTTGCACCGTTCGGCAAACGCATATATGTATAAAGCTCACGCATCAATAAATAATTTACTATACAACTAAAAAAATCGAGAAGACTTAAAGTGTTGAAAGCTTTAACTAAGATTATTTTCTTTTGTACGATTGTTAAAAATATAATCTCATTATTTTTGGAGATTAAAAAATCATTAAGCTTATTTAATATTAGCAATTGTATAATCGAAAGCTTAGCTCTAGATTTTGTTATTAAGAAAGCTACATTCTTATATAAAGATATTTACAAAAATTAGAAATTAATTATAAAGCTAATAAAATTTAAAGCTTATTTATATGTTAGATCCACAAATAAAACTTTTGAGTAATAAAAGTTAAAACTTGAAAGCTCATTTTAATGTTAATTAGACAAACAAATTTAATAAATTATTAGAACCCATTGACTATAAATGGTTTTGTGAGTTATGTAATTGTGACTCGATTTTGTATAAAGCTTTTTGATTTCTAACCTAAGTTATCGAGTTGTTGAGCTTTTTCTTTAGGTTACTACTATTTAGTGTATATAAATGAATATCGAGTATCTAGGGCGCCTTTTATCTTAATTGTGTATTTTGTACAAGGCAAAAGCTCGACTTTTTATTAAGCTTTTCAATGAAACATTTTATGTATTAAACTATAAAAACTAAGCAAAACGCGAATTTTATGTAGTTACGTAATGTACACAGTAATTTCTAGTTTCAACGTCTAATAAATATTTTATGTAAAATATAAAAGTTTAAAAAATTTAATAGATGGAATAAAAAAAAGTTCAGAAAAGCGTCCATACATAATATATAATAGTTACAACTATTTAATTTTTGATGTTTACATATTTTCTAATTGATTTTTTATGTTTTATTTTTATATAACATGCTTTTAATATATTATGAGCTTTTTACTACATACAGAGCTTTTTTAACAAGTCATGATATTTTTGTACTTATGTGTATTTTAAAAACGTATATTTAGTTTTAAATATTTAATTCCTATTATACCGTGTGTGTATTATTTCTGACCCATTTACGACGGCTGTTGTTATTTTGATTATTTAATGAGCTTTTAATTTAATCGCCTGGTGCTGATTTTTTTATTTTGAATAAATTATTTTTAATTGAAAACTAAATAAACCAACCACAAATGTAGAGGTATGTTGAAAATAATCTGAGTGCTTAAATATAGTGTAATTGTTTAAGCTGTGTTAGTTGGAGAAGATAGCACCGTGGTCGATTTAGACGAAAGGAAGGATGGCAAAAGCCAGAGTGTTTAAAAGCTCAGGCGGTTAGTTGACAGGCAAATACACTGTCACTTACACAATACACAACACCTTTGAGTATAGTTACAATTTCTCGCTACAATATTTTCCTTCTATGGTAGTTGATCCTAATAATCAATTACAGGGAAATATTCAGGTATCCATAACATTGAGACAGCAAGGAGTATCCTATTTAAAGCTACTAAAATAGAATATGAACTCATGGTTCAGTTAGGGATTTCTCGTACATCTGTCGTTAGTGTTTCTTTTCTACTTCACTTACAACAAATCAAAACAGAGACGTGTTTGTATCCTTTTAAAGGAATTACAACTTCAGATAGATACCCAATAGTTTTTCTATGAATATGTGGGGTTGTAAAGTCCTCCCTAAATGAAAGCTTACTTTCACATACGGATTTTTATCATATAATGGTTGTTCTTAGATGTTTACATTAAATATAAATTTACAAATAGGCGGGAAGCTTTTACTTTTGCCGATATATCAGCGGTAACAGTATACCAACAACTTTCCCTTCTCAACATATATACCGCAGTTCGATTGAATTCACAACAAATCAGAATCCACAATTTGACCTCAAATTGCTGTCGGAACAAGCCAAATTTCTATACTTAGAAAGAGATGTTATTGTTGATCATAGTAGTCTACGATGAAACTACAAACTTCGTGAATGTATCTCAGTGCCACGTGTGAGAAATGAAACCTATAAGCTTACGTGCTGTATCAACATGATTTTAATGCAGTGGCACTAATTTCAGAAGAAGAAGGTGATCTAACATGCTGTGACAACAACGGAGTTAACAACACCATCAGTCGAGAAGAAACTCGTCATAAGGGAAGTAACACCGACATCTTGTAGTATTAATGTATGACAGAGTTGATTGCTGTGGGGAAAATCACTATCCTAAAGAAAGAATAGGGGCATCGAACTATAGGTAAATCAGCAAAATTTTATGGCGGATATGTGGATAAATTATCGAGATATGTCGAAATCATTAAGTTCGAAAGTTACTCCGTCAAAATTGAAATGGAACACAAATAGGAAGAGTACGATTCCAGGAATTATGTTGCCTTAAATTATCAAACCAATAAGTGCAATCAAATTATTGCCACCAACTTACGACGGAACAACACAATTCCACTTCTTCAAACTCCAGTTTGAAATATGGCATCCATACAAGAAATGGTTTGTATGAGGAAGATTGAGTAGCAGCACTGATCGTGGCGTTAAAGAAAGAGATTTACTACAGATTGTGCCAGATTATGATCGAGAAGACTACCCAAAATTCATGTTAACAGTAGAGTGGAAATACGGACGCTCGGGTTTGTGGAATAATAACCAGGGAATAATATCGTATAGTGTTGAAGGGAAAATGCCAAAAGGTAGAAAAGGCACTTCAGAAGTTTTTCATCAATATCGAGCAATAACTATCGAGCACACATAAACATGGTGAGTGTGCGAAGAAGATTAAGATCGACGCTTTGACCAATGAAAAGAGATACGGAAAGGACATGTGCGGTAGTGTTTTATTCGAAAAAACCGAGAAGGTAAATAAGCCAGTAAATAACATCATCAAGGAATTATCACTAGCAGTAGAAACAATACCCTACAGCCTTATGTTTACAAACAAGAAGAAAATGAAATGGAATAACACATTCATTGGGCGGAGCGTAGAAAAATATGACAAATCAAGAAAAAGTTCGAGAAATGTAATAAACCTGAACTAAATCTGAATTAGTTCAGATTGACAATGACATGTGCTGTACGTGGTGTGTTTTAGACACGATTATTGGGTGTCTAAAAGGACCCGGTCCTTATACATAAATATTTGAGTAATAGAACAACAATTTGAGGTTCATAGTAGAACAGACATAGGGACACCGGGAATTGTTACGTATAAAGAGATAATGCCAAAAAGTAGGTTAGGCACTTAAGATGCTTTTGGCCGATTTCGAGTAACTAGTGCACCTCTCACACTACAATATCGTGACTATATGGATCAGATTAACATCGACGATTTACCCCAAGGAATACGGTATTCGGATATCACCGTGTGGTATTATTATCTTTGAAACAAACATTTGTGGAAACCATTGCATGTTTAATAGCAAACGATTCTGTAAGAAACATGAAGCCAGGAAACATAGTCCAATAGAATTATCATCAACAGGAAAAACAAAATAAATGAATGTTGGAAATGTAGACTCAGGGTTTGAGCCAAATAAATTAAATTGAAACTCGCCAAAATCGTTTTATATGTGACGAACCACGGTGACATCTATTAGAAATAATATAAAGCTTTATAAAATTTTAGTAGAAAATTAGAAGTTACTCTACCTATACTCTAATGTTTGCGTAAAAGAAAAATGTGAAATGGAATTTTGAGCGCAAAATGGAAATATACAACGGATTAAGTAAAATTAAGTGAATTTCACTTGAATGTAAATTAATCTAATCTGTGTAAATTATTATCTTAAAGGCCGTAAACAGCATAAATTGTGTCTTAACTGAGAAATTTCTAACTCTTAATACGTGTTGGTGCATATTGTAGGTGGTCAACCTAACAAATTATGAACAATAAATAATGAAAACCGAACAAAGGCTAGATCCTCTTTCTGGAAATATTGAAACCGCGAGAGGAAAATGTCAACCAGAAATTGTGAAGATATGATTGGTGTAAATAGGATCTTATTGCAGTATTAATAGTGGCATCGAAAAGTAAGTGCTGCAGAATAAGTACTACAGATCATGCCAGAATATGAACGAAAGACCTACGAAAAAATTATGTTGTCATTGTGGAGCAGGTGACCACAAATATGTAGGAGACCAAATTCGGGAGTTACATTTGGAATTGTTTAGTCAGAAAGAAGGACAAACAATGTTGGTGGTGAAAACCAGGATATTATCGAAACAAATGTATGCGTAAGCTATCACAAGTGCACTAAACAAATGAAACGGGGAAAAACATGATCAAGCCAGCCGACAAGTTACGTCTTGTAGAATAGGAATCAGCTAAAAGTCGCAAACCAGTAACACAAAACCATCAGAAAATTGGCAACTAACAAGATTCCGAAATGAAAAAAATAAGATAAAATGTAGGTGTGTGACAAAATAGACCACATCTCATGAGAATGCTGGGAAATAAGCCGTAAGCGGATGAGAAAACCATGGTCGATGTTACAAAAACCACCGGAGGAAAGGAAAGTAGCGACCGAAGCGTTAAAGGAATAGTTGATTCTTACGTAGTTAAACGTATAAGAATCAGCTTTGAGAAGCAAAAGCTAACTCCCACAACCGCATGCTATATAACCGTCATCCTCATTTCCAGATAGGCAAGAAATGATGCGAGGCGAAAAAAAGCAACGATTCAGTGTGATTACATTAGACCACTTGATTTACTAACGAGGGTTCGTCCTATGAAAGGATTTATGTTGAAAACGGCGACAGGTTACAGTGTGGCTGTTAAACTGCATCAAACGGTAACAAATATGCAAAGCATTGAAATAGTCGGACTCGTTGATCCAGTTCAGTATTGGTGAATAAGAAGATGAATGCATGAGATTCTGCGTCGATTATAGGCAGTTCAACTGTTTTACCAAATAAGATAGTGACCCTTTAGCCACGATCAACGAGGATTAGCGTCTTGTTATGTTTAACACGGCTGTAAGACGTAGTTGAATCGAGAAAACGTTTCCAAGCAGGAAAAAATAATATGCGGTCAAAAAAGTTTAGTTACTACCGGACAGAAAAAAGTTAATGATCGAAAAGCAAGAATGATGGAAGGAATGGAACGATAGGAGCAGTTTAAGGTAAAATATTGAGGGATGTGTGAGAAATTTCGAGAAATGCCTGCGTCATTGAATACGAAAGTTGACTGCGTAAAAAACGAAAAGGAACACAAATAGGATTAGTTCGTACTCATATTTGAAAAAACAAAAAAAACAATTTGAAGTTGCCGTTCGATGAATAGTGAAACTCGGAGAAGGAAATGATGAATATAAAGATGGCTATGAATTATTACAGATTGTGTCGGAGTATGAACTTGAGAAATACGAAAAAATCATTTTGGTATTGCAGAACAGAAATGCGTGCACAATCCAGTGATTGATGTGGTGAACCACAGCGACATCTATTAGAAATAATATGAAGCTTAATAACATTTTAGCACAAAATTAGAAGTTGGAGCTATGCAATGTGCAGATGGTTAGGTAAATCGGAACTATAGCCGTACGTCCTCTAATTGGCTGCAAAGCGTAAGGTAAGCACGTAAATAAGCGAACCGCGAAAGAGTTGGGAGTACCTTGAGCCCCAAAACATTTTGCATAAAAAAAAATTAGAAGTTACTCTACGTAAACGAAGAAAGTGAAATGGAATAATAAAGTGCGGAAAACCACAACGGATTAAGAAAAATTTTGTGAATTGCAGCTTGAAAGCAGAAAAAGAACTTGTTTAATAAATTTGAATTGTATTGCATTTTGTCGTACGATCGGTTGGATGTCTAACACCGGCTCATTATTTACATAAAATGAGGTTCATCGCGTATTGTTATGTGTAACAAGACTGTAAGTCGTAGTTTAATCCGAAAAACCTTGCCCAGATCAATGACTTACAGTTAAATGTACCTCATCAGACAGATTGGGTTCACGATAAATGTATAATTAATAAAATAATACGCGTGCTATTATTATGCAGCGACACGCGCTTGTCTATAATTTTACTCTAAAAATTACCATAACAATTTTAAATTGTATTTTCATCCATGTTCAAACTAAAATTATAAATTCGCTAGAATAACTCCTTCCCTAATTATTTTGTTTTTAATTTCCTTTAATAATAGTATAAGAATTTAAATTAGTAAATATTTAGCATTAATTCAAATTTCACAAAATGATTCACAAACTCTTAATTAATTTTCAAAAATAGATTAAAACTTTTTTTTTCCAGCGATTCAAGAAAATAAATAATATTTTTGTTTATATATTTTATTTATTCAATAAATAAATAAATAAATATTACCATCAAATTGATTGGGGAAATTGTTTTTCCAATTTATTATTTATTTATTGTCAATTAAGTGATGATTGATTTTTTATATTTCATATTCATCCGAAACAATAAAACAAGAATAATGGATTGTTAAAAAATTACTCGAAGACCAGCAGCAGTAGCAATAGCAAGAAAACACTCGACTCGAGAGACAAAAAAAAAGGAAAACCACTTGGAAATTTATAAAATATCTGGAAATGAAGGCCTCATTATCAATTTATAATTGACGGTTTGATTTGATCTAGCGAGTACGAGGGTTCTATGTTTGGTTTGAATACACACGTTTACATACAGGATCATCCTATAATAAGTCCGTAGGATGAAACATAGATGGCGTTACTAGACTTTTTTTTCCATATAAAGAAAATACAGTGGAAAACATCGTCTTGATTAACATTATCCGAACTCTGCTCCATCGAAACAAATGGTAGAGAAGTGGATTGCTGAATTTAAATGTGGTCGTACCAGCACAAATTGTGCAAAGCGCAGTGGACGCCCAAATGAGGCTGTTATTCCAGAAAACATAAAAAAAAACACAAATTGGTTATGAACGATGGTAAATCGAAGGTGTACGAGCTACCTGATATTATAAAGATATCAAATGGTAGTGGTTTTACCATTTTACACGAATTGAGTATGCGAAGGCTCTGTGCAAATTGGATGCCGCGTGAGCTAACAGTCGACCAATGACGCAACAGTCGGCCGGTAAGGTGATGGCGTCTGTATTTTGGGATGCGGACGGAATAATATTCATCGACTATCAAAAGGAACCACGATTTTTAAAAGAAAAAAGTGTTTCACCAAGACAATGCACTGTGTCACAGATCGATGAAAACGATGGCAAAATTGAATGAATTGGGATTTTGCCCATTATGCCCCTACTCTCCAGATTTTGAAAGATTTTCTAGAAAAGAATGCTTGATGGAAAGAAATTTAAGTCCAATGATGAAGTAATCGCTGAAATTGAGGCCTATTTTGACAAGAAAGAGAAATCGTACTGTAAAAGTTGTATCGAAAAGTTGGAAGTTCTGTCAAAATTTTGTTTTTTCATACTTATCCTACGAACTTATTGAATGACCTCCTATAGACAATATCAAAATAATTTCCCTTTTTGAAATTACATACAACTTAATCTATTTGAACTCTCCCATTTTGGCAAAGGTCATGTGTAATTATACAAAAAAAAAATGTTTGTGTTGTTTCGAAAACTAAATTAAACCAAAATTAGAATACGCCCAAAAGAGATAAAAACGAAACTAAACAAAAAGTTCAAGTATCATTAAGAAAAGATAAAATGTTTTTTTTGTGTATGTGAACTCAATAGTACACTAATTTTTCTTTTCAACAAAAATTTTCCATCTCTTTGATCTCATCATTTTGTGTATGGTATGTACCCGACAATATTATGATAATGATGATGAAAATAATACATAATTGTTCGAAAATTACTCGAACCGTGTGTCATAAAAAATTAACTTACCTTAATAACACTTTCGTCGTCCGCTTGACATGAGCTTTGTAGCGTTACATCAGATACTCGACCAGATTGCGAAACAATAAACACTTTCATTGCTTGTGATACCTGGCGTCCAGTTAAGACGGCTGTATTCATTAATTCCCAATTCTAGAAGTTCGAGAAAAATGATAAATTCGTAGAAATTCACAACAACAAAAATAATTAAATAAGATTATTGGTCTTACCTTAGAAATTGGTAGAACAGCTTGTATATCATCCTTTTGTATTTCCAATTTAGCAATTAATCGTCGTCGTGATTCTTCCGGTGGGCCGCCAGTGCTTTCGATCGATGTATCCTTTAATTTTGGCCCATCGTGTACATAGCTGACCGACCACACAATTCGTCCGCCATCCCAATGATCTTTGGTATCGTTGCCAATTTCAAGTAACCATGAAAATACTTCAGTAATTCTGTTTTTTACGGTAAATAAAGGAAAATTTATAAAATATTTAGTATTTACATTTTTATTTTGGAAAATTATTTTTCTCTCTTGTATTTATTTTAATTATTTATTTATTTATTTTTTTTAATATAATAAGCAGAAAATGAAATTATGTGTGTATTATACGAAAACAAATATTTTATTTTAGTGAAATTTAATTTAATTGGGAAAAATTTAATTATGGTAATGGTAGCACACTTTGTGTACATCTATTTGTTATAAGAAAATCTACTTTACAACCAGCCAGGTGCACGTGGATATTTATATATTCTGTTATTTATATATTCTGTGTATTTTGAAAGGATTAACTCGTACCATATCGCCGTGGTTATGCTCAATACCTGTGTATTGGTTTCGATGTTAGGTTAGGTTGAGTGGCTGCTACAGCACGCTTAGACCGGCGACGGTCAGTTATGATACCATAAGATTTCTTTATTACCCTATTATAGCGTGATAAGTCTCGCACCTTCGAGTTTTCGAGATCAGAAAGGCAGTCTATTAAGAATTTACCCAAATTTTCTTTTCTTTTGTGTGCCAAAGCCAAGAATGAGCATAGGAGGTGGACTACCGTCTCAGCTTCTGCAAACGTCATAAGCTTTTAGACCTAGCCTCCTCGCATGTTCTCCAAGTAGGCAGAGTCCTGTGAGTATCCCCACCACCGTTTTTAGTTCATATTTTCGTAGGGAGAACAGTGTCTTTGAGCATTTTTAGTCCAGCTTTGGCCAGACTTGCCCTGGTCCACTATATGAGAAGGTGTTTGTCTACCTTTCGTTGAGGCTACTGTCTTCTTTTTAAGCACAGTCTTGAGTGGCTTAATTGGCCTCCCAAACTTTTCCTTTTCCGGTTGCAGTTGGAGCGTTGTACTATGCCTAACTATTCGTCCGTCCTGCAGTTCCCCATGACTTCCGAGTGGCCGGGGACCCAGACTATCTGAAAGTTTAAATGCTCACTTATCTTACTCAGAGATAAGCGGCAACCTAATGCCCCTCTAGACGTCAGAGAAACTGCGTCCAGCGACTTGATAATTATAATAAAAATTATAGTGCCGACACAAATCAAAATCGATGAGTTAAAATTGTACGGTGCGTAAAGTGCATTCTATGGATTTGGTTTAGATTATCATCGTGCAGTGCTTTATGAGCGGCTTGAATGAAACGTAACCATCTGAGGGAAACCCTACATTTAAGCTAAGCATGAATATAAGCCGGTCTTTCCCGATTACTACCTATTCCGATCAACGGAATGTGACCTGTTGCAGCAGCACTTCCATTTTTATGGCGATAAAAGATACATATATAAGAATAGGGCTTATAGTTTATATTTTAGTGACTAAATAAGATGATTGGAAGCTGTCCCAAACGTTTATGATCTATGCTAATATCGTTAAAATATATCGTATCAATGTCAAACAATCAATGTTTATCCCTGTGGGCATTCATGTTTCGTTAATATTTCGAACGAAAAATGAGATCCATAGAATACCACCACAGTATCCAGAGCTTTTTCGTAGGAGGCGACTAAATTTGGTTGAATCGCTGGGCTGACGACCCGCATCCATTAAAAGCCAAAAAATGTTAAAAACATCAAAAACAAATCGGATACCACCAAAACAATAATGACCCCTCGCTTCAATCTCGTATCCGGATACGAGATTGAAGATTGGCATTTAGAACGTGTAATCACTAAGAAAACCTGGCGCGTTTGAAAAGACTACAGCATGAATGAGTATCGGCTGTAACTCGTAGCACTCCAAGGAACTCGATGACCTAAAAGTGGAGAACAAGTGTCCCAAGGCTATACATTGCTACACAGTGGAGATGACCTTGGAAATCTTGGAGATGGATTTTCCATTGGGCTACAGGTAAAAAAGGCTGTCGCACATGAGATTAACCAACCTGTCAATTGTGTGTGTACATGTTCTTACTGATGTAAGCCAAACTCAAGATAAAGACTCATTTTACAATAATTTGGATAATCTGATGGGCTCTATACCGGAGGACGATGTCATATTGGTGATTGGCGACTTTAATACTCGAGCTGGCAGAAATCAGACTGACTTATGTGATTATATAGGTCCGTACTCCCGACACGAAACTGTGACCGAAAATGGGGTAAAAATAATGTACTTTTCGATCGCCCTTGATCCTTAAGTGGCAGGCACATCCTTTCTTCATAAAAACATACATTTGGAAACATGGACACATCCACGTAAAACGTCCCGAAGCCAAATTGACCATGTGTTTATTTTTAAAGAGTGCGTCGAAGTGCGAGGTTGTCAAAGACGTGAGATCGTATCGGTCGTCTATTAGTAGGCGGTCACCATTATATGATCACTGCAAAGCTACGATGGAAATTTTCGTACAAGTCTGAGAGAACAGGGGAATATAAAACTCGATTCTCCTGTGAAGGTGTGATAAATGAAGAAATGCAAAGAAAATATCAATATCTTGTCAGTAATAGCAGTTTGCGATCTAATTACGAATCTGAAGAAGTAAACAGTGTCTAGGAAGTGTTGAAAACCTCGGTTGTTGATGCCGCCCAGCACATTCTAGGTATAGTGAAAACTATGCCCAAAAATGTTTGGTTTGATGAGGAGTGTCATCTTGGAGGGCTAACTTTGTGAAACTGTCTTTTTGACCTTGTTCGATTGGTAAGGTGTAATGAAGTTATACCTAAAGAATGGAAAGTGGCCGCGTTATGCCTAAAATTCAAGAAGTTTGATATCGCTTGAAATGAGCGAATTATCGCAGTATTGCTCTTCTTTGCACAGCGTACAAGTAATAACTTTCACACTTTATCTTGGGAACAATTATTCCTGTGGCGGAGGAAATGATCGGTGAGTATCAAAGAGGATTCCGTCCAAATCGGTCAAGTCACTGATCAAGTTTTTTCGTTACGGATGATTCTTTCCAAGTATTACGAAACATTCCGTGATGTACACCAGGTATTCTTAGATTTAAAGCAAGCCTACAACTCAAACAATCGAGAGAGACTCTATGGTATGCGCTTGAATATTTAGAAATACCAAACAAATACGTACATCTGTGTAAAATGACAGAAAAGCAGTCACAATGCTGTGTCAAAGTTGAGAAAGGGCTATTGAGAACTTTTGCAATTACTTCTGGAGTTCAACAAGGAGATGCACTGTCCCCTATACTTTTTAATCTCATGTTGGAATATATCCTTCGTAAAAGTAAAACACCTCAGGACAATATCTTATCCCGACAATCCAATCAACTTTTTGCATGTGAAGATGATGTCTGTGTAATTGGATTATATGGCAACCGAGTGAAAGAAATACTTGATTCACTGGGACAAATATCTGATCTCTGGTTTTCGAGACCAAGTCGCAATTGATTTCAGTAGTGGTAACCACACGTTTGAAGGAGTGATGAGATTCAAGAATCTTGGATCTCTCATTGCTCACGATAATAGTGTGATAGAATGATACAGTGATATTTGAAGGGAGGAAGAATGATACATCGATATTTGAAGGGAGGGTTGTCTTTCGGTAGGCGAAGATGTCGCTGTCGGCGACTTTGGCTCGAGAGGGATCTGGCATCTTCTGATTGCTTGAAACAGTATGAAGGGCTCGTCATTGAAATCAATGGAGTCAAATTGTTGACACGGTACGGGCCAACAATAGCCTCTAAAATCCGGAAAATAATTTAGGTCGCGGTTAAACACTTAGAATGAGCATTGTACAAAACAGACAATCTATAATTTCCTCACAATCCGATATTTTCAAATCGTTTATTCGAAAACCATAATACGATTACTTAACTCATATCGCTTGTACTCCATATCGAACATGTTGTTTTCGAGTACATATTATAACGAAACAAAGTCATAATCTAAGACGATCAAATATATAACAAAAGTTAAATGGATTTTTTCCCACAATCATCTAAGAAATGTTTGTAAATTTGTTTCTATTCCACCACTTGTTCCAGCTATATACATTATTTGTACTATTCGATGCTGTTGTTTCCCGTATTCGCGTTTTGGTTATTTATTAAATTAATTTTTTTTCATATTTTTCATCTTTATTAGAAAAAGAAAATAAGAAGACAACATTCTTAATATGTACATAGCGTCGTAGCGTAAATATAATATCGCAGCATTAGAATAAATATATATAGGGACTAAAGTTAAAGCCTAAAAAGAAAAATTACGATACTTAAAGAAATTGTCGAATAAAGTTGTTGTTGTGTTGTAAAGTATGTAAAAATAAATTTATTTGTATTAAGACGATGATATAAAATAAATAAGATGACACTAATGGTATAAATTAGGACCAAAATGAAAACACGTAAAATAATATAATATTCTTACTTGTTCGAATTGCTATCATCATTCTCTTTTCCCGTACTATCCGGGTCTTGGTCCTTCCGGAATGCGGTTACACGGGCCACCGTGTGTTTTGCATTTTCCTTTTCGACGCTGATGTTCCAATCGGCCGACGAGGCAGTTGCACCCAATATTTTCATGCCAGTTTTCACGCGAGCTCTGTAACGGTAAAATTAATTTTCATTTTAATAATATTTTATTTATAATTAAATAATAAATTTCAAATTGTTATTGTACGTCATTTATCGACAGTCGACACAACTGTCTGTCTTGTTTTGGGGCTCAAGGCAATCCCAACTCTTTCGCGAATCACTTATTTACATTCAATTTAACGCCATTACAGCCAAATCGAGGACGTACGACTATAGGTCCGATTAACGAGAACCATCTGCACATTGCACTCCAACAGGAGGTCATAAATGAGTTCATTCACACCACCGATCGTAATCAGATGGCGAAAAAACGCTTTTGCATCCTGCCCCTATCGAATCATGATAAAAACTCATTTTACAATAATTTGGATAATCTGATGGGCTCTATACCTGAGCACGATGTCATATTGGTGATTGGCAACTCTAATACTAGAGCTGGAAGAAATCAGACTGACTTATGTAATAATATAGGTTCGTACTCCCGACACGAACCTGTGACCGAAAATGGGGTGAGAATAATGTACTTTGCGATCGCCCTTGATCTGTAAGCGGCAGGTACATTCTTTCCCCATAAAAACATACATTTGGAAACATTGACACATCCGCGTAAAACATCCCGCAGCCAAATTGACCATGTGTTGATTTCTAAAAAGTGCGGGTTGTCAAAGACGTGTGTCTTATCGGTCGTCTATTAGTAGGCAGTCACCATTATATGGTCACTGCAAAGCTACGATGGAAATTTTAGTACAATTCAGAGAGAACAGGAGAATATACAACGCGATTCTCCTGTGGAGGTCTGATAAATGAAGAAATGGTTCGAAAATATCTAGATCTTGTCAGTAACAGCAGTTTGCAATCTAATTACCAATCTGAAGAAGTAAACAGTGCCTAGGAAGTTTTGAGAATCTCGGTTGCACATTGCACTCCAACAGGAGGTCATAAATGTGTTCATTTACACCACCGATCGAAATCAGATGGTGAAAAATCCCTTTTGCATCCTGCCCCTATCGAAATTCGACCCGATACCTCCCACTCCATTTGGACGGTGCCACGAAGATTTTCCACGCATATGTATCCATATACATCAAAATACGAGTAATTCATCGTTCGAACCAGTCAGATTTTAAATATATGATCTAAGTATGCCACACTGTGTGTGGTGGGAAAATCTTAAAATAATTTTCTTAAGACCCTCAATATGTGAATGATTAATTTAATGTATCTCGTTTCAATTATTTAATGGCCAGCTTTATCACAGTGTGTTAATGATTCATGTGGTTAAAAATTAATAAAAATGAAAATGGTTTTTATTATACGATCTTGAATCGAAATATTGGTTTT
>OZ010738.1:166373469-166478469 GCA_963932295.1 Tipula lateralis
ATCTCAATGGAAGCGGACAAAATTGCATCTGACGTCCACCCAAAAAGAATCTTGGATGTTATAAATCAAGCATTAAAAATTCTCACGCAACTGGAAAATAGGTAGACTTGTGTTACGTCTAATTAAGGAGAAATCGGATGGTATGCCTGCGTCATATAGACCACTCTGATTGTTGGACACTTTAGGGAACACCTACTGCACCGCATATTAATAGACGAAGTCGACGGAGCTATGGCGGACTTCCAGAGAACAAGTTCAGTTTTCGAGCGAGGTGATCTAATGTATATGATTATGCATCGCTCACGGATTCAAACCTACACGCATATTGTCGTAGTAATTATACCCTGGATGTGCGGAATGCATTCAATAGAGGGGTGGGAGTTAATTCAGCAAACGGTAAAGGAATTTTAAGTGAGCCTGAGTCTAAGGAAAGTTCTTCAGAGTTATCTGAGTGAATGGAGAGTCATTGTGAAATGAGCGAGTGTAGCACTTAGATGCACGTTACCCATGGTGTTTCTCCGTTTTAGGACCATTGCCATAGAGTATTCTTTATGAGGGTGTTCTCAGAATTTCCCTATCTGAGGACTCCAAGCTAGAGGGAATTGCAGATGACCTGGCACTTATTGTATCGAGATATGCACAACAACTTGTAGAGTAATTTAACATAGAACGAACAAGAATATTACCAATACCAAAAAATAAATACTTGGGGTGTGGCTCGACCATAGACGAAACATTCAAGAGCATATTAAACAAACGGTATAGTAAAAGCGAATAGAATGACAACTGGATTTTCGATTAATGGCCAGCACATCAATCATATTGTGGATACCCCGGCACGTAATCAACAAGAGCGAGTATGCAGTGCTTATAGGACAATCTCGAAAGTGGCAAGCATTATAATATCTACATAGAGTCCCGGTACTCCGCGGGGCACTTAAGGAACACGTCAAACAAAAAAGAAGAAACAATGGCAGGAACGATGGGAGACTGCAGATACTGCGTTTTGAACAAAAAAAAAATGAAATTCATTACAATCCCGATTATTTCTGTTTAATCTTTTGTTGTTTTTACTGTGATAAACCAGGTACACTATAGAACACACTATTTTTCACTGTGAACGGTGGAAGCGAGAGCACCAGGAGTGTGCTGATAATGTAGGGCTGCTGACAATGGAAAATACTATCACATTGATACTGTCGGAAGAGCGAAATAAGAACACTAAAAGTATCATGATAATGACGATATGCCAACAACTGAAAACACAGCAGGATGCTAACAACATTAATTGAAGGGAAAAACTGATTAGAAACTTATGAAATTTTTAATTCATATATGAGATATTTTGGAACAAAGATGTTTTAAAATTATTTGCATTCATAATTTCCTTAATCCAATATATCGAACCAACGCCGACCCATGAAAAACAACCCCAAACCATTATATTTCCCCCTCCATGTTTAATGGATTTTGACGTGTATTGCGGTCGGAATTCAGTCATCGGTAGTCTTCGGACAGACTGAAGTATACTACCGCCAAAGAGAACCTTTTTGGACTCGTTCGTAAGTAAAATATTACGCCATTTTTCAAGTGGTCAATTTTGATCATTTTTGGCATAAGTTATACACGCCTTCACTTGTCGCTTATTTAAAAAGGACACCTTCCTAGGCCTCAACCCTTTTAAATTTGCTGCTCAAAGAAGTTTTCCAATTGTTGAGGTGTCTATATCTAACTAAAGATCTTGTTTGATCTTCGTTGAGGTATAAAAACCTTATTACTTCCGAACCGCTATTCTTGATCACCTCTATTTTGAACAATAATCAATAAGAGACTACTATTATTTCGATCATAAAAATTTGGACTGACAATCGAACATAAGGGGAATCCCGAACTTGTTTGAGGAAAAAATTACAAATAGCGTTTGGTTTATGTTCAGTGGACATTAAAAAATTTATTTTGACAATAGATGTCAGTTAAATCATGAAAGGATATTTTTATAAACACAAAACCTAAAATACAGGTACACACTACTGTTATTTCGCATACGACTATATATATATATATATATATATATATATATATATATATATATATATATATATATATATATATATATATATATATATATATATATATTGATTGATTGATTGATTGATAGGACTGTAGGACCAAGCGCTAGGCAAGATTCCCGGATAACGCCGGGCCTATTCCTACAGCCGTTTACATAAAACGATAGGTAAGGATAGGAAGGTATATTAGTTAGGAAAGAGCGACCCGGTTACAGACACCATGACAGTCGGTACTAAACTACTATTAATAGATAATCACAAGACAATCACAATTCTAATTTACTGGTCTGCAATCGCCAATCAGCATTCTCCAGTCCGCAACACCTATCTGCTCTGCTGTATTTTGAATAACATTAAAACTAGATTAAAACTAAAATCCTAAAATAAATTTATTAGTTAGTCGCTCAGGAATCTATAACTTAACTAATTAATTTGATTATTTATTTCAACTCCCATCCGCACAACTAATCTAATTAAACGTGAGTAGAACTCTGAAAGAAATTTTTTTTAACTTATGGCTCAGGTATCTGAAACAATTTAATTAATATGATATAATAGTTTAAGCCATCCATTACGATAATGTTACCATAAGTCGTCTGTAACATGCTCATCAGAGATTCAAAATAGACTAGGGCGAAAATCTTCAGCAGAACCATTTTCCTGTTACATAATTAGTAAAGTAATAAAATAATGTAATTTGTTAGTAAGATCTACATATATCATTTTCACATTATCATTCACATAATCAAATCATTCACACAAAATTACAAAAATAAATTTACTAAATAGGAATCTGTAACTTAATTATTATTAATTTTATTATTTATCCAAACTCCAGTCCACACACCAATCATAGTTAAACAAAATCACAAATTCTTAATTAATTAACTCACGGCACCAGAATCTGCAACAATAAATTAAATTAATATGGTATGCCAGATAAAGTACCCGTCAACCATTACGCTGATGATACCATAATACCAGAATATGTTTGTCAGAAAATCAAAATAAATCTCTGAAAACGTTTTATATTCAAAAATTATGCAAACTCTTTTTTTTTTAAATAAAATAAACTTTCCTTGTAAGCCCCCTCCAACTATAGTCATATTTACACTTACATATATAAATTATTAAAACCAAACCTTTTCCATAAATTATTATTATTTTTATATAAATGGTCGTGATCAGGAATGCCACTCTACTACAAACGTAGTAGATCCGCCCCGACCTTCCCGAACGCGTTCATTAATCAAAAAAGAACAACTGGTATCGATTTTAAAAAGCACCATTAAACCCAAATATGAAACTTAATACAAAACTTGATAAATTGAAATAACGCATGGACAACCCACAGGCACGCATGCACAACACACAGGCAGGGATGCCACATACATGCAGAAAGTATGGAGCAGAAGCACCCCAAAAAATGGAGGAAATCGACACCCCCGGAGCGAACCCCATTCAAGGAAACCAAACACGATCCAAACTCAACATTCAACCAAACATACATCTATTATTAGTAAACAAACTTTAACACGAGAACCCAATCGTAAATATCTAAAATACAAACTCATTCAGAGCACCCTCAACAACGGGATACCAACCTACACAAAAATAAAAACAGAAAGTGCAGACCTATCTCAACTGACTTCCAACAAACCGAAATCCATCCAAACACCCCACATTCCAGCGAATACTCCGGCTCCCAACTAATCCCACTCGCGTCGAAAACCCGACATGCCAACAAAGGCTCCCAACCACCACCGCAACTAGCTCAACCATCATGCCCGTCCCAATCACATGCAGCCACGAAATCTACCTCCCCCCCCCCCCCCCCAAACCACATCAGTACCATGAGGCCAACAACAAATTACACGCATGCAGCTACAAATACCTAGAAAAACCGCTTCCTCCAAGATACTCCTGCACAATCCCAGCCCACTCCAGAATCGAGCGACATTCTCCAAAAATCCAACCAAAACATCAAAACCTCCCTATACTACAAAATTGAATGCTTCCAAACCACCACTGCAAAACTGCTAAAATCCCGCCGACGCCCAAACATTCTAAAAGTTCCAACTGCCCGCTCCTACAGTTAAATCTCCACCCGACCCGTCACTAACTTCCAGACTAAACAACCCTCAACCACAATCCCAAAATGTACCTTCGATAATGGAAGATACAGACTCGTGTTCAGCATCAAAACTAAACACTCCTGTCCTACAAAATCCCTGAGAATGTGTACACTTTCCTTATTAATATAAATATATATATATATATATATATATATATATATATATATATATATATATATATATATATATATATATATATATATATATATATATATATATATATATATATATATATATATATATATGTATATATATAAGTATATATATATATATATATATATATATATATATATATATATATATATATATATATATATATATATAAAGGGTCATCCAAAAAACGCGCCTACATGTTTCTTTTAAATAAAACACAAACTATTTGCAATTTTTTCAAGCTGTTTACAATTTTTCAATTACAATTATACGTGGAATAGAATATCATTCAAGTGTCCACCACGACTGCGTCTGCAGGCATCAATCCGAATATCGAAATTTTCAATGACTTTCCGACATGTTGCTGGTGTTATTTCACGAATTGCAACTTGAATGTTGTTCCTTAGACCATTAATTGTTGGTGGCTTGTTAGCATACACTCGACTTTTCAAAAAACCCACAAAAAAAAAAATCTAATGGTTTTAGATCACATGACCTTGGAGGCCAATTGAAATCTGAATTTCGTGAAATTACACGTTGAGGAAATTTTGATTGCAAAAACGTAATGTTTTGTCGAGTTGTGTGACATGTAGCACCGTCTTGCTGGAAATAGACGTCAGACACATCAATATGACTCAACTGTATCCATAAAAAGTCTCTCAATATTGATTGGTATCGCTCAGCATTCACAGTAACAGCATTTCCAGCATCATTTTCGAAGAAGAATGGCCCAATGATTCCATTTGCCCAAAATGCACACCAAACAGTAACTTTTGGTGGGTGTAGAGATTTTTCATGAATAACACGAGGATTTTCATCACCCCAGATACCATAATTTTGCTTATTGACGAAACCATCCATTGTGAAATGGTTAATTGAATTTTGTAAGCGTGTAAATGCAAATTTTTATGCAAAATCCTCCATAAGGAGCCATAAGATATGCCCAATTCTTGCGAACGACGCGAAATTGATGTTGTCGTTTCATTTTCTACATTTTCACTAACAGCAGCAATATTTTCATTTGTGCGTACAGTTTTTGGTCTTCCACTTTTTGGTTTATCAGTAACACAACCAGTTTCATCGAATTTTTTCACTAATCTTTGAATTGAAGATTGATTTGGCCGATTATTTACACCAAAAAAATCACGAATTTTGCGATGGGTATTTTTCAAAGAACGCCCATTATCATAATAAGTTTTAATGATGTAAACGCGTTGTTGCAATGTGTACCTGTCCATGGTTAAAACTGTACTACCTTCTAATAAAACAAAATGGCTTATGTCATTTGAAAAGATGTCACGTGTAAAAATTATATACTGCTGACATCTAGGCGTCACATTTGGATGACCCTTTATATATATATATATATATATATATATATATATATATATATATATATATATATATATATATATATATATATATATATATATATATAAATAATACTCACTGTGCTGTGTGCTTGTATCTTGTCGCCTGATATAAAAAGGTATAAAAGTGAGACTAGGTCTTGAAAAAAGGTAACGAAGGTTGTCCAGAACTGTTTGGCGATATAACGTCGGATTCTGTTCTCCTTTAGTAATACCTTCTCCAGACACCAAATTTGATCGTATCTCATGGATTTTGAATAAAATCAAGTGTTGATGATTTCAAATAAAATCGGATAGCTCACGTGATTCCCTATAGGTAACATGCTAGTCACAGTGAAAAACTATAACATTAGCAACAAAACCGAATATTGATCTCAAACTAAATGGAAATTATAGTTTGGAAAAACAAATACAATTTTTAAATAATTGAGTATTGTGTTAGATATATACACAAATATATCAATTATGCAAATATAAATATAATAATAATTTTTAAAGTATAAAAGTAAATTAATATTTTATATTTCATCAATCAAAATAAAATGAAATTTTATATTTACAATCAAAAATGGATTAATTATGCATAAAATAATTTGCGTTCGTACCGTTTTGTGCATATAACATTACTGTCCATTAAGCATTAAATATTCGTTTAATGCAATGTGAATTGTTAATTTTATTGATAATTACATAAATTATTTTTTATTTATTGAACAGTTCTTATCTCTAAAATAATTTTAATTGGCATATAAATTATTAATTACTTTATTTGTTATAATTGTAAATTACCTATTTATTTGGCAGTGATAAGTGAAAAACTTTTATTTTTAATTAGTTTTCCATTTAATTTTTCAGTTTTTCTCCAAACCAAAAAAAAATATACTAAACTCGACGATTTGTACATTTGTGAATGTAAGAGAAAGGACATGAATTCGATGAAATAAATTTTTTTAAAAAATTTAATTTAAAATATGGAGACAATACACTAAAAGGAAAATATGAAAATTTAATTAGATTTTGTCTACTGTTTTGATTTAAATGAAAAACATTTTCTGAACTTTTTTTTTTTATTTTGATTCAAACATAATTTTCAATTAATCTATTCATAACTACTTTGTATATTAAATAAAAGTAAATTAATTAAAAATTATTTCTGTGAAAGGATCTAACACTTTTAATCTTTCATCGTCAGCATATACTTCAGAATAAATTTGTATATTAGTTTATGATTTCCAGAGTTTTCCTTTTGCACGAAAAGGTATCACTTCACCTTAGCTAAAGTAATGTGATAAGTACATATTATAGGGGTAGGAAGTACTTGATGAAAAAGTGTGTAATTATATTATTTCATTATATAAGTATATGCAGGTATGTAAACGAAAACTAGGGTTGTCCTATATAAATAAGCTTTGGGTGTGTTATAGTGAAGGGTTATGATAAGGGTTTCATTATTTTAAACCTTTAAAATGAAATGAAAATAGTCAGGTAATTAGATAACCCATGGGCATCCATGTTTTGTAGATATTTTCAACGAAACATAAAACCCATAACTTGTCGTAGGAGGCGACTAACTTTGGTCGGATTGCTGGGCTGACGATCCGCATCCGTAAAAAATTCAAATGTTAAAAATGTCAACAAAATCGGATAACGCCAAAATAAGAAAGAACTCCAGCTTAACTACCGAGATTAAGCTTCGGCACGTGGAACATGCAGTCACTTAGAAAAGCTAGCGCATTCAATGGCCTTATAACAGGACGACAGCTATGAAAGAGTATCAGCTGAACTCGTGGCTCTGCACTACAAGGAACTCGAGCGACTTAAGTGATGGTTGGATTCCCTCATTGGGCCATAGATAAAATAAGGCTGTGTTGGTCCTCCAAGCAGTCGATAATCGAATGTATTAGGTTATCTTGCCCATGAAATTAACCAACCTGTCAATTGTCTGTGTATAGATGCGACCACTGATGCAAGTCAACCACAGGATAAAGACTCATTTTACAATAATTTGGATAATATGGCTGTATATATCTCAATGCCAGATTGATGATTGGTGACTTTAATGCTAGAGCTAGCGATCACTCGTGATCTCAAAGTGGCAAGTAAATTCTTGCCTTACAAAAACAGTCATTTGGAAAGATGGACACATCCACGTAAAATATTCTGAAGCGAAATTGAACATGTATTGCTTGCAAAAGAGCGGAATCGGATTGTCCAAGACGTGAGATTATATCAATTAGTAGGCAGTGACCATTATATCTAGTGTACATCGCGGTATTCCAAAGTTTCAAGGAACCCTATGATTCGATGAATCTGAAAGATAAACTTGATCCACTAGAACAGTGTATAGCTTTTGTTGGTTTTAAAGACCAAGACGCAATTTATTTCAGTGTTGGTCACCATATGTTTGAAGGAGTGATGCATTTCAAGTAGCTTGGATCTCTCATTACTCACGATTATAGTGTGGGAGAGGATATCAAGGTTCATCTTGTCGCTTACAATCAGGTTTTATATCCTCTACGTGCAATTCTGAAATAAAAATATCTTGAAAATGCGGATAGGCTGAAATGTTGATCAGACCCGTTGTCATTCATGGATGTGAGAGTTGGAGTTGGACGAATGAGTACGAAAGATGGTTTCTAATATTCGAGAGAAGAATTGTTATATATATATAGTGAAAACGAAACGTTGATATCATATACCGAGTTATTCAATCACGAGATCAAGAATTTAATTTGAATTCTTGATTTTGTGCATGAAATCAAAGGACAGTAGCAGTATGGCTCGGTCACATTCTGCGTGCTGATGCGAGTCAAAGAGATCGTGGTCAGCGTCGATGGTTCCACGGTGTATCTGGTATCTTTTAATTGTCCACAACAATATAAAAAGCAGATTCTTAACAGAGCAGATCCGGTACGGGTCAATAATGGCCTATAGAAACCGTAAAAAATAACGATGTAAAATGATTTTTATCGTTACAACTATCACACGGTTCCAAATCCGAATTACACTTTTGTCTCCCAAACTGAATCACAGCATAAGAAATCAACGGCATAAACTAAGTTATTTAGTCATACAATTTACATGAATACAATGCGAGATTCATTAGCGTTCGGTTTTTTGACACATGACGACAACCATGCTTCTGTCTTTGGAAACTATTAACTGGCAAAAATCTTAAGTAGGCAAAATTGTGATCTTTGGAATTTGTTAAAATTGTGTCGATAAAAACCAACATATTGAAAATTTTAAAAAGCAAGCAACACAGGTTCCGATGACAATGAACGGGAAGCTTTATAATTTGATTTAACAAAGAATAAAATTCAATACCATAAAACTCAAAGAACACAGTCAATAAAAAACACAAATAAATAAATCATCAGCAGAAAAGTCAGTAAATTGAGTAGGAGTATCAATATTTTTCATCTAGATGAAATTCATCTTGCAATTTTTTTTATATATCTTTAAGACCGATATACATATGGTATGTAATACCTGCTAGAAATATATAAAAATAAACTAACTTGCTTAGAAAGTAATAAAGACCAACCGCATGAAAAAATAACAGGGTTAAAAAGCGTAGATGGCCGATACTTGAATACTGATTATTGATCTGGAGATGAATACAGCAGAACGAACTCTATCAATAGTCGAAGGACATCATCGTATTCAAGGCATTAAAATAACGTAAATAACATCCTGAGATAGACATAATAGAGGGTGTTGATGGCGTACTTTTATCAAAGACAGGGAATACTTATTTCAAGTTAGTCTCGCTAACAAACCTTTTAGACTTAAAGTAAGTAGACGTAGCATACCACCCCCCACCTTAAATCTGCCAGTGCTGCTTAAACTTCATTACCTTTAATTTAACAGTGAGAAGACACCTACATGCCATTTATTGGAACAGAGAAGATAATTGAAATGTTTGCTGAGATCTAAACAAGATTTAAAATAGTTAAGTGATTGTTTAAAAAATTAAGTACAGTAATCCAACTACAAGAAATATTCAGAAGGCAGTTAAGTTAGACTGTTGACGTTTTTATTTTGACCACTGGCCACCACGCAGAGATATTTAGAACTAAAAGATAACATTATAGGGATTAAATCTCTGGTCTTCCCAAAACATCTTCGTCATTTACAGAATATGGCAGTAGATTTAAGTAGAAGTTTGGACGTTATATTTCCAGGCCGGCTTACTGTTCTAGAAAATACCATGATGCTCTTGATAAATTTACTCCAATAGTTGCTCTATCAAAAAGAATAGCTACCGACCAACCTGAGTGTATCTATAAGCATCACATACAATTTTCTCAGAGCGCCTCGATCCAATAATATAAAACGCGCTAGTTCAAATCTCCGATGTCTACCTGATACAGTTGGAACAAAATTATCAGAAGAGCCATAAATAATCAAGCATTCTCGCTTTATAACCGGCTCGTCAATGACCAAGAACCAAAATCAGAGGGAAAAAGCACACTCCTTTTTTTTGACAACCTTTATTAACCTTGACAGATACCGATAAGCCATCTAGCTCTGTGTCAGCATCTTGACACTTAACCATATACTCAATATACTTGAGTCAAAAGAAAAATTCTGACGAAATGCTTTTTTATGCTCAACACTTCCAGTTCCAATCTGTTTGATTGAATGATCGTATATTAACCACATCACAGATTTAGCTGAATGAACATGAGTTGGAGACAGGGCACCAGATCTAGTTCAAATCTTTCGAATTTTATGACTAAATTCACGAAAGTTTGTCCTATTTTAGAAATGTATTTAAAAGCTCAATATTCTTGTTTTTCGTTGACCATTCCAATACATAGAAGATGATAGAGATAACCGATCTTAAAGAAGGATATCCTAGTAAATTTTTATCTATAAGCGTTTGATTGATTTATGATGCCACCAGATGCCACTATCTCTATAGTATACTAAGAGCTTTTTTAATCTAGTTTCCACTACGAAATTATTTATAATTATAAAAAGTTCTAACAAAAGCTTCTTTCAAAAATCATAAACCATTCAATCCCTGAATTTTCCACACATGAGTTAAACATGAGTTTTAGTCAGGGCACTATCTGTTCAAATCTTTCAAATTCGTTGACTCGATTAATTAAAGTTTGTTCTATTATAAAAGATTATTTAAAAGCTCAATATTCTTAAACTAGGTGGTTTTTCATTAACAATTTCGATACATAGAAAAGGATGGAGGTATAATCGATCCTAAAGGGAGACTCTAGACAACTCTTATCTACAATCGTTTAATTGGTTTAAGATGCCACTAGATGTCTCTATCTCTATAGTATAGTAAGAGCTTTTTCCATCTAGTTTCCACTGCGAAATTATTTATGACTGTAAAAAATTCTAATAAAAGCTTCAATCATATTATCATAAGCCATTCAATCACAGATTTAGCTGAATGAACGTGAATTGGAGTCAGGGCGCCCTTATCTAGTTCAACTATTTCAAATTGGCTGACTAAATTCACGAAAGTTTGTCCTTAGAAAATTATTTAAAAGCTCAATATACTTGCACTGGGTGGTTTTTCGTAAACCATTCCGATACATAGAAAAGGATAGAGAGAGGTGTATTCGATCTTAAATGGATACCCTAGTTAATTTTGATCTATAATCGTTTGATTGATTTAAGATGTCACTAGATGTCACTATCTCTATAGTATAGTGCGAGCTTTTTCCATCTAGTTTCCACTGCGAAATTATTAATAACTGTAAAAAGTTCTAACAAAAGCTTATATCACATAATCATAAATAAATAAAAAGTAAATTAAATTTTCGAATGAGTATGAAATTTTCAGGTGGAGATATAACAGTCATAAACGTCCTGAAGTTATGTCATCTTCGAGAATAGGATTTTTATAACAATTATTTTAAATGTGGGACAAACGAAATCTTAATTTAAATTAATATTCTACTAATTTTTTACATCAAACGTATGTCCCGAACCACCAAACAAAATGATATATTTATGTTGCTCATCATCTCAAAACTCGTATTTCCGTTTTCAGCACAACTTTTAATGATCTTTCCAAAATTAGGCCAAACAGAATCATAAATTATTCCCATAACTGGCTTATACTACGTATAATATAAAAGCACAAAAAAAATCCTTTTTAGATTAACTTCACCATCTTGGTACTGTTTACATAATTGTATCGAGAGATGGAGGAAACATATAAGCAAACGGAACCCAAAAATGAATCATAAAATATTTATTAAACTATATACTATTATTAATATGTATGTATACACAGCAGCATAACTTAAAAGCGCATAACTCAATAAAAAACCACCACATAAATTTTTCAGAAAACACAAAATATTTAATGTAAAGCATAAAAATATGATACATACATATGTGCACATGTCCATACATATATATAATGTTGGAATGATACCCAAAAGGTGAGTGATCTTTTAACTATATACATGTATATGTCTTATTATGTTTCTGCTGTCTTTTATGATAATCATTACATACTATAAGATTGTTATCTCAATAAGATGAAGTCGAAAGTAAAGTTCGATATTATTATGTTTTTTATGTGTAACATGAAACTTGTTGTGATGGCAATGTAACAGGTATACATATATATTGTACATAAAACATATTTTATGGTCATTGATCAATATTTAACTAAGGGTCAAAAAAATGACATGTAATTGTTGAAGTGAAATATGATTTGAGTATTTATGATTGTTTACTGTATCGAATAACTTAGAGATCGAATTTACAGGTTTAATGAAGCTTTTTAGTGGATTGGTTAGCTTTATAAATCCGCATAAATAGAACCTTCAATAAAATAAAATAAACCAAAAAGGTTTACCTCAGTAAGGCATATGTTTTATCAAGCGAGTACTTATCAGGTCAAACGCAGATTTGTTTTCAAATCATCTCGAAGAAACATTCCAGCCTTACCCCAAACAAACGGAAGAGGAAAGTATAACTTCGAGAAATAAGCTGGATGAAATAAAAATTACACCGGCAACATAGAAAGAACATAAATGGAATGAAACCAAGAATAATCTGAATGTGCATAGCGATCGAGATTCGAGAGTATGATCTTATAACGGATCAGATAGTAAAAGCGTTAACGAAACAAATACATATAATTAATGCAGCATGTTGCCTAAGATATGTACCAAGACAGTGGAAAGTTTCAGAAGTAATTATGATACTTAAGCCGAACAAACCTCCGATTAATAAAGCTTCATATAGGCCAAATACTCTGCTACCAACATTATCGAAAGTATATGAAAAGGTTCTTCCTAAAAGATTAAAACCAATGATCGAAAAAATAAATCTTATCCATATTCACATCAGTTTTGATTTAAGGAAAAACATTCTACGATACAACAAGTATACATCGAATTACTGATGTAACATCACTAGAAAGCAAACAAATATGCTCAACCATAATCCTTAATGTAGCGCCAACATTTGACAAAGTATGGCACCATGGGCTAGAATTCAAACTACACCAAGAACTTCACATCGATAGCAGAACCACATGCAAACAATGCTAAATATTTCGGCGTCTTTAGATGCTTAACATAGATGGAAGGAACACATAAAAAAGAAAAGAGATGAACTACACATAAAATTCGGAAAATGTATTGGCTCTTAGGGAGACAATCTGAACTAGCGATGCACAAAAAACGGTTATTATACAAACAAATTCTGAATCCTGTATGGATATATGGTAGCGAACTCTGGGGTTGTGCCAAGAAGTATGAAAATCTGCACTAGTATGAAAATCAAAGGACATACGCTGTATGCTGACTACCACTACAACAAGAAGACTACAAAGAACCAAACCACTGGAATTATCGCGGTCAGGAAGTTAGTAGGCATTATGTGATTACTCCAACTAATCAAATATACATATTGTTATATGGAATATAATTACTTAATTGGTAAAAGACTCAATCGTGATATAAATAAATTGAAAAAAAAACTATCAAGTGGGCCAGTTCAATCTAAATCTAGAAGAGAATTATTGAAAAATTTTGAAATAAAAAAGGATTTTAATGTTCAGGTCGTCTTGGAAGGAGCTGTATACGCACCATACTACTTTATCACAAATCATCCGGAAAAACTCAAATTATTAAAAATAATTTTTCCTAAATTTTCCTGCACAAGATTCTAGAAATGATATAATACCTGTTGTAAGCATTTAAAGAAATTAAGGCGATATATTTTGCAATAAAAGTTGCTAAAAAATAAAACTCGAAATCGAATCAT
The DNA here is from genome assembly GCA_963932295.1 of Tipula lateralis. Lineage (NCBI taxonomy): Eukaryota > Metazoa > Arthropoda > Insecta > Diptera > Tipulidae > Tipula > Tipula lateralis. The sequence continues at coordinate 166,387,462 of OZ010738.1, forward strand.
ACACCCGCGATACTGGGTTTGAATCCTGAAGGAAACGGCATACAAAAGAATACCCAAAAAATAGATGTCCTTCCAAAAAATAGATGTTTGGAAACCATAGGACTAATAGACTTTTGAATAACAAAAAGCATTGCCTCTTTATATCGACATCGTTTTATCATTCATCAGTTACCTTGAGAAGTTGTATGATATTTTAAAATGACCAGCAAAAATAGCTAGACCCGTTGCCAATATTCCTGAATTTAATAAAATTCTCGTAGATTTCTAGAAACTTATAGAAGTTAAATTTGAATAAATGGCAACAATATAAATTTCTATTATAGACTCTTAGATTCGTTTTGAGCTAAGAACGAACCTAGGGTGTCTACAGAATTATTTAAATTAATTCTTGGTAACTCAGATGGCAGCCTACCGTTTCTGGAAAACAAACAAACATTTAAAAGCAATGAATTTAAAGCCAATGCTTTAGTTACTCATTTAAAGGAAAAATTCTTACCAGTTTAAGCAAATAATAATTTCAACCTGGGCAAAAGTATATGTGCCGAACCAACCGTGAAACCATAGAGCCAGTGCTCAGAATTATAATTATCATCAAACACTGTTTTGAGGAATATGAGTACGATTCTCCTGCGTTTCATCGGCAGACAGCATGTTTTATAGAGTTATAATATGAATATTTGCTGTTAAAAATGAAATTGATGTCTCATTAAAACTCTTCTTCTGCATCAAGACCATTGCAAAATCTATTGTGTAAACCAAAGAATGATTAAAACTGGTACGTAAAAGTTAACGAATAGTCATAAAATTATTCTGTAAATATGTATAATAAACAATAAATCAGCAACAATAATTCAGAAACAATAAATCAGCAAAGATTTTGGTGGGTATTCTAACTGAGGTTAGAATGCTAATTTTGAGCAGTGTGTGAGACAAGAATCAGAAATCGTTGAAAACTTCGCATGCTTCACTTTTGCATATTCCTTTCACATACAGCATTGTTTTGAGTCGCGGCTCTTATTTGGGAGTCAATTTCGAGAATGAAAGCGTTTGTTTAAGGAAGGAACGTGGCAATAGAACAATTAAACATAAGTGAAAAAGTTGTAGAAGACAAATATTTGAAACTGAAGCCTAGTACTCAGATCAAAGTAAATGGAATTTTACCGCGGTCTCCAAAAGTTTATTTATTTTCATGTGAAATAGAAATTAATTTTTTTTTTGAGAATTTTGGTGTTTGACATTTCACAACAACTTATCACAGAAACAAAAATCACAAATTATTGGAAATATAACAAAATTTAATCACATCCATTGAACATCTATTTAGAATACATCAGAAACGTAAATGTCAAAATTTCACGTGAAAAACATGGTTAGGTTCATTAAATTCGTGTGAAACTAATTTGTAGAATTTATGCGTGACATCTATGTTGCATTGAAAAAACTAAAGTTTTTTGGCTGATGAACTGAGTATTGATTAGCGAAAACCAAAACGAAATTTTTAACGAAATCGATCTGAGTACTAGCCTTTAAAGGCTAGTACTCAGATAGAATTCGCGTGAAATTTCCATAAGATTTTACCAAAGTGAACTCAGAAATGAAAAATTTCATTTATGTTTTCACAAGGCCGTAGTCAGTTCATTAGTGCAAAAACTATAGTTATCTCAATGCACCAAAGAAGGCGCGCTTAAACACTACAAATTTGTTTCACGCGAAAATAATGATTCGAACCATTTTTTCACGTGAAATTTGAACATTGGAACAAACAGTTCATTTGAATTCTCTAAAAACAAATTCATTTCTATTTCACGTGAAAATAAATAAATTTTTGGAGCGGTAAAATTTCATTTCACTTTGAACTGAGTACTTGCCTTTAGCAGGAAAATGTATCACCAAAAATAAAAAATCGAATGGCGACTTTATGAAGCAGGAGCTACAAAGACATGCCGTTGCCTTAAATAATCTGTTTAACAATGCGATGCATATCTAAGTTGACTCGTTGTTATGGTATTCGACTGTTGAAAAATTGATAAAAATCTGTAGTTATGAGCTCAAATATTAGTTCTATTGCTTTGATGTTCTAAAAAACTACATCGAAACTAAATTGTTCACTTACTCGTACTAACTCAAGCTTCATAAAAAGCTCGAAATTACTACTAGTAATTGTGTGTGAATTGTAAATATGAAACTGCTATGAAACATTTTTTTTACAACGAGAAAGCTTAATTTGAAAGTTATACAGACGACCCAGTGCATTTTGATCGGCGATGTTAATGAACAATATCTTCCATTTATAAGTCGAGGTCATTATTATCAAAAAAGATGGTTGGAAACTTTAGGTCTCAAACGTCAATGCTGTTAATCTTCTATAATCTTTATAAGCTGCAGAGAAGTTAAATGCTATTTTAATAGCTAAACTTGTCTTAAGACTCTTAGATACAAACTAACCTAAGAACAACAAATCCTGGATGTCAAAATTATTTAAAATAAGTATTTAACTAAGAGGATAGATTATGTAAATTGAATGCAAGTAATTAAGGTACGTCGGAGCTAGTCTGAACAAAACTAACAAAGGACAATATAGTACTTAGAATTGGGAGTAGCGCATATCAAACACTTTTTGAGAGATATGAATACTATTCTGCTGTCTTTCTGAATGTAGTACAAGCATTTGGAAAGTTTATCATGCCAGAGTAAAATAACTCAATTCTTGACGAGATTAGTGTTGGTAAGACTAATATCTTCTGGTCAATTTAATAATCTGCGTAAGCAGTTTTTTAAATGCGACTTCGGGAATCGACTTTATATAGAAAACACTAAAGTTTTAGTCATCTATAATTTCTTCATGGATCAGTTCTTTGAAAATTAGCAGTGTCATGGCCGACTATTTTACATCTCTCGTAATATGTAGACCTATGAATAAATTTACGAATATATTAATGATTGTCCCCAAAATGATTCTGTATTATATAATTCGTGTTCTTGATTACCCAAGGTAAATCTGCTATCACCTACAAATAATAGGTGAATCACCTACAAATGAACACATCTATGACCTTCTGTTAGAGTGCAGAATTCATGGGCCAACCCATCTTCCGTGTCAGTACCAAAAGGCTGGCATGGCGCTATGCAACGTGCAGATATAATGGTGCAAAAGTTGGGAGTGCCTCGAGCCCCAAAACAGATTTGAAAGATAAAAACAAACAAACATACATAGATCTTATACCAAGCGTATACCTTATTCTATACTGGAGTAATGAGGGTGGACATTGGTTTAAAGCTCCAACAAATATTCATAAATTTACTTAGTGTTTTCTCAATCTGGACACTACGGGTGGTTACGTTGTCTGAACTAACACCCAACGAGGTTTAGAAGAAAATCAAATCCAACGGATGTTTGATACAAATTACGAGTTGCATAATCGTCTGAACGAACGAGGAATTTTTTCATTTCACATTTAATCTAGTTTCAATAACTATAATTCACTTTAACTCATTTGAATATAAATCCACTCATTGTTGTTCTTATACTCATAATTATGTGGATAGCAAGTAAACATCAAATAGCAAATATGTTTATAATAATAAGTCTTATTGTTGTATATCTCGATAAGAAAACAGTATTAAGATAATAATGGCAAATACTTAACTATGGTTCTATCCAAAGATAGTAATATGGATATAAGAATAACACATAAGATGAATAGAAGAATATATAAGACGTTTGGCAAGAACGATGAAAATATATTATTTATTTGGTATAATTATGTAATAATCTAAGAATTTAACCGACCAACAACTGAGAGAGATGTGCCATGTAGCCTGCTATTTGCTATGTCACATCAATTTTTTGTAGAATCTCAGCTTACATAAGAAACAAGACATAATGTTATTTTAAGTATTTTGTTCGCTCTGAATGAAATTAGTTGGGTTTTCATTTTTTTTGCATAAAACGAAAAGCACATACACTCAGAAATATACAAAACTAACAAATTACATTATTCTAAATTTAATAATAAAACTATATATATAGAATGGAAAACTTTGGTTAGAAAATGAGAATACATACATACATACTCGTACATACATAAATAAAATTAAAGCAAGTCTTAAAAAATGAAAAATACGAGTCTAAGAGGAAAAAGCTCTGGAAAAGTTTTATTTTGTCTATATACCGTATTTACATAATGTACCATGTACATAGATAGTGAAGTTATAGTTTGGTAGTAGTAATAATAATATTTAGAGAGCAAAGTTTAGTAATAATAGTAAATATAGGAAACATGTTGAGAATTATTGTGGTTCTCGTGAGGGAATAAACCAAAAAAATGTTAAATCAATTTTTTAAGGTGGATTCGCATGTACTCACAAGGAATTAATTTTAAAGAGGGAAACTCATCGTTAAATTGTAGGCTTGTAGGCTTAATGTTCATAGCATTGAAGTGAGTTGTAATTCGAGTTGTTGCTTGAAGTTGGAATTCGCTAGGCTGGTTTCGATCTGATGATGACAGTGTTGAATGACTATTTGATCGAATAGATCAAATCCATCTGTGTATGGGATTCGAACCACCATTGAGAAAAGGTAAACAAAATTCCATTGTGGGAAGTTAATTTTTGCCATGTTAGGTTAGGCAAGAGGTAGAAAGACATTTTTGGAGAGGTGGTGTTAGAAGATATTTTACTGACGTGTAATGTTTCCTAAACAGGGCCGTTTGGGGTCACCAATGAACCGTGTAGCATTATGCAACATGAATTGTATTGGAGTGAGTTGTATTTCACGTTGTTGCTTGTACATTAAATTCGCTAGGCCGGCTTCGATCTAATGACGTCATTTAATGACTATTTGACGAAAAGACCAAATACATCTCATATGATGTTCTACCGGATTTGATGTTCGCACTGTGCGACTAGAATATCTACGTTCTTCACTCGAAATATCGATTTTATTTATTAATTGATTGTGGCGAGATGATAATTTTATTTTCGAATTATTTAAGTTACTCTGAACGCCATACAGTTAATTAGGAACAGTTGAGCCAGTTTTACTCTTCAACTAGTATATTGAGTTGATTAGCTGGTTGGAAAATATCGCTAATATGATCGACAATTTTGTATTCGACAATAATCTCATACGAATAATATGTGCCAGAAATCAACTTACCGACCAAATGGTACAGTAAAGCTGTGGCAAATGGGGCGTGAGGTAGCGGGTTCGAATCCCGATAGAGTCAGGATACAAAAGGTATTTTTCACCATTTGATTTCGACCTGTGGTGTGAATGAACACATCCATGACTCCCTGATGGAGTGCAGAAATCATAGGTCAACCCATCATCCATGTCAATACTATATGGCTGGCAGGCATGGATCTATGCAATGTGCAGATAGTTCTACGTATAGCCGGACGTAAGAAAATCATAATTTCGATTAATGTTACTACTTTAATGAAAGAGAGATTGCTACCATAATTTTTCACCATAAACCATTTCATATTTCAAAATACGTAATATTTAATCTGCTGATTCTACCCGACCATATTTTCTTTGAACTTAGATCATTGGACATCATATCTTTAACTTAACCACAAGGTTCGTATTTTATAAGACTTTTAGTTAAAATTTTAGTATTTCGAATTCAGGGATATAGTGCATGAGTTCATCGTGAGCACGGACTTCACGACGAAAAACGAATGCGTAATGAATTATGGACGAGGGTTGTAAAGATTTGCTACCAATTGAATAAAACAGAAGAAAGCGAATCGTACGGAGGGTTATAATGGATCATCGTCCGAAGTTGTCAGAGTATAGGAAGAATCGTCAGTCGGTTAACGAAATGCATCGACTCAACGTGGGACCTATACGGATGTAAAAACATGAGGGGATGAAGGAGCAAGTGGAGTCCTTTCATTTGAATTAGAAAATGAAGCTACTTATTCTGAAGGCTATGAGCAACACGAGATCATGATTTTTTTGAAGGTTTAAATGTAATAACAACAGATGAGTCGCAAGACTATATCCGGGTTATCAATATAATACGAAGAGTAGTAAAGATATTTCGGCGTCCACCTATCAAAAACGACAAGATACTTCAAAAAAGCACGTCATAAATCAATTTGGAAAGGGAATGGCTTTGATTCTGGATAGCAAAACCCGTTGGAACAGCTTATTGGCTATGCTGGAACGGTTCTGCAAAATAAAATCTGCTTAATATCGACATCAGATTTTCCGAAAAACCTGTATAATTGGCAGTATAATCGTTAACCTCATCAGATTTTACATTATTAAGTGCTGATTCATCTGATGATTATACGAAATACTTTACGAAGCACACGATAAAAGAACAATTATATAACTCGTTAAAACACTTGCCCACAATAAAACATGGAGAGTGCCCCAAATAAAATTTTAACTGACATGAAAAAATCTATGCCTCATTATCGTTTTATGTTGTTGGTGAAAAATTATGTTAAATATGAATTTAAAAGCTCTTTTACCGGTAGATCGGTAAATCGAGCAAACTTTTATCATTTACCGGTAAATGAAAAATTCGATAAATTTGCAACACCTATCAAGATCCTATACTTTGATTTGATGAGACAATTTCGAGCTGTCCCTAAGCTAGCATCGTTCTAATCTTTGTCTTACTTGGACCCAGATCTTATATTTGTGTCATACCATATGTGGTGATTTTGTAACCCTATACAGGTATAGGGTTAGAAAATCATTTATTTCATATATACAGACTAGATTATCTGGTCCAACTTTAATAAGAGCTTTTAACAGCTTAACGACAAAGTCATGTTTCGCAATGCAAACCAAGCTTTTCAAATCTCATCAAACTATTTTTTTTTAATCGAATCGAAATGTATGTGCACGTTTTACAAGGTACTTGTGTTTTTCGTTATTATTTCCTCTATATTTGTATAGTTTTCCACAATATAGTGTTTCGATCAAATCACACGATAAAGTTCTACACATTTTATGCTGGAAAAGTTTTCATTGTTCTACTTTATAACTATTTTTTTTACCACCAATCCCCTTTGCCAGGGTTTATATATTTTTTGAGAACAGAATTATATTGCAATCTATCTATCTATCCATCTATTTGGTTTTACAAAACTATAGAAAAGTTTCTCAGAACATAAATATTTCGTTTTAAAACAAAATTGCTTTCCGTTAATTAAAAACAAAATAAATAAATAAACTGCAAGCGAACAGAATAATTTATACTTTAGTGCGGGTGGCGTAAAACTAATTTTTTACAATTTTAATTGCTTTGAAGCTTCCAGCAGATTGGTAATTTATATCACTTCAGTTGGAAATTATCCTTAAATGTTTGCAGAACGATTATGTAACTTAAAAAGTTTAGTTTAAATCGTAAAGCTCTATGTACAAAATATAAGCTTTTATAAGCTTTCGATGATAATGTATCGAATTATTCTTTGTCATCAACGTCAAAGTTTACGAGCAATAAATGCCCAAATTTTGGTGTCGTTTAACATTCAGAAACATTTGCTATTAAAGTGAAAAACCTTCAGATCATAAAAAAAAATCGACTTTACAACCTGCCCTAGCGCGATTCATGCCATCTCCAACTAACATAAATTGAATTACTCACCATTCGGGAGGTCTAGCAATCAAAGCACCTTGCTCAGAAATTTAATTCCATATACACGTGATTTTTTAATAAAATAATTTGGAAAGTATTGCAGAACTTGATCCAACGGGAGTCCCATGGTTCAACCCACATTCAAACACATACACATTAAAACACCCGATTGTGTTTAGTGGTCACCATATCGGAAATCGATTCCAAGCTACACGATATGATATGAACTCTTCATAGACAATGCAATGCCCAATGTTAATGTGTCAAGAATTAGTTTATGACCAGCTAACTGACCAAATGGTACAGTGGTTATATCCGAAGGATGTTTTCCTTATATGATTCATGCAGTAGTGTCAGTAGGTACTATGTACTGAGATGAAACAATGCTATGTGCGGAGGGTCTAAACGTAAATCAGATTGGACGTCGGACGCAATAGACTTGAGTTTCGGTCTAAGACACGTTAACAGGAAACTAATTAATTACGTTTATCATGCAAAACCAAATAACGGGTCATTATTGATGTCATTATTGACTCAATGCCCATGATGGCCATATTCATCGGCAATATGAACTCCAGCACAGTTGAAAGAGGATATCATAACCGAATAGAAGATTATGTTTCACCAATTATGATGATTCCGGATAGGGAACACACACGAGTCTGGGGCACGAGCACATCCTCTTTATCGTTCAAATGAATTAGCACCATAATTCAGATGACATCAGGTTAACTAAGAAATTAGTTGATCTTGAGGTAACCATCACTCAGCAAACAATGAACCAGCTTTGCCAGAATCAATAGAGGCACCAAGTTTCAGACATCATTCCCATTATTATGTAGTAAGTCGGTTAGGTTAGTCGGAAAATTCATAATTGAATTTTCTCTGGAGCACTCTCTGGAGTAATAAAATTGAACTGAAATGCTTACATTTTGTTTATGAAAGACGACACCATTCTCCACACTATCAGCCAAATTGAAGCCATCAGTAAAAAAAGCAAAACCCTTGGTTTCTGGCGTAGATCAATCCTATCATAATTCTCCAAGAAACGAGATTTGCACAAAAATTACTCAACAGGACAAGCCCAATGTAACAAACCTCCATTCAATCTAATAGCAATCCTGTATGAGTGTATGAGTACAAGTCATTTGGTAAATCGTGGAGCTTGAAACCTAAATCGTGTAGTGGCTATACGTTTCGGTTATCAGACCCTATATCTTGTTTGCCACACTTGTCTGGATATTATGAGAACTATGCACACTACACTTTGGGTTAGAAGGTGTGCAGTGCAAACATCCACTCTCCTACTAGGCAGAGGCAATCAATTTAGCCCTTTTGGCCATTGCTAAATATGGAAGGAGGTAGGCCCGGGCCATAACTGCCCATATGCATTCGGACTCTATGGTGGTGAAAAGCACCATTTCATAAGATTATTCATGTCTTTATTAACGAAAAGCTAAAATGGGGACTACAACATTCTATCTCTCTAATGTATGATGATCGGTACCGATGGATCAGTATGCTGTAATCTGGTTGATGTCGGATTAGATTATACATGCTAAATCCGGGGTGAAGCTATATATTCCACTTGATAGGTACGCTATTGTCTTTTACGTTGAACTTGCTGGATTAATTTAAGCAGCACTCTGAAAAGGACATGACTTTGCAGTTATCGTCGTATCTGCATCCGTTCTTCATCGAAACTTGATTTGAAGACGGTGACTGCTTTGAATCGACTAGGCAGTCTGAATGAAGTTAAATTTTACTGTATATACTCAGCCATATGGGTATCAACTTGAGCCCGCTGTAATTATGACGTGAATGTCTTTTAAGAGAGATATCGACTGTCACTTTGATGGTCTAGACCACAAGAGATGGGATTATCACTTGTCGCCTATCCCAAATCTTCTTTGGATCAATAAATCATCAAAGATCCCAGTACTTCTTGAATTATGATAGATGCAACTATGAGGATATCGTGCTGGGTATTCTTACGGGATATTGTTCCCTGAATAATCACATATATTGCGAATGAAAATTCAGGAAAAGAGAAAACCGTTGAGCACATGTCACCTGCCTTTCATACTCTTCTCATAGACTGTGTACTGCTTTTAATCAATATTCCTTATCAACTCACGACCTTTAGAATACCGGATATTTTGTGCTCCTTTTAAAGAACAACCCGATTTCAGAACAGATTGTGTGAGTCTGGAAGGGGATGTCACAATGGGCCAATCGAATGACTGGAAAACAGTGAAGTATCGTTTAAAGCTACAGGGATGCATCAAAACGGAGTCGCTAAAATTTTTTATTACTAGAGTGATGTAGAAAACGAACCGAATCGAACTGAAAAAACCGAACTATTTGAATATCCTACAACATTTCAATAGTAGATTTATACTAAGGGGGAAAGTTTAATGCAAAGCATCTTGAATATGACTTTAGGCTAACAATAAGCAAAGGTAATGAACTTAAACATGCAATAATAGAAATGTGATGAAACGTACATCCCACTAGCAAGCCAATTTACTGGCCCACGGGTGAAAATAAAACTCCTGATTTACTGGATTTCTTTATATTATAAGTTTTAACAAATTTTATTGAAGTAGAAGATAATTTAGAAATGGACTCTGACCATTCTACAGTGATACTTTCCATAAGCGACAAGATAATAAGAAAGGAAACAAAACCAACTCTTGCCAATAAAACAACTAATTGGGAGAGCTTCAGATCTGAATTAGAAAGCAAGATTAACTAAGAAGAAGAGATACAAAACTTCACTGATATTCAGATAGTTTCTTGGAATAATAATAAAGGAACAATATCCAAAAACCATTGGTAATTGTTACCCAAGAGAAATTCAGAATCTCGTCTTAGGAAATAGGAAAGCTAGGAGAAAATGCCAACAATCAAGGAGTCCATCTGACAAAACGATTCTAAATAACAAATCACAACAGCTTAAGCGAGAAATTCAGAAGCCGTTTTCTTTCTTGAAAAATCGACCGCTGATAAAAAGAGTAACTACTCACTATGTAGAAAGTATAAAAACCGCAATGACACAAAGCCTTCCTACTAAGCGAAGTGATGGCTCGTGGACTAAGGATAACAAATCAAAAGCTGAAGAATTTGCTAATCATCTGTCTGATATTTTCAAAACGAATGAGATCGAATCGGATATTATAATCGAAAATGGAAGCAATAATGGGGGTAGAATTCTTCTAATAACCTAAAAAGAAGTTAATAGGGAAAACAACTTCAACCTAAAGTCAACAAAGGCCTCTGGGTATGATCTTTAACCGGGAGAAAATTTTAAGGCAACTACCAAAGAAAGCTATCGATAAGCTAACTCACTACTTTAATGCTGTTATTAGATTACGGAATGTTCCTTCTGCATGGAAAGTTGCAGAAGTTATCATGTTACTGAAACCAGGTAAACCGATCAATGAAGCTTAATCGTATTGTCCGATATCCCCGCTCACTATCATTTCAAAGCTAATGGAGAGATAAGTGATATACCACAGTCCGACCACGTAAGCATTGCAACGTTTGCTGACGACACCGCTATTCTAGCAACAGAGCAACAAACTGTGGACGAGGCGACGAATAAACTTCAAAGTACAAGTGATGAAATTCGCCAGTGGACCAAGCGATGGAAAATCAAATTTAATAAATTAAAATGTATCCATGTCAACTTTACGAATAGACCAGTTTTAATCCACCGACAATCAGCTTAAACGATGTGATGGTACCGTACGAGAAGAAAAGAGCTTGATCTTAAATATAGTCAATTGCACTGGCTAGTTGGGCGAAGGTCAAAATTAAGCATATGCAACAAAATAGTTAAGCCGATCTGACCATATGACATTCAGCTTTGGGACTGTACGAAGAACACTAACATCAAACTTTTATACAAAACTTCCAGAGTAAAATTCTTCGGTGTTTAGTCAATGCACCCTGGTACATTCGTAATAGTGATTTGGATCGTGATTTGGAGATTCCGGTTCAGGTTCAACAAAACATGAATCATGGCTAATGAAACATGTCAATGTGGAAGCCTCTAGGCTACTGGACGATGAACATTTGGTAAGAAGACTAAAAAGAACCAAACCATTCGAGATAATTCAATCGTTAGTATGTGAGCAGATACCTCATAACTGACAGGCACTGGTGCATCGCTGTGGACCAATAGTGACCACATAGTTTAGTTTTTAAGAATTCAGATGTAAATTGGTGGTTAGGATGGACAAGTTTTATTAATAGATAAATAAAAATTCAAGAACAAACTGATTTTAGAACCGATAGTGTGTGTCTGGAAAGACATGTCACAATGAGGCCAATCTAGTCAGAATGACGGGTAAAAAAGTTTAGTATCGTTTAAAGCTATATGCATTGGCATGCATCAAAACAAAGTCGTTTAAATTTTTATTATTAGAGTGATGTTGTGCTTCAGGCGTAATAAGCTGCTCACAATGAATAATGTCCTTAACATTTTGTATATATCTCACTGTACCTGGGCATGAGCACATAAAAGCATAAATAATTCCACAACAAAATTTATCAGACTGATCAGTATACACACACGTTATTATGTTGCACACTCAAATATATATTTTTCACATTTCCACAGCACACCAACAACATTTATTGTTTTCTTGTTTACCTCATCAATTCCAGAATTTATTTTTATTTTTAAATAAAAATTCGTATTTATACCAAAATAATATTAAATTTCCATATTGTTGTTGTAAAATATATTAAGCAGAATAAATATATTTATGCAAACAACAACATCATTGTCGCGATTAAAAATCGGAAAAAAATAGCACAAAAACAAACTTTTAATCGGATTCCAAACTAAACTTAAGCTCTATTTGCCGTTTGGATTATATTTACGATGTGAAGCTTTACACTGTGTGTGTGAGCATACGTTATCCGTATGTTATACACCAAATCAAAACATAATGTTCACATACATAAATATTATTGTAACATATTTTTGTAAATTAATTAAAATAATTATGTTCGTCTATTTGCATATAAAGCTTCCTTACATCACACCCTGTGTTCCGTATACATAATAATTATGTTGATATATGATGTGAGTACATAATAACCATTCTCATGTTATTTTAATGAAGTTACATTACATAAAAGTATAATTTAATAAATAAAAATAATTCAATAAATATATATATATATACAACAACAACAACGTGAAATATATGAATCTTCGATGGAAGTTCTATTAAAAGCATGTTAAAAGCTTTTTAAATATATGATAATATACAAGCGAACGAAACACATCCGCACCGGTATACATAACATAATTTAATGTTACATTACTTTTGGTGTATGGGTTTCATTTATGTATATTGCATAAAAAAAAAATTGAGTAAACATAAAATTGGCTAATTGGACATTATATGGATCCACGATGTACTAGACGACAAACTTTTTACTTACCGCACTATAAAAACGGCAACATTTTGTCCCGGTTGTGATTGTAAAAATACTGGAACGTGTATTCGCGACATTGGAAATAATTGAGCGTGTGGCACTAGCATTGTTAGTGTTTCGTCTGCTCGGAGCTCCTTGTACGGTGACTGGGCTTGTATCAATGGAACCTAGAAATAAAATAAAAAGCATAATTATGTTAGGTCTCAAGAAACTTATTTGTTATGTTTTCAGAAGGCAATGTCATATGTAGAAGGTATATAAAATCCAGAACGCAGATGGTAGCTTTGTCATAAGATACCGGTAAGAGATACCGGATCCAAATCACGATAGGGATGGTATCCAAAATGGATTTTCTATCATTGGATTATGAGCGATGGTGTGAAAAGCACATCTATGATCCTTTGAGGCTAAGTCATGGGGCATAGAGCTATAGGACCGGTATAGATGGCGGCCAAAAACGAATCGAGCGAATTTTCGATGTCTTGAACTGTAGTGAAGCGTATTCCTGGTAGGGCATTCTGCATGGATCGAAATAGGTGGTAGCCGGAACGAGCACGGTTTGGGCTATAAGGCGGGTGAGGCAAAATTCCTCATCCAGGTAATTTTTGGCCGGCGCCGCAATATGTGGCCGAGCTTTATCGTGGAGGAAACTGATTGACTCGTGTCTGGTCGCGTTGGCCTGAATTTCCTGCTTCAATCGGATCAATTGTAGACGATAGAGTTGGGCATTGATGGTTTGGCCATCTGGCACTAGCTCCTAGTGAATCACACCTAGCTGGTACCACCAAATGCACTGCATGATCTTGGCCCCGTGAATATTCGGCTTTGGTGTCGGTGTGCCAGCCTCGCCTTTCTTGACATATACTTTTTTGCACTTGGGATTATCGTAATGGATAGATACATTTTACGTCGCCAGTCACAATACAATGCAAAAACGACATCTTTTTGTGGCGCTCAAGCAGCATTTCGGACATGCAAAATCGTTTTTCCACGTCTCTTGGCTTCAACTCGTATGGCGCCCAATTTCCCATTTTTTGAATGAATCCCAAGGCTTTCAAACATTGGTCTTTCAAAAGTAATGACATCTAGTATCAAATTCCGGTTTTTAATGCATACACCAATACTCAAACCATAATGAGCTTTCGTGAAAATCTGAATATTCTTGACTAAGACCTTCCACTTAGATCTGTCAGGTTATTTATGTGGTGCACTGCAGATATTTCATCTTGCTACGCGCAAGACTGCGACGGGTGCACAGGAACTAAAGATCCGCCTTTACATCATCGACAGTTATCATTTGAATAGACTTCAATCCTGTCCGCATGCTTATCTCACGTACAATGTCCCGTGTCAACTAAGTGAAATCAGCTGTCCGGATCTAGGCCGATCCAGTTTTGTCCAGATTTATTTTGTTATTACGAAGAGTAACTATACAGGTCCATTTATCATTCATAGATCTCTAAGCAAGATCTTATACGAAGAAAGTAGGATTTTGATGTTCGTTCTGTTTGGTAAAAGTGAGTTTGTGAAGCCCAGACGAGGAAGTTTTCTCGAAAGTCATTCACCTTCACACTGGTACCCACAACAGATGGATGTTGAACTGATCTCTCATCTTGTATATATAGATAAGAGATAATTTTGAGCTACCTTGGACACAAGAAAGTATAATTGGTGCGTTTTAATGGAAGTTTGACTGCAGTAGTCGAGGATATCGAAAAAGAAGTCTACTTTTAATGACAGGCTCAGTCGTTAAAGCTGTGTTTATGGTCGATGGTGTGAAAAGCATATCTATCTGGGCCAAATTCATAGGTCAACACACCTTTCATGTTAGTAGTGTAAGATGGCATGGACCTATCTAATCCTACATGGAGTTTTACCTTTCTCCTTCTACTCAAACCATATAGTAAGCTTGCATGAAGAGCTGAATGTTCTCGACTAAGATCTGTCACTAAGGCCTGTCAGATTATTTATAAGGAACACTTCGGATATTTCATCTTGCTATGCGCAGGACTGAGACCGGTACAGTGGAAGGAAGTAAAGAACGGTTTCTTCCTCTCTACATCATCACAGCTACGACAATTTTCTATCCGCATGCTTATCTAAGAGACAATGTCCCGTGTCAAGTTCCACTACCATACTTATCTAATCTTACCTAAGCTGACTCAATTGTCCGGATCTCGGCCGATCAATTTTTAGCCTGATTACGCATGAGTAGGTACTGGTCCATCTATCATTGAAACATATCCAAGCACAGTATAGCATTTCGACGTTCGCTCTGTTTGGTAAAGACGGCATATTGAGTCCTTTTTCTTTACACTGAAGTGCCTTGACATCGACAACAGATAGATGTTGTAGTCTTCTTCCATCTCGTTTATAGAAAATAGACAATTCTGAACTATCTTCGACAGAAGCAAGTATGATTAGCGCTATAGTTTTAATGGATGTTTGACTGTTCATAACCATATAAATATTCCTGACGGATATTACATTATATCTGAATCACAGCTTCCATTATCGCACTTAGTTCGGCTTGAGAAACGCTGCAGTAGGATACGAAAAGATAAGTCTTTTTTTATGCCTCACCATCCATAAAGAAGTTCCGAACCACATGGTTCATAACAGCATCGCTTAACCAGTCCTCTCTGGATGGTGTTTCAGGCAGAAATTTAGTCCCAATCAAGGGATATTTTGATAATTGTCTAGGGCATTATGTCTAAGGCAGGCCGAGACCGGATAGCTTTTTCCCATATAAAAGTATGAGTTGGATGACTGTCCAATGTGGTTTGTACACAAGTTTTGATTTATAAAAATTATTATCTTTCGAATTTTATAGGGATTATGATCCAATTTATTGTTCCATTGAGCAATGAGCATTTCGTAACGTGGTGGAAAAACATGCAAATACTGGACGTATTCAAGGTAAAGGCTAAATCCCGTACATTCGCAAATTTTGAATTTGACTACGACTGAAAATCTCACAATGAGAATCCTGCGAAAGTATGAACAAAAATGGCGTTAAAGCTACATCGTTAAGAGAATACTAAAAGTTGGCTCCGGACCTGATCCAGTTTTAGCCAAATTTGCCCAGTTATTATGCACGCACTGCTACTGGTCCTCCCAATCTTTCACAAATCTTTAGTTCTTGAAGCAAGATCTTACATGAGGCAAGCAGCATGTTTATATTTGCTCTTCTTGGCCTTGATGAACAAGTTCGTCCAACTACCGCAGTAGCTGGCCACCCACAATAGGTGCAAATATCGTACTGTTTTACCATCATTTTTAGATAAGGACAATTCTGAGCTATCTTCAACATAAGAAAATTTAATTAGCGCATTTAAATGGAAGCTTGATGGCCTATTATACCTGATGGATATTATTACATTAAATCTAAATCACAGCTTCCATTATCGCAATTAGTTCGGCTTGAAAACCCCTTCAGTAGTTGGTTATATGGAAAGAGAATTCTATACTTTTAATGCATCATCATCGGAAAATAAGTTCCGAACCACATGGTTCAAGACCGCATCACATAACCAGTCTTCTCTGCAGGGTATTCTAAGCAGAAATGATAGTCACGAGATATTATAGTTAATGTTAGTTGGAATACTCATGTTGCGTAGCAAATGGCTCATGTTGCGAAACAAATGGCTGATTTGATGAATGGTTTTCAGAGCTTTGGTAGGTGTGCTCCTAAGTACACCATTTGTACATAACGAGACAGTTCTTTTACTCTTCATCATAGACTTAACTTCTTAAGAGTGACCATTATGTCAAACAAGGACACCAGCTGCGATTTCGTATGAAAGAATCCTATGAACGATTCATTGACTCGTGGTGGAAATACTGGATGCCTTGAAGGGAGGTTGAAATCTGTGTTTCATCGTGATGTCCGTTTAAACAAAAATATTGAGATGGAAGATTTAATGATGGTCGAAATTCTTGAACTTTTCTTTTGAGTCAATTACGCATAAGTCTTTTCTCTGCAGCAAAAAGTTAAAACAAACATCGGATCGGCCGCGAAACTATGCCTGCGAGAATCTCACAAATAATCTTGAAGAATTGATGATAAAAATTGCGAAAAAGCTCGAGATAAGCGAGTTTAGTGTAAGTTGCATCGTTAGAATACTGGAACTTCCCACTTATTTCATCGCATCGTAAATTAAGTCAAGTTAGAAACTTGACATCATTTACGAGACACAAATCTGCTCGTCTTTCGAGTATGCCCACGGTCATTAAAATGACAGTCATTTGCTATGAAGCTGCGAAGAAGATGACGGTTTGAATAATCTCTGCCTGAAGCAAAATTTAAATTTTCTATATCGACCACGTTAATGTATTCCGAGACCGCTGAAACTTATTTTGAACGTTTTTTGTTATTTCGTTGATTAATTTTATTGGATTGATTAAATTAAAGTTTCACAGCATATCTTGAATGCAAATTAATAAGATTAAAATCTTTAACAAGATAAAGAAATCATCGGTTGAGAAATACAAAATACAGATTCACATGTCAATTCGTAAATTTATTACAGCACATTTGGGTTCGGATACACTTTTGCGCAACATTTTGGTTCGAATGAAATCAATATTTGGATAATAATTAAGATTAATACGAGATAAAAATAATTTATGTTAATTAATAATTAACTTAAAAAATTAATGATTTTTCTTACCTGCGCGAACGACGTTAGCGGTTGTATTTGCACCTTTGGTTCGCATTGTTCGGGATTTTTCGCTGGCGGTTCAAATACACTGTACGATACCTGAACTAATCGTTGCGGAACTTTTGGTGGTATTGTGCTACGTCCATCTTTTTCGGGTGGTGGAAGTGGTGGCCACCAGTTCGACGGTATTATAACTTCAGCAACACATACACCATCCTCGCCTTCGGGCATACATCGTCCTTTTAGCGGTATATGCGATCCAAGACTAACATGTAGTAGGACACAAATTTTCTGACGCTGCAAATGTCCTCCCGGATCAGCACCAGCATGAAACAATACCCTTAGAACAGGTGAATCGCGCGGTATTGTTTGTCGCACCAAATGCGCCGATATATCTAAATGTAAATTCGATTGTTGGAGATCCAGTAGTGCGGCGGTTGCATTTTGTGCATGATCCGATTGTGATTCAACAACATCAGGTACTATATATCGTGCGGGTACAGTTTGTTTAGTTGAAAATGGTCCGTATGTTGCTCGTATCGATACGGGCTGGGTTGTTTGCACAATTGTAAATTTATCAATTGATAAGACGGAATCTTGTCCTTTTATTAAGCCGCGACCATTTTGACTAGTTGATGTGTCGGCTACTGTATTTTGTCGTGGCGAATGTTTTAGAAAAAATCCACTATCTGGTGTTTCGAAATGTACTTCAACTGATGCAGCAACACCTGTTAATAATCAAACAGAAAAAAAATTTGGTCAGTTTCAAACAAAACCGCAGAATAGTTTTATAAAATTTTACAAATTGTTATCATCGTGAACTAAACCACAAAAATTGTATTGTGTAAATGTAAAGTACATATATGTATATAGCTTAGGTCACCCATGTTGTATGTAAATAAATCATAGGGATCAAACCAAACTATTTTGGGTTAATGGGAATTAAAAAGGTCAAAAGCGAGTTCCGACTTCAAAGCTCACAACAAACCAAAAAGTTTTACATAACCATTCCCAAAACCTAGCAATTAGATTATTGAAAAATGAATAAAATTTAATTAACAATAAATGAATTTTCACAATATTTTCCAAATTTTTATAAAACGCGACAATTTATGCTTTATAGCTAAATATGACAAAAAATGCTTTTATGTTGTGTATCTGAATATTTTCGATCACTTAAAATCGAAAACTAAAAACTAACCGTTGGTGGTTATAGTGGAAAATTGAAAATTTTAAATAATTTGATTACTGATGAAAATAATTACATAACCTACCTAGCGAGTCAATAGTTGTACAAAACTGGTGCTGAGGAAAATGACAATTTTTCATTTTACTAAAAAATTTTTTATTGTTAAACTGAATAAATGATATAATTGGCTAGATAGGGCTGTACCACATGAATATTTTTTCACAAATTAATCGAAAATGCAACTTTTTTCAAATATTATATAGTTCACAGTGACTTTATATTGCAATGTTAGGACTCGAAACGTTACTCTAATATGAGGTCGAATTTTACATAACTATGTCGACTCAGCGTGCTCCCATCTTTTTACAGTGTCCTTCAGTGACTATGTAAAACAGGTTCCCATGTAATGAATGTGCCACACCAGTACGAATCAAGAAATCAGCGGTCTTTTAATTTTAGCACTCTCCGGCATCCACATAACAGCTATCTTATTCATTGTTGGTAGTTAGTTTATTGAGTTAAGGCAGTCCTAAAAAAAATTATAATCGCAGATCGTCTCTAAGTGCCTTTAGAATTGGTTGGATATTCGATAAAATATTTATTAAGGTAGAAAGTATTCAAGAACGTAATGCCACGAATGGCCCACGGTTAGCCCAACCCTCATTTACACACATACTTACACATTCAAAACACCCAATCGTAATTTTTATGGTCAACATCGGAGAACGGACCCGAGTGCCTCGAATGACAGAATGAGCACGCTACTTTCTCTGTCAACGAGAGCTGTTCGATAAAATAGAGATTGCTTTCAACACAACGTATAGACGTTTGGGTAAACCAGCTATTACGAAAAACTCAGTCGCATGCATTTCTGCTTGAACAACTGTAGTTTTCATTCCAGTGGTTTAGAAATGGCCAAGCTATGTCCAAATACTTATTTCACTACCCGTCGGTCAATTCTGACCTGTCCATATTTTTCTATGGCTTAAATGCCGTAAACGGTCATTACCGCGTCTCAACTGAGACCATACGAACTAGTGTTAATGATTGGTGCACATTGTAGGTGGTCAGCCCAACGAATGTTTTTACACACAAACGCGTTTTTATGTCATCCGGTTGCATGTTCAGTTTTTTTGGTCAACGGCGGGAATCGAACTCGAAACTTTCTTAATCATTAAGCTACAACCGGCGACCTGTCGATATACCACATTATAAATCCTAGATCCAATGAGAGCTCTCTTCGCTTCCACTCATCTATTCATCACTCATCAGGAAATACCACAATAAGAGGTTAGAAATCCCTCAAAGAAGCATCGCAATTAAACGCAATCGCTGTGCTTTGTTTCCATGTACTATCCCAGAAATTTGCTAAATTTCTGATCTCGTGATGAAATAGAACTCGGACCAACATATCAAATGTTTATATAGAGAGTTTCAGCGTACCCGAATCAGAAAAAATATTAAGGTATAAGACGTGAATGTAAAAAGAAAATGAAGCTGAATAATTATATGAGGCCAAACGCACTTCAGCATCACACCCTACACAGATATAATGACAGATCCAAGGTATTAAATCTCACCATACCCTCAATAAACGTGTAGAAAGAATAAAACAACCGCTTTTAGGTTTGGTCTAAGGAATGAAAGTTCAAATTCAACCCTCAGTCGACCTTCTGTTCAAATCATCCTGATCTGTTCATCCTGATCTTGCAATCATAGCTGCTAGCCTCTAGTCCTTCCACTCTGAATTATCTCCAACGACCGGCTGTTACTTAAGTTGAAGAAACAAGGTTTATGCGGATAATATTATTACACTCCTCAGGAAATATCCTAGTTCCCGATGTTTTTCGGACATATACTTGAAAATCTTATGAAGTTGGTCAGCAGCTGTTGTCTTGATATAAGTACAAATCATGTTCACTGGTATGTTTCGTTGTGAACAACCTACCTATACTTACAAAAGAATTAACTTGTCTTTCACAGACAATTTAAAGTAGCTCGTTAAAGCAGTAATGGAAACAGATGGTGACCCCTGTGCTGTATACTTCAATCATTACATCTAAATAAATATATGGGATTACTATTTACTGGCCAGTATTAAACATCAAGGCTTACCTTAAAACTCTGATAAAAGTCGGAAGAACACTTTCCTTGTGTGTTAATGGGGCACTTCCTGGAGTACACCTAATCTCTGTCCTTTTTTTGCAACTCCGTTCTCTAGATAGCAGCGAGTATAATCATTAGGATTAAATCTAAATCTCTGTAACCTGGTATAACACAGAGCATTCTTCCACTTTGACACAGAGCATTCTTCAACAAAGGTCTTCCCAATATTGACTACGCCATTTCGTTGCTATACCCAGAATTACTATTTCTGACTGACATTCCCTCAATGAAAGACTAGTTGAGTGAAGTAGTTATGATCCTGAATTTCTTCAGATAGTTCCAAAATTCATGGGAAGGTCGGTTGCGAGGTAAACCTCTAAGGTATATAATGTATTAATTTCTAGGAATATTTGCACTTCCAGCAGCAATTCAGACGATCTTACGGGAAATATCTGATGAACTTTCTAGGTCAAGGATTTAATTACTTAAATATTATTTAAGAAGTCAGGAACTTAATAATGATAGATGATTAAATAATAACTCAACCGTAATAATCTGGCTACGGCCGAATATGGTTAGTCTATACAATTTTTATCTTACTGTTAAGATGGGGAGGTTTCACGTCCGGCGAAAAACATACTGAAATTTTTGGAACGCCTTTCCTGAACAGCCAAGACAGATATCAGTGGAATAGATGTTACTGATATTTTGCACTTCATCTAAAGCTGCGGTAGTTATAAGCCTCCAGTACTACCACCCTGACATCTCTAACAATCGGACGGAACTTGCAGGTTAATAACAGCTTACTTATTTTGCTAGTACTTTAATGAGTGGAAGCAGTTCTTAAGAAATGCAACTTTTGTTACTCATCCACTTTAAAAGTTACGAATTTCACTCTCATGGATAAAGTAAAGGACCTCGGGGTTTTATCTAAGCTGGAAATATAATATACAAGGCTAAAGAAAGCTTTTATATCATTTCCAATAAAAGGGCTTGCTATTTAGTGGCAAATATTAAACCCAGGTAAAATTACAAAGAACACCCTCTTTGTTTATTAGTGGGCGCACTTCGGAGCAAACCGAATCTCAAAGTTCTCTTGCAACTCTCTCCACTAGATATTGTAGGGGCAACGAGAATAGTAACTTTTGGGCCTAAATCCATCGTGAACTTGGAATAATACAAGGTATTATTCTACTTTGAACAACAAAGGTATTCCCATTACTGACTTAGAATTAATATTTCTGACTGACATTCCTTTGAAGAAAAACTAGGTGACTGAATCAGTTATGAACCCTGAATTACTGAATGTTATTCATAGATGGTTCAAAAATGAAAGAGAAGATCGGTTACGAGCTTATAAATTTAAATTTCTCAAGTATAATATAATATCTACTACAGGAATATTTTCACTGTCACACTGCAATTCAGACGCATCAATCATACGAAAAATATAAAAGCTAAGAACTCTTTATAGTTAAAGTTTTAACTGAGTCACGGGACGAAGCAGGATAGCTTTAAAATACAATACAACTTGCTTGTTGAAAAATTTTATTGCAAGAGGAAGGCAGGAACTTAATAAATGGTCAGCAATTCGTATGTAATATTTTGTAACTAGGCAGACGTTCAGCAGATCTAGCGTTGTTGTTATTGTGAAGGTTCTCGTCTGGTGCAACGCAAACTGAAATTTTTAAACACCTTTACTGAAAGATCTGACAGACCTCAGTGTGATGGATGTTAGTAATATTCTACACTTCATTCAAAGCTACGGTAGGTATTATCCTCCAGTGTCCCACCTTGTCATCTCTAACAACCGGAAGGAAATAGCAGGATAATTTACTCATTCTGCTAGTAGGTTAATGAGTGGGTATTGTTAACTAAGAAGTACAACTTTCTCGTTGTGGCCCATCCACTTTAAAAGGTACGGAATTATGGACAAAGTAAGGGACCTCGGTCTTATCTAAGCTAACAATATAATATGCAAGGCTACAGAAAGCTACTCCTATAAAAGCACAAAACCTCTTAAGTGGCCAATATTATTTCTTGTTTAGTAGTGGGCACTTAGGAGCACCACTAATCTCTAAGAACTCCTTCGTGAAAGTTTTAACTGAGTCACTAAAACAAGCAGGACAGCTTTTAAACTACAAACAACTTGCTTCTTGTAAAATTTTGTTGCAAGAGGAAGATAAGAGCTTAATAAATGGCCAAACAGCAATTCGTACGTAATTTCTCGTAACTAGGCACATCTAGCGAATCGTTATCTCCAAATCTTACATTATTCGTGTTGTTGTTGTGAAGATCTCGTCGGGCGCAAAGCATACTGAAATTTTCGAACGACCTGACACATTCTCAGTGGGATGGGTGTTAGTGATATTCAACACTACATCCAAGAATCAATATGGTTCGAAAAGAAGGGTTGATTAATCTATACCATCCTAACCTATACATATTACAAATGTTGTCTTAAATTTCTTACCCATTATGTTCTGTGTAGGCAACATAACTTTCAAGTAAAAAAGGGTTGATGATTTCAGACGACATATAGCATTGTTACAGTTAGTTCTTAGCCCGTATATAAATATTTTATTTCAAAACGCGAAATTATACTTTTCCAAATCGTTTCTTTTCAGAACAAAGTTCAAAAGTTAAAAAAACTTTAAAAAATTCGCTCGCAGGGAGCACACACAAAATTTACATAAAACATAACACAAAAATAAATTAAATGACGAGTTGAAAATTCAAATTTTTCTTTTCAGAATTTTTTTTTTTTTGGTTGGTTAGAAAAACACTAAATTTTCGTTAGAATTTTAATGATATCACACAATAATATTTTGGGACGATAAAAAGTTTGGGTAGAAAGAAATGTTCGCTCGAGGCAAAGATTAACTTTTTGCACGTTACATAAACCATCTGGTTCTCTGGAAAGTGCATGATATTGATTTTGAATCAACAACATTGGAAATATAGTTTGTTTATACACTTAGCCAATAATAATTGGTCATTTTCCAGACAAAGTTGAATTTTCCCAACAACTCCTTCTTCGTATAAATATATCAATAAAGTCGAAATCCATATTATCATATTTTCAAATCTAATAAATGTGGATTTTCCAATTTTCTCGAATTTAGAATATACTCGTATGTATAGAGTTTTGTTTAAGTTATTTAAAAGCAAGAAAAATCAAATCTTTAAAACGTTTAACAAAACAAAAGAAAACGTATTTTTTTTTTTAAATAAATTCCAATCATTTTCCGAACGTGATTGTGTTAAAACAAAAAGAAAATATTTTTCTAATGTTTTTCTTATGCTTTCTTTTCAACTAAAAATAAATAAATTCATATATACGACGTTCACGTGACTTCGTTGTCTTATATAAATGTGCATACACACTCGTGTATGGAAGACACACCAATGGAGGGTAATTAGAATTTATGGAATATATTAAGCTATTAACAATGTGTTTCAAGAGACTACTGCAGGTTGTGTTAAACAAACGAGACAAAACAGGCGTCAAACTGTCACCGATACAGAGTACACACCAATCAATCAATTAACGCATATCAAGAATGATGAAGACACATGAAATTATATCTCTATATATTATTGTAATGAACCGCGATGTGTTAAGCATATATAAGACGTTTTGTCCAAAAATAATTTTAATGCATCACTATATAGGCCTGCTGCAGTTGCAGTAATAAATATGTTCCCGCGATCGAAAATAGACCAGATAACCATTTATGGGGCATATACGATATGTATAGCCAATCGTTTTAGGTTGGTAATCTTAATCCAAATGATCCATAATGATTACAATAAATTTTAAATGTTAATGACAATGTGTGGTGATTAATATTTGGGAAAACATCTGCATCTGTTGTTTTTCTGTTAAATATATGTCGATTGTTTTCTTGTTATTTATTTTTGGATATATAGAATTTTTTTTTGTCTTGGTTACGAGATCTTTATAGGAACTTCATTAATTGATAAATTAACTTTTGAACTGTGGTTGAATGTGATAAATCACTTTGGTTTATTGTTCGTGTTTCGAGTTCAATGGAATGTGTTTTCTGTGGTTAATACAACGCACATTTTGTCATGTACATGAAAAAGGAATGCTGGAGAAAATTGATTTCAGTTCGATGTTAACAAAATAGAAAATGTTGCTCTTCTTTGTATTGTGGCGTTGAACTCTATTCCAAAATCGATTGTCTATTATATTATTGTAAATAGTTGTATAGGAAGGCGCCAATTTTGGAATAAATCATTCTGATCCAATAAAAGAATTTGTACGGAATTTTGGATATCTTTTTATACAATTGCTTAAGATTTCAATAACCTTGCAAAACCGACGAAAATAGGCATATTCCTGAACAGCAAAGGCAAGATACATTTTATCAGTTATCGTCACTTAGCAAATTAGTCAGTGACAAGACCACCAACGACAAGACTGTATATAAAAAGTTACAAAGCTGTGCTCAAATGTTCCAACTTATGGTGGAACTGGGGAGTTGTTTGCTAAAATTTTCTAGCGTCTGAACTGAAACCTTACGAAGCATTAATACATATTGGTGCACAGTAGTATTGTAATTGGTTAGCAAAACGGATGCCTTTATAAAAATCACTTTTTATTTCATCCGCATGTTAAGTTTTGGTCAACGCCGAAACTCGAACTCGATGCCAAGCGTGGCGATAAACTGTCTTAACTACTTAGACACAATCTTTGCTGGGTTTTTTCTAATAAATATGTTGGTCAGTATGCTATGATGTGACTGGTGCCAGGTTATATACATGCTAATTCCTAACGTGAAAATAAGGTGGGAAGAGCGCAGCACTCTATTTAAAGAAGATGAGTAGCAGAAATTGCCGTTTCTGCATCAATTCTGACAGCCAAGCTGCTCTAAAGGCGATTGACTCCAATACTGTTTTATCAAAACTGATTTTGAAGAATGTAATTGTTTAAATCGACAAGGCAGTCTGATTGAAGTAAGACTTTACTGAATGGCCGGTTACACGAATATCAAATTAAACGTATTTGCTGATAAATTGGCTCGTTTGGGAGCAGCTTCCATTTTTGTGGGACCTGAGAGCACACTAGGGTTGTTATTATCTCTTAAGAGATATTGCCGTTCACTTTGGTGGTCTGCATCAAAAGAGATGGGAGAACCTAAACTAATGTCGAATATCAAATTTTCTAGGTAATAGTAATTCATCACAGATCGCAATCCTTCTAAAATTGAGAATCTTCCTGGACATTCTAACGGTAAATTATTCCCTTAATAATCACATGTTCGGAATGAAAATTTGGAACAATGCAAGAAGTGTGAGGATGAGAATAAGAAACCTTGTGCTCCGGTTCTTCTACTCTTCCCATAGATAGCGTAGCTCAATGCTCATATAGTCAGCGACTTTGAGGTTATCGGATACCTTGGGCTTCATTTCAAGAACAAATCGATTTTGGGACTGGGAGAGTACGTCTGGGAGAGGATGTCACAATAGGACCATCGACCCTGAGAGACACAAAAAGTTTATAAGCCATTTATCAATTATACATTTCAGATATTGTGCTAAAAATTGAGATCAGACACGTCATTTAGATTCGAAAGTTAAACCAATATGCATTAGATGACCACAACATCCATCTAATGGAAATACTTATTTTTTAACTTGTGTCAATCGATTCACTCATTGCACAGAAAAGTTAATGCACACATACAGATAAGTCACTCTCCTTGTTTTGGCCAGGTCACTGGCTCGAAATTTAATTACACGTTACAACCGACCAAGGATCATATAGTTAGATTCTAAACTGTAGTCCGAATTAATAAAATTCTTGAGATCACATAGTACAACGTACTTACCATAGGCAATTGGCAACAATAGGTAACAAACCTTATCCAACATGCCAAGATATACGAATCAAGATTCATAATGGCATCTATTAAATGAGGAGGTCAAGAACCTTTTGCGGTGATACATCATCAAACCATAAGATATGTAGTATATATGTCACACTTCGTTGAAACGATCATGTGAGCGGAAATTAACGAAAATATTTTTTCGGCAACACTTTGAACCGACGATTCATCCGAGAAACAAACCAGATAGGCATTTTTAATTACAGTAGACCAATCTGATAATGAGGAGTGCGTATATTTCTGTCCCAAAGCAATTTGCTTAATCGCCATGATAGATATTAAGGTTTGTTTAATAATCCGCCAGGATTGAGTTTGTTCAAATTTCTTATAAAGGAGTCTTGCAATGTTTTGTTTGAGATGTTGCTGTTGTATTCATTTACAATATGATATTAACATCTTATTTATTAAAGTCGTTAACGATTCTGTAAGGATTATTTTAAGATTATTCTGTTTTCCCTTTTGGAAGTTTTCTTTTGTTCTGTTCAATTTTCTCCGTGTGATTGAGTCACGACGTCTCTATTTTGGAGTGATTTTTTTCGATTTAAGTTCAGTTGTTCCAACTTTTATGTGAGCAAAGGTCTACTTTTCAGTAGTATTGACGACCCTCTTACATCGCCAACATACTCCCCGGACATGGACACAATAGAAAATATTCGATTCTTGATGGAATTAGTTCACTAGTTGCAACTAATTTAGCAAAGGTGTAATTTTCAGTAGGATGGAGGGACCTTTTAACACCGTCAAGCTGGTTGAAAACCTTTCCCAAAAATATACTCTTCGGACATGGACACAATAGAAAATATTTGTTTCTAGGTGCAACTAGTTCACTATAGTTCCAACTATTTAAGAAAAGGTGTATTTTTGAGCAGGATAAGAGACCTCCTTACAACGTCAAGCTGGTTGAAATGACATAATCTTCGGACATGAAGTTATAATAGAAAATATTCGGACCGTTCTAAAGAACTACTTATAAGAAAACTCCATTATAGACAAAATCTTGCTCAAAAATAAAGGAACGTGAGCTAAGTATTGAATATGAATCTAAGTAACTTTCATAACAGTTGTTAATTGAATGGCCATGTACACTAAATAACGAATCTCAACCGAATTTACGCTTTATCAAAAGCTCAAAAAAGTTCAATTCAAAAGAAGAAGCAAACACTGTGTCGAATGCCTATGAATCTCCATGTTTTCATGCCATTTCCTCGAAACGCCCACCCCAGCCTAACCTAGAGCCTTCTATACATTATTATTAAGTTTGAGTAAACAAAAGTGAAATGCCATTCCCGATTATAATTATACGGTTAAAGCAAGCAAGCACATAACAATTTGTCACGTTAATATTTATTGTTTAATTAAAACGACGTTGAATAAACTAACTTTCGTTGGATTTTATATTTAAATAATCCAACACACATATAAATATTACATTTTTCACATTCACGATGAAGATTTTCGGTACCTAAGTGCGCAAGCAAACATTTGTGCCTTTTAAATAAAAAATGTGTTTATATCAGTTTTATAAGCGTTCACAAGATTTTTTCAAGCGTTTTGTTTTGTTTTATGCCAAAAAAAAATGAAAAGCACATTTTAAAATATACATTTTCCTGTTGCAAAATGAAAAGTTTTCTGCCCCAAAAAAAAAAAAAAAATATATTTTTATATTTGTTTGTAATAATATTTTTGTATTCGCTTTCCTTTTTGTTTTTTAATTTCAAAAGCATAAATATAAACTTTATGTATAAAATAACGAATATCCTTTTTATTTTTACTTGTCAGGTATTAAGAAGATTAAATTTACTTTTGTTATGTTTTATAGTTCTTGTATATTTTAAGAATTAGATGTACCGAAAGACGAACGGAAGAAAAATGAAAAATAATTTTTTCATTATCTCAAGAACAAATATTAGTATTGTAGGCGTTTTCTTAACCGAAAAGTGTTTTATTTTGAGAATGTCTTGATGTTATGATATTCTTATATTAAGAAAAAACTATATCGCGCTTATATATAGGTTGTGTGTACAATGTAATTACTAATCAAATATAGATTAAAAGTATATGATAGCTTAATCGCTAAATTACTAATCATATCTTAATCGATGTTCAATAATGGCGTTTGGTGTCACAACAGACACAACACTTAACAAAGCGCTTCATTCTATATATTGAAGTATTTATATTTTATACAGGGTATGACTGACACGAAGTGTTACCAACTTCAGACTGTCATTAATGACGCGTTTTGAGATGCTACCAGTATCGTTATAACGATACTAGCAGCATCTCAAAACGTCATGGTAGTGGACCAAATCGCACTGCAATATCGCCGGATATCATTCGGAAGGTTCGGTATCCGCGACGTAGCGGAAGGAAACTGGCTCATGGGGCGAACATTTTGCTCGAACGAATGCAGCACATATTGAAAGATCATCTTGGACTAAAGGCATTGAAATTCCATAAAACACATGGTCTCACAGATGCTGAAAAAAAGTTAGAATGGAAAGAGCAAAGAAGTTGTTACGCTTGCATGGAAGTGGCGATTTACTCATTTTGGTTTTCTCCAATGAGTTCGGATTTACGTGCCTAGCTATTTTACTAAAACTTTGGACTAACGGATTGCCACTCGAAGCCAAGCGCCGCCGATCGACCGAAAGCCGTTCACAAAGATTAGCTGAGAAACAACGTTCCACGGTTTATTTTCACTTCCCAATGGCCACCAAATTCACCGGATGCAAATTCGCTAGATTTGGGGTATTTTGAAGAAGGTTGGCCCAAACATTACCACAGAGCCATTTCGTGCTGCATGCAATAGCTTTGTCGGCCGTTTGAATTTCAAGTAGCCATAATCGCGATTAAGGGTAGCCAAATCGAAAACTGCTCATGCAATTCGAAAATTTAAATATTTGTGAACATTTTTTACTTTGATTCAATAAAATTTGTCCATTTAGGACTTGACAACTTTGAAGTTTCACTGTAAACGCATCATTAAACAAATAAACAAAAATAACGGGTCGGTGACTACAACTTCAGGAGCGTTATTACAAATTTTGATTGTAATTATTGTCCTTCCAGTAGACAAGCAAATAAAAGTCTAGTGTCTAAATATTCGTTGCAGGAAGTTCCCATATGCCAGTGAAATAATGGATTTGTCGCAGTGCCGAGAATATTACTGCCGTTCAAGAATCCAGCACAAACGATCCAATACAGTCGATACCACGGTGGCATATTTTGAGAAAGGATCTTGGCTTACATCCTTATAAGATGCAATTAACACAAGAACCAATAAAACTTATGAATTAAATTCAGTGGTGAGCGAATTTTTTTTGGCTAAACATCACTTCATGTACGAAAACATACCTATATATGGATTCATGCTGGTCATTGGACTTATTTTCGTTGATGAAAATGACCGTTACGTTATAGTCAATAGAGATGGCTACCTTCATGTTGCAACGTGGTTTTAACGAGATGTTGCGCCATGCCGCACATAGCAACAATCGCCTTATTGAAATCTAAATTCGATGAACGTGTTATATTCAGAAATGGTCCTGGCGATTGGCCACCTAGATCGTATGATTTAACACTTTTAGATTTTTTTTATATGGCTACCTTAATGTGTGGCAGAGTCATCGACCCAAAATTGGGGTCAACGAATTGACACGTCCAGATATGTCTGTGGTGGACATATGAACGATGTCGAATTTCCTAAAATTTGATAAAAGTCAGCAACAAAATATACGAGGTATCTCAAATGGTTTGCGTTGTATTTAGCGGATGATATAAAAAAGGGATTGTGTGTAAAAGCATTCGTTGAGCTACAATGTGCACCAATACGTTTTATTGGTCCGTAAGGTCTCAGTTACAAGCCTTTTAAGTCATAAAGATTATATTTCGAGGCATTTTTTTATACTATCATCAATTTTTATAATTCGGTTGTCCGGATGTTTCACAGGGCTCCCATCCTCGATACTTTCATCTTAATTTTACTCAAAAGAACAGACTCACCAAATTCATCAAATTTGCTTGTTGCTTAGTTTATGCTAAAAAAGTTAAGTTAAAAAAAGTTAAGTTTTTTAACTATAGTTTATGCTAAGGACTTTCTGCTGTACATAATGCACTTGATGCCGCATTAACGCACAGAAGGACTTTGATTGGTCTTTGGTGTGAAAAAAATATTTTATTTTTGAATACTACAATACGTTCTGATCATCGTCTGGCAATATCTAGAGAACTGAGTTGTCTCGGTAATTTTAAGATCTTCGAAAACTGAATTTCATAGGAGCTATAGAGTCAATTTCTCTTGAATATCACAAGTACCTGCTATACCATGCATAACGTTCTGTAAATGCACAACAAATTGTCCTTTGGAAGGAGTTATTGGGACTGATTCAAATTTTAAAAACTTTTCTTTCATTAACAATGTGAGATCATTAGAATAGCGTGCAATAATTTAAGCCTCACGATTTACTTTCCACTCTCAGTGAGTAAGTATAATACAGAAACTGCTAATACTTCTGGACAACCTCACATTTTTAAGAAGTAGTGTATTAGTGAAGAACAGCATTGCATTTTCATAATATCATTGCAAAAAGTAACAAAAAATATTTCAAAATTATAAGGACTCCGGAAAACTATGTAAGGTCTGTGAGCTGCCAAGTTTTCCGAAGTCCTGATAATTTTCCCGTATGTAACGAGATCGGGTTACACCTTAATTAGGAAAAATTAATTTCCTACGACAGTAATGTTGTCGAAATAGATTAGCTGACGACCTATAGATAAAAGAGTGGCGTTGTTAGAGCAGAATGTAAATATCATAAACCGCGAAAACGCCAAAAATATGCTAAAAATGTGATGAATAATTTCCTAGGACAACAGGTAAATATGTTACAACAACAAAGTCGTAATTTATATTCTGTATGTGCAAAGCTCCTTCAAACATACATTTATTATGTCCAAGTGTTTTTTGTGAGTTTCGATATACATGTTGCTCTAAATAAAAATTCGGACTGACACATTACGAAAGAAAGCGCAAATTTACAATTCACAAAGATTTATGATAATTTTAATTTGACGTTATATTTTGTTTAACATTCATATATTTTTATTAATATTCTGTTTATGAATAATAAAAAAATAAAATAAACAACTGTCGAGTGTATCATCATCATTATAATTTTGTTGACAAAGAATTATTTGCGTTTGGATGAACATAAATTAAAAAATATAATTAACTTATAATAAAGTTAGTAATGTGCTCGTTGTTCAACTCGAGTAGAACAAAATTACAGATATTTACTGCCTGTAGAAAAGGTGATTTGAAGGCTAAATGAATGATGTACCTTCAAAATTATTTAGATTATCAAGCAATGAATTTTTAAAGTGGAAATCGTAACAGAGAGAGTGTAACCAACGAGTTGTGCCACAAACTCAGTTGTTCCAATGAAATAAAGAACAGGAACAAGCGAAGGACCATCTTAATGCACATCAGGCTGAATGAAGTATTTATTGCGAACACGACTGCACGTATTGTATGGCACGAAAAAATTATTGTGACACGAGATCTTTTCTAAGATAGAACGTTTCTATTCTGTAATGTGAATAAGCTGAACGTTGGTCACTGTAAAGTGTATTAAATATTTTCGTATATATATATATATATATATATATATATATATATATATATATCTATCTATATATATATATATATATATATATATATATATATATATATATATATACATATATATATATATATATATATATATATATATATATATATATATATATATATATATATATATATATATATATATATAAAGCCAGCCTCTTCAAAATATCTAACACGCCACCTATCACGTTAATGATGAAACACAGAATCGCAGTGCTCAGTGAAACTCCTAAGGAAGGCGTCAAACAAGAAACTATGGAACAGAGGCAGGAACGATGAGAGAACACAGACACTGCGATGACGGACATGACAGCTGATTCCTAGAGTATAATCATGGTGAAATCATTTTCCACTTAACGCAATTTCTATCCGGCCATGAACAGCTATTTCTTTAAAATACACATTAAACATAGACATTGTTGTTTTTACTGTGATGAACAAGATACAGCAGAAAACCAGTATGAGAGGTAACAATCGAATAATTGTCCCTTAGATACTGTCGAAGGAGTGAAATGGGTACACCATAAGTAACATGATAATGAAGATATTAAGCCAAAAAATAATATATATATATATATATATATATATATATATATATATATATATATATATATATATATATATATATATATACATATATATATATATATATATATATATATATATATATATATATATATATATATATATATACATATATATATATATATATATATATATATATATATATATATATATATATATATATATATATATATATATATACACATATATATGTATATATGAGATTGATGTTTGACGGACTATTGGGTTGTTACTCTGCCCGATGAAGGGCATACACAGTGGCACGTTGCACATCTGTTAGCCGTTTCACAATATGTGATTTGTATAGGATATGGACCGTCCCGGGCAAGAACGTCAAAAATTCATGATTACAAATGGTTCATGAAGAGTCATGATTACAGAATTTTGAAATTTCAAGCTTTTCGGGATCGGGTTTGAAAGCTGCTTAACCTTCAAGCTGAGCTTTCTCGTGCTTTTGGTGTAAACTTTTCGAAATAGGCTCAAAGAAATAAAATCCAGAGTGCCTAAAAAATTTTTATTTTACAAAGCGTTAGAACCTCAAGAAATATCTTCGCCAGGAAAGATTAGCCCAAATTTAATTGGCACATGAAAGACGCATGCGTTCGAGTCCGGAGAAAGAAAAACGAGCGGTACCAACTATCAACCATGCCACCACGAGTTCTAATTGGTGGTGGTTCAGTTATGGTGTGGAGAGGAGAGAAGGTGTAGTTTCCATGCAATGTAAAATGGATTTAATTATCCTACATATCTGCGCGACATGGAGACCTCAGGTTGTGCACTTAGCATGTGCGGCTGAAGATATAGAGGTAAAGATATTTTATTAATTCAAGTTAGAGCTTCTCTACATTCCACTAGGATTGTCACTGAATATTTGAAATTCAATGAAATTCTAGAGATGCAATAGCCATCATTCAGTCGCGATCCGAATCCGATCGAGCATATGGGACCATCTTAAGCATCGTATTAGATTTCGATCGAACCAACCACAGACCAATAGGGGCATAGAAGCAGCTTGAGGAATGGCTAACAACAAATACCACAAGATGCTAATTCTGATTCAGAGCACGAACCGCTATTCCGAGGCCACAGTATAAGCCTACAGAGGTAATACGATAAACAATTTTCCAGTAGTGTCTATATAGTTGATTATTAGGCAGATAAACATGATTACAATCTTAGAGTGCGTGTGAACAGATAGCGCGGTGGATCGGACGATTCGAACCTACGGAAAGCTAATTATAATGCCTTGTGGATTGCAAATGATGTAGACGATCAGAAAACAAGAAATAGTTTATCGATGTGAGGCTTACTCAAGTGTTTTAAGATCTAAAATTGGACAATGATTGCTTATTGAAATCGTCAAGCCCACCAGAGCATGAAGCTAATGGAATTGACTTTTTTTATTGAAACCAGTTCCTAATATTAAAGATTTACGCGTCATTTTCACATATGAGAAACGTGAGTAAAACGGATAATTTTAACCGTCTGTGAAACCATCCGCGTCTATGTTTTGTGAATAAAATTATGTAAACAGCAAATGAAGGAAGAGCTAATTGAAGTACGAGTATGTCCCTCAATATGTTTAAAACAAACGAATAACAACTACATAGTATGTCGTCATAAAACTCGAAGACGTATAAGTTTATCATCAAAATTCAATCTGGATGGGAAGGATCCTACAAACTAATCACCGTGATTTAACAAATGGTTTGGTACAAGACGAAAAAATATATCTGCAAACTTATGCCCATGATTTTATTAAAGAACTTCAGCTAATCATTATTGGTGTGCACTGTGTGTATTAATTTTGTCTTCGAGTGTCAATCAAACAATTTAATTGAATTGCGAGTTTTTTAATATTCAAATTTAATAAACATGTATGTCGCGAAATCATACCGAATTCATATATTCCTATTTTTTGTGATTTCAAGGGATCAATTTTTAAAGTACACTTCGGCCCTGCATACATTTTTGTTTAAACTACTCTATGCCCACATTCGCCTACCTTAGTGTTGCTTGGCTTTGTTGCAGCATGAAACCGACTTCCTGGAAATATCTGAGCCTTGAGAAGCGCGAAACGGTCTGAGCACCGCATATTGAATTGAGAGAAAGCAGACAATTCCATTGCGCGTAGTTATATTGCCGTGTTAGGTTAGACAAGGAGTAGTATAAAAATGTTGGGAGGTTGCGTCAGAAGGTAGTGACGGGTAATGTAACTGTTCTCTACAATGTAATGTAAAGCGTTGTGATTTTGTTTTGAAATTCCGATTTGGTTGTGCTTGTATGTTATAATTCGCCTGTTTGATCTGATGATGATGTCATTGAACTATCGCTTGATCGGAAAGATCAAATCTAAATCATCAGGCGTATGTTACCAGACTATATGTATATACTTTGCAATTCGTATATGTAGTGGTGTTCAATCGATAGTGTCGCGCGACAGTGCTAGCGAACTACATCGAGAACTTTACTCGAAATTTCGATTTAATTAATTTATTTAACTGTGGCTTGATTGGTTATTCTGAACATTAGTCCCCTGTATAAGTGAATTTCTCCTCCGTTTGAATATTTTTGTCTATATTTTGTAATAGTGTTCGGGTGCCGGATTTTTCCCGCTTAGTGATTTCTAGAAAAAGCTTTGGGCTGAGTTCTAACAATAATAAGGTAACACTATCACAAATAATGTTACTCAAACTATCAATTTCATATGTTACAAAATCCATATTTTAAAATATCAAAGCTCTCAAGAATACTTGTACATGTTGTATGTGATTAAAAGTTAAATTCGTTTTCCTTTTTCACATGTACGAGAAACTTTAAGTTAAATTTATAGTGTTTTCAAAAGAAAACCTACAAAAGCTTTCATAAAATTATTTACTATAGTACACGAAAAACATTCAATTTACTGAGCATCCAATCGCAACTGCAAAAAATTGAGGAAAACAAATTTTCTTTTATTGCAAATTTAACAGTTTGAAAAACACAAAAAAATGTAAGAAACACTATTTTCTTAACACACAAAGATTATTTGCATTTTGATTAAGCAAAGCTTTTATTATATTGTTATAAAAAAACTTTGCCAAATTAAAAAAAAAATCAATTCCACAAAAGAACAATGATAGAGCTTTTGCAAGCTTTTTACTTTATCCGAATATAAATATATGGCTGCGAGAAAAATTTCACACAAAAATAAAAAAAATAGCAAAATGTGAAATGGAAAACCAATTTTTTTTTGTCATTATGTTGTTATTGTTGTTTTGGTTGATAGTGGATATGTTTGTGTGTGCCATTGTGTAATTATAGACTCTGTGAAAATTACAAAACGCTGTTTGAAAATAAAAACAAAATCTCGGCAAAAACGGAATGAAAATATAATGATTTTTCCTCTTTGCGCCCCAAATACCTATACATACATATAGCTATGTGTGTGTGAGGTGTGGTATACAGTGTTTGTGTAAATGAACAAACTTTTTAATTTATACGAATTACTTTGCACTTTTTCCAGCTTGTTGTTAATTTTTTAAACGCTGTTTGGGAATAATAAATGAATTAGGATATTCTGGAAAATATATTTTTCTTTTGTGCATAATATTTAGTTTTTCATATCAAAAACTTTTCAATTTTTTTTTTGTTTTCGGTTCCGAATAAAAAAAATCACCTACACACACATATAAACAAAAGAGGAAACCACAATTTCGAAAATAACCGAAAAAAATAACAAACCACACATTTGAACTCAATTCATTTATCACAGAATGAAAACAAAATTTGTTCAACTTTTGGTGTTTTCGTACATAGTGATTTTCTTTGCTTTTCCTTTTCAATTAATTATTAAAAATTAAATTTTGTGTATATAAAATACATAAACATATATATGTATTATATATACTTCAGTATGTATGTATAAATAAATTAGGAAAATATAATGTAAAATATTTTTTAGGGTTTTCCTTTTGCCATGAAATATCTCTTAGAGATTTTGCCAAGATGAAAAATGCTTTACATTAATTTTATTTATTCAGCATGTTTCATTCTTTTTTTGTTTTTAATGTATTGTCAGAACTTTAATCTGAGTTTCATACTTAAAAGCTTTTAAATATGATGTTTGTAAGATATTTGTTTTGATTGATGACCCATGTTTAAGAATTTGCATTTAGAAGATTTAATATAAATCTTCTAATTAAGAACTTTCTCATTGAAATATGGCTCTCATCGGCATTTCTTAAAGTTCAACTTATCACTGAAGCGTTGTAGTGAATAATATAATATAGTTTATAAAAAGAAGAGCTGAAAGCTCTATTTAATACTTAAATACTAAAAGTTTCAACGTTTCGCTTGGAAGTTATGCTATTGGAAAACTTCATAATCGGGTGAACAATGAAAACTTTTATACATTCTATATAGTTACCTATATCATAATTTTAACTTTTATAATTGAAACATACTCCTTATAAACTTTTTCAAGAACACTGATAAATAGAAACTATTATGAAATCAGACTACACCAATTAGTACACCATCAAAATACCCGCACATACGTCAGTAGAAAATTTTGTATCGTGATTCGATTACATACAACAAAATAGCCAGAAAAGCTTTCATTACGAAATGACTTTTTTTCTAACATGTCTGCTAAAACATATCAGCAGTTTAATGTCATCTCAATTTATTTTTGAGAAAGTTCAGGTTTTAAAATTCATCACAAAAATAATGTTTAAAATGATGCTTGCACGATTTTTTCTTGCACTGGTGTCAAATATGGATCCCTCATGTATCGATTTCGATTCTCGCCGTTGACTTAAAATAAACATGAACCGAATAACATAAAAATCGACTTTGTGTAAAAGTATTCATTGGACTGACCACCTACAATGTGCACCAATACGTATGTGTACCAATAAATGGTTTGTAAGGTCTCAGTTGAGAAGCAATAATGGTAAAGGCCGTTTACGGTGTCTAAACAATGGATTATTTTTTTTATTAAATTTTTTAGAGGAAAATCGATTTGAGATGATACTACATTTTTCTGTCATTGCTACATTTTCTCGGGATGCATATGTTAATTCAAAAAAAAAAATTTGGCAGCAAACAAACCAACAAAATTCGGGATAACTTCACTAATTTATCATTTCGTAAAACGATTTTCTCATACAACTCAATATTTTTACGGGATAGGGCAGTATTTGCCCTATAGATCGCTGTGAAAAGTATGCCAGAACTCAATGACCCAATGGACTCACGGTTCAATCTACATTTTATTATGTAACCACCGAGAATCGAACCCGATTTGTCGAATAACATAGCAAACACAATATTTATTTTGTCCACTCTCGTTGATATCAGTGAGAATGTGAGCATTGAGACCAGTTATACAAGCACGTCATTTGAAAGATATATAAAATAATGAGATTCTGCCTAGAGATGCTATTTTATATGGTGGCATATTTTATTCAGGTTTATGTGCAGGTCAGTCAATAAAGATCGACCGACTTCTATGAACCAGCAGTCGGATGCCAAGGTGTAGACATTCGGTTGTACCTCTCTACCTTGGCATATATTGAAAACTGGGATGAACTACTTCTTTTTTTCTTGTAAGCGTGTCGTACTGCAGAACACGATGCCACGAGAGAAACGGCAGCCACTGTAATGTTCGGAAGGTAGAAACTCTTCTTAGGTATTTAGAGTTTGGAGCACCTAGATATCAGCAATACAACAAGACAGCATGTGACTTTACAACCCAAAAAGGACTAAATGAAAGTCAACAGCACCGTACCATGGGCGGTAGCTCCATCGTTTTGATTGGAACGAACATAATTAAGCCGGGGTAGTGTAACGAATGTGCCTATATCAATGCAGTTAACCCCGTAATAGTGAATGGTCGAAATAACGCGGGGTATGCAGAAGTGAAGTTGGTAATATTTTTATGTCGTATTTCAGTTTTAGTGAGCGATACTATCTCTTAGACATTTCAAGCGGTAATGATAGGTGTTTTCAGCTTAGTTGCGAGATAACACATACAACGACCGAAACAACATCATGACGCATAGAAATATCTCGTAATAAACTACACCAAAATTGACTATTGTAAGAACAATGGACAGGTTCAGATTTAATTTGTATATAAGCAGTGCTAAATCGCCGTAACGGATATGTCTAATTTAAACCAGTGAAGCGTTTAAGTGTAGTGAAGTGAACACTAGTGACGACTAGTCACTTTTGATACTGTAAGTATCAAAAGTGATAAGTCTTGATTTACAAAAGTTTCAGACTAAAAATAATAGTTTAAGTAAAATATGTAAAATTATTTTTGTTTGGAATATGTATGTTATAAAACTAATTAAGGCATAACTTATTCATCTGGAACACGAACAGATTGCACAGTAATTGGCGGTCTCTTAATTAAAATAAAAATCTATATTTTTCAAAAACTCTATCATTTAATTAGAAATAAATAGATACAAGTAACAATCATTATTTACGATACGCTATAACAACATTAATAATTTATCTACAACATTTTTCATTTCAAAATCTAAAACCATGATAAATAAAATCATAAATTTTATAAAATAAAAAATTATTTTTAAGTTATAATTAAATTATATCATATATACCATAGGTATAAATAGATGAATAAATGAAAAACTAATGTATATATATATATATATATATATATATATATATATATATATATATATATATATATATATATATATATATGTATATATATATATATATATATATATATATATATATATATATATGTGTATATATATATATAATATATATATATATATATATATATATATATATATATATATATATATATATATACATATATATATATATATATATATATATATATATATATATATATATATATATATATATATATAAATAAATATATCTCGTGTTCTGCAGATGTGTGATACTCGTATAAATACATCGAGTATTCAACAATGTAACGTGAAAAAAAATAAATTATTTATTGTAATTTTTATATTGAATTTTCCGGGAGTTAAATATTTTTTATACCGAGAGGTATTATTTATTGAAAATTTATACTTTTAAGTGCATCGTTGCTATATATACAGGGTATGTCGGTACCGAAAGCGAAAACGAATAGGACAAGTAGTTGGGTTAATTGGAGATTGGAACATTTAAGATTTATTTTGGCTATTAGAATGCTAATGTTGTAAGTCGAGATGCAGCTAGAGGTGGTAATCACATTACAGAATTTGTTTACAAACAACTATAGAACATGTGATGTACGACTTCGTAAAAATCTTCTGCATAGTGCAATTGGATTAAAGTTGTTCATCAGTTAAATAAAACACTAGAAGCTATTTTGAACAATGTATTTTTCCGTGCATCTACTGCTATTGAAATAAGCAGGTTCTGGATCAGACCACAGCAGCTTTGGATTCAATATGGCAACCTTGCTTCGGGAAACAAGGAAAAATGTCATTTTCCTCGGTTTAAAGGATTTGATTTAAAGGATTTGAATAAATTCAACTTTCAGGTTAAACAATTTTTCAAAACGGACTCGTTATCATCCGACAATTAGATTCAAAGTTCATCTGATAGTGTTACCCTCAACTCAGTAAAACCATATTTTTTTAAGGAGATTCCAGACTTCTGTGAGTAGTTCAAAGATTCTCTCACATAAGGTTCATCGTGTAGCTTTATTAGACCATCTTAATTGAATTGTATTTCGATAGAGGAAGATAGAGGACAGGACTTTTTCTTTATAATTTCTTTATATAAGTAGAAGACATTACAGCTTCGCGTCTGATATTATAGCTGGCATCACAATCCAAACAGCAACTAATGTATGGTTGCTCTATAAGAGCCATGGCTTTACGTAAACATGTAACTAAGAGGTACTGTCGTCACTTGAGCATGTTCGAGATTTCCCTGTAAACAATAATATTTTCTAATCTATTTTCTCTGCGGAGTTTGTTTTATAACAAAATATTTATAGGTGATCTTCATCATATCACAATGCATATCTAACAGAGTACAATTACTTCTGAAGTCTAAGCTATGATTTCAGCAATAGTTGATTTACGGAAAAGAAATGGTTTTTGCCGACTTACATTGGTAAAGAAGGACATAACACTATAGGATTTCCATTAACGACTTGATAAATTTGAATTTTCACTATAAACGCACTCTTAAAAAAACAAACTGTCAGATCAAAACATTCAGTAAACACAAAATGTTCATCATGGTATGCACACGAACGCAAATAGTTAAAATTAACCACAAAAACTACGAGTCGGTGACTTCAACCCAAAGAGTTAGCGTAAGTTAACGAAATAATTAAAGAATGATATCAAGCTATCGGATTGAACTCTGGAAATGTTAGACCAACTGTGAAGCGCATTTATGGCTAAAAGGCTTCGTCAAGAAACAGAATATGTATTATTGGTCCAATGAAAAACGTCCTGTGCTTCAAGTAACGCCACTTCACGCACTAAACATAACTGTATGGGGTGGTTGGTTTTAATACAGGTTTCATTGGACCATTTTTGATTGTTTTAAAAGACCGTCACGTTATAGTGAATGGAGCTGGCTACATAGACAGGTTGCAACGTTATTTCTTTAGTCAATTGCATGTGCTAGACCAACAAGATGGTGCGACATGCGACACAGCGGGTTTAACAATCGATTTATTAGAATTTAAATTCGATGAATGTGTTAACGTTAAACCATTGGTCTATGCCAATATTGAACCAGAGATAGCGGACGTTTCCGTAGGAACGTGAAGTCGAGCCATAGAATAATAAGTTCAACTAATCGACACTTGCAAACTTGTCTGTGATGGACGAATTCCATACATAAATGTTTCGATTATATTCAAGCCAATAGCAAAATTTTCGAGATGTTTCAAATGATTTGCGTTTTATTTTTGAAAAAAAAGTTGTCAAGTTCTTATTTAAAAATCCTTAAAAAAGTAATGCCTCTACAGAACCTGAGCTTTTTGAAATGATCCTGCTCTTTTAAAAATAAATGAGAGTAAATGTAAAATATAATATAATCCCATACCAACAAGATGAATTCCGGGCAAGTACATGTTCTAGAACTCAGCACTTAAGCCCATTAAATCATAAATTAAGGGATTTGTGGAAGGAGATGACTAATCGGATTGGAAATGCATGCGTTAAATCGAGATAGAAAGACGACTGAAAATTAGTGCATTATAAAATTATAATTTCTTTTAAATTTCTTTTTCTATTCGCCTGATCTATACGTACTGAGACACCCTGTTATGGTTGTATATGTATACAATTTCTTTTTTAATAATTTATACATATGCAGAGATTTTCAATTTTCCTTAAACGGATAAAAATTTGTGTTGGAAGATATTCTTCAATATTTTGATAAGCGACCTAATGCTTTTTACCCGACACGAACTGTATATTGCATTTAAATTTTTGTCACACATAAAATGTGCATTTAATTATATATAAATTAGTTATATTTTCCCAATTGAAACAAATAAAACGAAAACGCTTTAAAAATACCACAAAAGACACCCAAAAAACCATAATTATGCTGTGGCATAGTTTTTTCTCCAAAAACTATACAACAGAGAGTAGTATGTGTATAGAGATACAAATTGGTTTCGAAATCATATTGTATTTTGCATATACACAAAAAAAAATTGTTATAATATATTATTGTTACATCCAAAAAGAAAAACAAAATAGTTTTTCCATTTCCATGTGCAGAATACTCGGTATAATACAAAATAATTAAAAAATAAAAATATGTAATACATCAAAATTTTATTTATTTTGGATAATAAAAGTAGCAACAATAATAAATAACAACCATAATTTGTTTTATACCAGTACACGTAATAACCATTTCTGCTTTTTTTTTTGGAAAATAATAAAATTTATCGGTTTTGATTGTTAATATTTTTTATTATTTCGGAAAAAATATTTTCCTATTGATTCTTTATAATTGTATTATCTATGGATATTTTAATAATTCATAATAAATTTATTTATATATAAATGGGAATGTGGTGAACGGTTTTGGCTTTCAAAAATTTGTCTATACGAGTATATTCTATTCGATTGCACATTACTAAAATTCTATTTGTGAATAGTTAGAATAGTATTCACATATCATTAAAATTCTGAATGAACGTTTATTATATAAAGGGTTTTCTAATAAGAGGTTTCATTTAGATATTTTAAAAAACGAGTATTTTTGAAGAGAAATCAATAAATGATTATAAATTTTCCATTGCGGCTGTTTATCTTCGATACCTTCACGAATTTCATTTTAAAGGTCTTGAAACGATTGTGGAGCATTGTCATCTCGGTAGCCAATTTTGATCATCTCTTCAAGAAATAACACCTTGTTTCGTTCCTTGTGTGGCACGTAGCACCGACTTGCTGAAAATAAACGTCGTTCACAGTATCACATAATACCATAATATATCTGGCCAAAACTAGATCAGTTAATATCTAAGCTGTTCATATTACTGAGAGGGCATCAGTTATGGGAGTTTTTAACGGATATATACTTATATGGACAAACTTTGAGTATTCTCA
Organism: Tipula lateralis; assembly: GCA_963932295.1. Taxonomy (NCBI): domain Eukaryota; kingdom Metazoa; phylum Arthropoda; class Insecta; order Diptera; family Tipulidae; genus Tipula; species Tipula lateralis. The sequence goes on from OZ010738.1 coordinate 166,431,224, forward strand.
CATGAAAACGGTCATAGCTGTGACGATATATGAAGAAAGAAGAAATATTTTTCCATTTGGTCTCAATAAGCAGTATCGTCAGTGATATTCAGATAAGCTGCTAGCGTAGCTCTTTTCTTCAGATTAAGTATAGACCAAATTTTCAATTCGAACGATGTCGCTCTTTGATATGTGTAAGACTCTATACTGTTGTCTTCGGATTTTTGACCTTTATAATGAAGAGCCATTATGGCATATAATGCTTTCTATCTCAATTTCAAAGCTTACATTAGTTTTTCATAAATTTAATCGTGGAGCTATTTTTTAGGTTTTCAATCTCGATTCTGAACTCAACCAACAAGCTATTCCAATTTCTGTATACTTTGTTATCAAGTTTACCCCAAAGCAAGGTACTGTAGATCCCCAAACTGACTTCTTGTTCAACAGCTATTGTATTCAAACATCAGCTTGTTCGTTAATGTGGGTCGTGTTAGTATATAATATATATTAGATTTTTAGGCAGTATTAAACTAACAACAATTAGCTTTTCGCACTTTACTTTAAACGTCTTATTCCATTCCTCCTTCAAACTTTTAAGTGCTGGTATAAAAAACTAACACATGTTGGTTTATCAGGTGCCTCAACTATTTCTACGAGTAGGTTCACAACATGACCTAAACCAAATGCTTTCGACCCAAATCAATGAACCCCGCTAGCAAACTACCAAACACAATCTTATAAATAATTGAGCAACGTAATAAAGCCCATAATGAAGATCTAACTCGATTTGCAATCGCAAGGAAAGCTAAAGCGATTCTTTTTAGGATAACAGCCAGACCAAATTATAGCCAGAAGAAACCTGAATGGTTGAAGACAAGACGTAATGAGCTTAGAAATTTACCGGAGAGCAGTGAAACATCTCTTATTCCGACGATCTAATCAACTTTTGACAAAAGAGTATTTAATTACATCAGTTACTCTTCTTCTCATTACTTAGAATAATATTTTTATTTGTTTTTTTTGTTTTTATCTCTACAATCTGTTTCGGGGATCGAGTCACTTCCCACTCTTTCGCGGTTCGCTTATTTTCGTCCTTACCTTACGCCATTACGGTCTAGAATAATATTGTGGTAGATGATATCATTCTGTAGTGTGGGAGAAGTATGCTTGGGTAATAAGCCCAATAAAACATCATTAATCATAGCTCAGTAGTGCAATCCATTCACCGTAACAGTTGATGCAGCTCATTTCAGTTTGGTGCGGTTAACCAAACAGTGACACGTTGACGATGGAGATGGAGCTTTTCAACAATCATTCTTGGATTTTCAATAACTCTTGGGCCTCATCACTGAAGATGATTTTTCGATAAAAAAATCCGGATCATTTTGATGCATTTAAAGGACCCAATCCGGGCTGAGTTCTTGTGTTAACTGAACTTTAAAAGCCTTAAGACCTAAGTCTTCATGAAAAATACGGTATAATGTCATTTTTGAAATAATTCCAAAGATCGACGAGGAATCGACAAACCTGGGTCTTCAAAACTACGGGCTACAGCAGCAATATTCTCATTTGTTCTTTAACCGGTCCAAAACTTTGACCATTTTTGTAGTGAATTTAAACAATTTCAATGCTTTGTTGAAGCAAGGATCATACCATGTTCAGTAATGGTGTGGTTTTTACTTGTCAAATGTGTAATGATGACAGGTCCAAAATTGACAAATGCCCAAATAGCAGGCTATTCAAAATGATACCTCTTATTGTAAAACCCTTTATTTATAAATATGGATGTCCCAATCGCTTAAGCGATAAGGTTTAGAAAAAAACATTTTCTTCAATATCAATAATCATAAATTGAATAAGAAATTCACTGTCTGTTGTTAAAGTATGTCAGCAATAAACCAAAGTAAAAATTTGTGTAAATATAAACATTTATTTATACGATTTTTCCATCATTTATTTTAATGATTTTAGATTAAAATATGCAATAAAAATAACTATAAATTTTAGTAGATTTGAGATAAGAAAGATTTTATCATTTTCTGAACGATGAAGATCTGAACGTTAATTTAAAAAGAAAATTTAATCGTATTAGTTATAGGTCATATAATACGAGCATCGACTATTGGTATTATACACGGAAAGGAATCGGAAACGGAAATGTCGGAATACAAGAACTAAGTGCACGAAGGAATGATACGAAATTTAAAGACAGCTTAAATGAATTAAATAAGAAACAGAATTATAATAAATTATTTTTCAGTGCTATGCACTTATATAGGAACAGCCAAGATAAGTTCAATCTAAAGACAATCTAACGACAATAAAATAAAATAACGTATACTTTATACTATAAAACACGAAAAGTGTAACGAATTGGGTCTCTCATCGACACAATAGCATCGGATAGTATTAAATTAAATCTTGCGTACACCAAACTTTATTCAGACGACCAGCAGCCAGGGATTTTTGAAAATGGCGTCCTATTTAGAAATCCGTTTCCACATTATCCTGGAGGTGCAATTTATTCGTTTTTTTTAACGAAGTATCTCCATAGGAAACCTATACCTCATAAGCAAAATAAATGAAAACAGTCAGACCCTCTTTATAAACTTGCTAACTGATTATTGCCAAAGGAACATCCAACGAGCTTTTATCTTAGCAAAACAATGTATTAAAGTCATTAAGTCCAAATTTTTGGAATAATTCGCTTTCAATTGATTTCATAGCCATTTCTACTAATCCGTCTTGTGCCATTGTGGTTGAAAGATAATTTTTAATTTAGAAAAGCTTCGTTTGCCTAAGGCTACAGTTATATATAGTTAATAAAATTTTCAGAGCTATCACGCTGTTTAGAAATAATGATTCTATTTATATTTTTTATTGAAAAAGTAATTCAATGTTTCGATTGGTGGTATTTTGGAAATTTAGAGTTGAAAATATTTTGAGCTCATCAAATAATTCCGATCTACTAATATCTGCCTTGACATTATATGAAATGAAGTGCTCTTACTTCATACAATTCTCTTCTAAATGTGATTCTTAAATCTTTGTGTTCATATTCGATGGGTGCGAAGTGTATAGGGAATGTCTAGTTGTAAAGCAATGTGTTTTAAAATACAAAATTTTGAAACTTTGCATCAGTTCTCAACTCACTTAGAAATAAATATATAAATAAATATATTTACACCTGAATTTAATCATATAGTGGGATTTTGTAAATATTAACTAAGAATAAACCGCGTACTAAATCAAACCGCGTAACAAATTTGAAGTGAACATGTTAATGGATCTTTATCGGTTGAAAGCTCCACTTAAGTTTAATAAATATTCTCTAAATGTAAAATTAACGGGTTTAATGCATCGACTTTCCCACCTGGTTGTGCATAGTGGCTGGTAAGTTAAAACATTAACTGAGCTAGAAAACGAAACGTATTGGCTTTTGATAGTATCGAAAAACTGTATAGCCTGCGTTGAACGTTGTACTGAATATGAAAGTACGAAGTTAGCGGAATGGAATGCTCATGGAACAAAAAATGCACAAGGTTTCAATTGCCTTATTTACTCTTGGATCCCAATACTTTTCCCTTTCATATTCGAACCGTTGTCATATCCTTGCCCTTCCAATCATTAATAGATAATTCCAAACTAACTAATTAATCTAAAGCTAAATTGGTTAAACCTTTACCGGTTAGTATTTAAAGTATATGAATTTTGGTTACATTTTGGGATGAATTTGTTAATTTTTGCTCATATTCATTAATATTTTGGCCGACCTAAAATTTTGGTGTCCTGTTTAGCTGCACAATCAACGCCAAAAGAAACGCTGGCCCTGCCAGAACCGATTTAATAAGACGATTTCGACCGGTCCCAAGCGCATAGAAACTATGCTTTTATTGTTCATATATTTCGTATGAATTCCAAACTTGGATCAAGATCTTATATGTCTGCCATAGATATGTGAGAGACAGACCAAAATTGTTTAAAGTTTTTAATGCCACAATGGGCTGCAGTAGGCTTGTTTAATATCCGAAGGTTAAGAAATTAAGTTGGTTTGGTCAAAACTTTAATTTCATCGATTTATAATCGGTTAAATCTCTCGTATGAAAGCGACTCTTATAATCCGAGTTTGTTTATACTGGCGCTGTTAAGCGAATATAAGTAAGAAATTGGTTGCGGTAACTTGGGCGTATTTAGGAATGCATCTTTGATAATAATCTGCCATCTCAAGAAAGCGACGTATCTGTTTAACTGATTTTGGAGCCGGAAAATTTACGATAGCTTCAACTTTCGCCTGGTCGGTATGAAGGCCATCCCGTCCAAAGCCTGCAACCTTGATCACAAACTTAAATGCTCTTCAAAACTTGGTGACACAATTAAAAGTTCAATCAGGTATACAAAAACGTGAACGTGTAATTCCGTTGAAATCTTTTATGAATTAATCTTAACATTGATTGGGCCGCATTACAGAGTCCGCAGGACATATTCCTTAATTGGTATAGTGGCCACCTGACAACTGTATTATTCCATCAAACACTATATTTGGGTCGACATTAGGATCTATTTGCTGTTGTTTCTATTTCACCTCAAAATTGACTGAAAATATTGGGAGCACACTTTCTGAACGTCCTAGGTGAGATGGAAGTTCGGTTATATATGTGGTTAACACATAACACAATCTATGTTTCGAATGTTCAGTGCTTGCATAAAGTCAATATTCTTGTTTAGCTGCCAATATAGGAAAGCATACAAAAGAGAAAAATGAGGAACTTCTGCGCCAAACAAATCAGATTGATATTGAAAGGTAAATTGGTCAAACCTCCTTTACGACGATCATCAGTAATATAACGAACAACCGCGGTATCTACAAAACAACACTGCCAAAGTGACTCTCGTGCACGCCGGTAATTGAACGTCCCTCACATATGTACACCGATACCGACTAGTATGTGTTGTCCAAGTGAAGGTACCACTATCCTGAAACTATCTGGATACTTTTGAGACAGATTGACTTATCATTAGCTGACGAACGATTTCTCGTTGATTGCATTCTTCTTGCAATAAAGCAACAACTTGGGATAACTATCCAACCTGGTGGATTTGTTCAGGTCACCGTCTAATAAGTGACAGGTGCCAAATATCAGGCAACGAGGTACAGGTTAGTAAGAATTTTTAAAAAAATATAAAATATAATATTTTTAAGAATACCTATAAAACAGTAAGTGAAGAAGATGGATCATAATTGAGTTCCCAGTCCGAAAGAAATATGTAGGCATGTTAAGATTGTTAAAAACTAGAAAAGAGATGAAAACGGCTCATTCAATTATGTGGGTAAATGTGAAAGGTTTTGTCTCTAATTATATCATAATTAGACCAACAAAAATATATATTAAGGTTAATCAAACGACAAACCCTCGTCAAATACGAAATTATGTACATTATAATTATTAATACAAGTGTTATTTGGAACTGATCAGTGCAATCAGTTGTTTTAAACTGACAAAAACATATGACAGGTTATGTAAATAATATAAAAAAAACTTAAAGATTTTAATTTCAATAATGATAGATATAAACAAAACCCAAATACAAAATCAGTCAACAGTGCGGAAGTCCAGTGTGGGAGTTAAACAAATATTCACATTTTGAATGACATAATCAACAAATTTTGTGGATAATATACCTAAAAAATCCATATTCGACCCCCTTTAAATTCGTCCATACTAGAATATAAAAAAAATGGACGAATATAGCGGAGGGAAATAAGGAAAATGCTGAACCACCCAATATTATGTATTGTACAACAAAAAAAAAAGGGAAAATAACGACAATAACAATAATATTAAAATAAATGATGTTTATATATTAAGACGCAAAAGTAGAACGATTATTGTTATTTTTCACTCCGGTTGGTTTCATCAGTCAGTGTCGAGTACTATATATACACAGTATGTTGAACTTTAATGGACATGCGTGAAAATGGAAAAAAAAAATTTCCTGTATATAAATGTATGTTCGCTAATCAAATAAAATTATCATTTTTATATTCAACATAACCAATTCTGTTATGTTTGGTCTTCTGTTCTACATATTTTGTTTACAAATTTGTCCAAATGATATCGTTTAATCGTGATAAGTGAACAATATACATAGGAGACTGTATATACTCGTATATATATGTATGTACATAGATAGGACGGGTAATTGACTTAATTAATTCAGGAACAAAAACAACAGAGAACCAAATGATGAAAAGAGGTTTCGTTTTTCGAATGCACGTTGAAAAGACGTTTTTTGTGTTTTTCCACTAATCAATGTGTTTTATGTTGTGAAGCATAAAAAAACAAATACACACCCAGATAGGTCATATTATATACCTGTGTGTCTGAATACAATATCGTATATAGCTTCAATATACACGTCTTTTATTATTTATTCGTGCTTTTTTCTTCAAATAATAATAATAATAACCCTTCTTGGGTTTTCTCTTCGTCAATTCTTTACTCGTCTTCCTTTGTACACATATACGAGTATACACACTTGGATGTATAATGTTGTGCCCCCGTAATAAAGACACACAACAAACAAAAAACGCTTGCAAAATTTATAATCACAGAGAGATATAGAGTTTGGCTGTGCCATCCATACCACAGAGACTTTATATTTTATGTGTACAGCATCATTTTTGCTGTTGTTGTTGTGGTATTTATGTTCTTTTATAATCAAAGCATTAAAAATGGTACAAAAAAAATTCATTGGAGGATAAACAGCACACAGCATCCACACTCATACAAAAATATTGGAAAAATGCTTATTACATTGTTTTTATGCTCGTTGATAATGTGTACAAACAGAACCATAAAGGATGCCATATATACATAAGTAGCTGGAGCAGAAGTGAAAATGTTTTGAGAAGATTTTTTTTGTCTTGACGGTTTTGAATAGAACTAAATGTTTGTGTATATAACATAATTAAAACGAATGTATGTTTGAATTAAAAACAAACATCAGTTAATATACGAGGCGAGTAACAAAAGTTGGCTTGGTTGACCAGAAAAAACGGCAAAAATTTATTTCTTAATTATACACTTCTCAAAACAACGTCAAAATCTAGCTTTTTAAGATTATCAAGCTCGGCATTAATTATTTATGCATTACTCCCAAAGACCTTTTCCCCCTCAAATTTGTTTTTTATTTTTTTATTTATTTATTGAAAATAACCAGAAATCATAAGGTAGCTAGATCCGGGAAATATGGTACATCTACGACGCCATCCTACAGATCCCAATAAAATTACTCATTATTTCAGTAATGTGAGCTGGCGCTCAAAAGATGTCAAACGAAGCACCGAAATCCTCTTTCTTCCTGTTTTTTAACAAAATTTTGAAAACTTAAGCAGTCTTCGATACACTATTTTGCAGTCACCGTCTGACCCGTTTCCAGGGGAAACTATAAAGCAGCTACTATTTTTTTTGATCGAGAGAAGTAAAGTGACATCATTACTTGTATTGCTATTTTTGGTGCTAAGCTTTTACGGATGTGTTTGCTTTTGTTGTGTTCCAAACTCTGAACTGCTGTTTGCTGTCCGGATCGTACTGATAGAACCAAGATCTGGTGCGAAAACAAATAAACCAGAATGCGGAATTATATGTGGCCGTCTCGCTGGGTATTCTATTTTGAATTGTAAAGTAACTGGTATTGACATCGATGGTTTTGGCCGCTAATATAGCACGTGTACTGAGCCGCTGATGATTTCTGAGCCACAAATACTTGTCCGCACACTGAACCACTGATCCTTGTTTTTTTTTCCAAACATCTTTTGGATTAGATGGGAAGCAAGTTCTCAGTATTATGGCAAATACCGTGAGTATTTGCTGTGGTCGAGCAGTATGCGATGCATCAGCGAGTGCAATTCCCAATGTGCATCATTCTCAAAAAAATTTAGGAAATAATAAGATGCGCCATACTGATTCATGCACAAGCGTCCATGTCGGTATCGGTTGATTTCATCGAGCGGTGCCATCATATTCCCTACTACGAAGACTGCAATGTCACTTCCTTTGTTGACATATTTGCAAATGTATTTGATCGACTTCACTTAATTGCAATACCAATACTCAACATTAATGTGTGCTTTGAAGGTCTTTGAGAGCAACGGTGAATCTGGCACAACCCATTATCGACGTCAACATCATTCGTACTTTTAGAACGTTAAATTTGTCTCCATCCTCAACTGATCGTCGACGATACAGTGGGTATCCGTCATTGCCAGTGATGGTATCAGTAACCAAGTTTCTTGGGTATCGTTTCGTGCATTTCCCATCAGACATGCATGGTGAATTGTTGTTGATTGCGCCACATCATGAATTATATTTTTGGCAACTACGTCGAATAAGTCTGGATCAATGTCCTTATCTGGTATTTCTGTTGAGATGATTTGGTCAATTTGAAATATGTGCATGTGGCAATGCTCTTTTCTGCCATTCAATGGAATACATGCAGCAGCGTGTCTCTTCAAAAACTTCAGTCTCGTAATGCTCTTTTCTTCCGTGCTTGAGGAGTAGATTCCGCCAAATGCGTGTTTCTTTGGAGGCATAATTGTACGGGAACGACGTGAAAAATTCGTTTGAATTTATTAGAGGTCAATCTGCACAGCAAATGAGTTCGGAACGTCAATCAGTAGTCAGGTCCTCCACATACACATTCGATGATCTTCGTGAATTCACTGTATAGAATGAATAAAATCTGATCACGGAAACTATTATAACACGGTTAACTATTTAATATAAAAATTCAATTCAATTGAATTACGAGTAGTTATCTAAATTATTAATAATGAAATGGACAAAGCTGTTCGAAAAACGCTCCTTAATATTAAAATACGCACAATATTGTCTGTTAAATGTGACCCTGACATGAATTTCACAATTTACTTAAATTCTTATGTCAGCCACAATTCCAAACGTCATCATTCGTTCGTTATTTTTATTTCAATTCATTGGAATGACAGTATCTCCATCTGTCGAAATTCATTGGAATGACAATGGCGCTATCTGTCGAAAATTGGTCGTACTAACTCAGTAACCTTCGTGGGCTCATGCACAACCACTTTGCTAAAAATCATCACATGATCAAATGCATTAAGTTAACATTCATTTTTACACATATATAGAAGATAGAAGAAGAAGATAGTGACATCTATGCGTAAAAACAGGAACACATCATAGTTGTTAATGGTTTTCTACAATACAAGCATTGAAAATGCATCTGAAATTTAAGAGAAGCACAAACGTTAAAAATATTAGTCGCTATCCAGACCAGTGACTAGTACCCGCTAGTGACACTAGTGCGTCAAGTTCAGTTCTTGTTTCTGCTAAATTTACTTTAAGTTAAATTAGCAATGTTAAGAACCGAAGTACTAGCGGATATAGCAGTTTTGTTTATTTGTTTTTAATCGTTCCAATCTGTTTTGAGGCTCAAGGCACTTCCAACTCTTTCGTGGTCCGCTTTTTAACGTCCTTCCCTTACGCCGTTAAAGCCAAATCAAGGACGTACGGCTATAGGTCCGATTTACATAGAACCAGGTGCGCATCGCATAGCTCTTTGCCAGCCTATAGTACTGACATGGAAGATTGGTTGGTTCATGAGTTCTGCACTCCAACAAGGGACATAGATGAGTTCATTCACACCACCGCTGGTAATCAGATGGTGAAAACTCCCTTTAACATCCCGCCGCTATCGAAATTCGAACCCGGTACCTCCCACTCTCCCTGCCGCAGATTGAAACACTGCGCCATTTGGTTGGTATACTAACGGTTGATGGATTGGAAAGCAACTAGTTACACTTTGAAGTTTATATTTGTTAGATATACGCCTGTACATGTATGTAATAAATTTTGGATGGGGTTGCTAAATCGATCAAGGTTGTCGTTGTTCTGATATTTAAAAGTAGCATCATGCAAGTATTATATGACTCAAAACACTACGATCATGATGGTGGGTGTCCATTCTCATTATAAATTTATTGACAATTTCTGATATTGTATATGTAAATTAAATGTCTGGAGGTACCGTTGCTCAGTCACAATGTATATGAAAATCCGGATCGCAAGATGCAGCGATCCGCCATATGAGTTTGGAAATAGTAATCTAACATACTCAGGAACTAGCATACCAAAGTCTTTAGTGCCGTTCTTGTTTTGTAATGGATGTAGCCGAATGTGTACGTGTGGGTATAAATTTTGCAGAGGCAAAATTTATACCCACACGTACAGGATTCTCTTTGATATTCGGCGTAAACTAAAGCCTCTACAATTATTTGTAGAGGCTTTAGTTTACGCAGAATATCAAAGAGAATCATACAGCGAGTTTCTGTTGGTGGAAAGTCTCATAATAAAATTTCAAAGGATTTGGTACGAGTAGTTTTGAACTTTTGTAACTCCCCTCGTATTAAAACTTGAAACTCTTTAGGACTTGAATTAATTACTTAATTATTAAGATTCTCTACAATGACATATGACAGATAGATTTTTGTTCCAAAAATATATGTTCTATTCTCTCAAACTCATAAAACATATATTATATATGTTTGTAATATCAAATCGTAAAAGTTTTAAAAAATTATCAAAACAAGTCATAAGATGTCACAAAATGTCGTAAAATTTGTGTGTATGCGATATACAACATATAGTTTGAAGTTGTTTTGTAATAAGACATTTTTTATCGATGTATGAGACGCCTTCGAAATTTTCAACTGTTTATGGGTAGGTTTATCTAGGTTAATACATATGTTTATTAGATGATGTTTGTTAATCTTTAAGATTTTGACGAATTTTGACATTATATAGATTATTGAACTAAATTGATTATAATCTAGATTATTTAATTTCTGTACTCGCGTTCATATATGGTAATGTGTTTCATAAGTAGTATATTACTAAGTATGAGTCAAGTATATCGAATCGATAAAGTACTCTGATAAATTCTACTTTCACACTTAAAGTAGTGAATAAAATAATTGCTTACATTTTAATGGAGTAACGCAAGTTCGATTCGATTTACAGGAAATCTAGGTTAATACATTGAACAACACACTATGTTGCATGTCTATATATGCGACATCAGTCTTAATTATATTCTTATTTATTAGTTTTTTAATAATCCATTAAAAATTATATTTTCTCCGAAAATAAAATTTTTCAAAATTTTCTTTGATTTATTTAATATTTTCATTCCGTTTTATTATTGAAAACATAATTCTGAAACGTGAAAATATTTAAATAGATGGATAAATTTTGTTGATAAAGCAATCAAGTGTTATATTCTAAGATGAAAAACCGACGATACAGAACAGACATTTAGTCTTCAAATTAATTTGTTTTTATCTTCTTCTTCCAGCGAACCTGCTTGTCAACCCATCCAAATAGTACCCGGTGTCTTTATCTATATAAAATAGTTGACCTTCTTTGAGTCATGGCCCTCATTCGACAAAAAACTTGACAGTCCACTGTTTTAACTGTATATTTGAGTCTGGAGTATAATTGATTATATTTTCAAATTTCATCAGCAGTAATTATTCAGTGGAAAAAACTATGATTTACTGTACACAAACAGCATTAATAGCCGTGTTTCTTGACGCACAGTGATCCGGATCAGATCATATTTTCCATGCAAACCAAAGACACATTTGGATCCAAATTTTATTTTGGATCAAAATGTGTCTTTGGTTTGCATGGAAAATGTGATCTGATCCGGATCACTGTGCGTCAAGAAACACGGCTATTATGGTAACTGAAACTTGAAACGTTCTTGGTCCCAATATACAAAAACCTAGATTCAATAGGTGACGAACACGATCGTTGGACATATTACAAAATTGTAAATGTTTCTGACTTTGATTATATGTATTAGTTCGGTTTACCGCTAGTGGTTCGGTTCTTATCTTTGCAAAATAAACCATGGCAAATTTAGCAAAGATAAGAACCGAACTAATTGCGGTTCACTAGCGGGTACTAGCGTTTGGTCGATTGAGATGCAACTATTGCTACTCTAGCTCTAGTTAACAGCAATCGGTTAACATTTACTGCTATTACGATGGTTATACGATTAATCGAAGTACACTTATAGCTGAAGTTTATGGCAATAGTTGAGTATTTATTATTGTTTATTTCAATGGAATATTATTCGGCCAGTAAATATATGTTGACGATGTCATTATTCATTTGAATTGTGAAAAATTTAGGATGTCTTTGTACGACTTTTAAATCTACTGATATTGACCATCTCTGTTTTGAAGGTAGATGTTTGATAAAGATTCTTTATATGAGCTCACATAGATTCCTGACTATCCAGATTTATTTAAATCACTGAAGAACTCATCTGATATCTGTAATGTAGTGCCATAAACTAATTCTATTGATCTCGATTACAGTAAATACACTCAACCAGGTGATTGATAAATTAACACCCAGATGTCCTGCTCTATCGATACACCCATCCTATGTCACCTTTCTTTAACTCTTTCGATTGTGGAAGGTATATGGAAAGGTTGAATTGGGTCTAGTTCCATTGATTTTATAGGTTTCCTTTATCAAATGAGTCCTAAATGACGACCTAGCAGCGACCCAACAACCCACAAATATTTTTTGCGATCGATTCTACTGTCACATCAGGTAAGGTGATCGCTTCCGACCAGCGAGTGTCAAAGCTGGATTTCTCGAAATGTTATGCCTCAAACATTGTAGTTTAACTAAGTCCAACACGTGTTTAGCCCTCATCTCAATTCTTCATGTAATAGTCGTTGGAACATTTGGAGTGCGTTCTGCACAAACAATATGTACTCAAATTCATACATATTAAACGGGATCGTGAAGGCGGTTTACAGAATATCTTTCGAATGATCTATTCGAATATAAGGTATAATCACGAATATAAAGGTTATGGGTGTCGATCAGACATTGTCTGATCTTTCATCCCTATAGCATACGTTTTTCTGACGATGTATAAATGCTTATTCGGCTACTAGTAGATAGACGGCTCATACGTTATTTCATTAAATATTCGAGTTTCTTTTTTAATACAGACGTTTCTCTGGATCTAATCCTTGTAGTCAAGCAAAAGTTCAAATCTCCAATTATAGCTGGCATTTCATGAACAAAGTATAGGAATTGTTTGTTTTGTAAACAACAAACCACTAATGGTTAACAGGAACGAAGACTAAGTTAAATAGTTGGAGGATTCCTTGATCAAATTTAAAATGACTTTACTTGTACTTCAATTCTCTCCACCATGGTGAACTCCTACATTGGGACAACACGAAACTAGATTTACTTAGACGAGATGCGGTTATTATTACTTTAAATGATTAAGACGTAATGCTTGTTTGTTTCTATCTGCATTATTTTTAGGGCACTCTCAATTCTTTTCGGTTCGCTTATTAACGTCCTAGCTTGCATTATTATACCTTAATCGTGGACGTTAGAGGTTATAGATTCAATTTACATAGAAATATATTGCAAAGTCCATGCCAGCCTAAAGTACTCACATGCACTCCAACAGGGGCTCATAGACGTGTTCATTCACACAACCAATAGTAATCAGATGCCTCTATATCGGGATCCGAACTCGGTATACCGCATTCCAACTGCAACAGCTTTAATCACTGCACCATTTGGTCGGTGGACGTAATATTAACGAAGAGCAATCGACGATTTTTGACAGTAAATTTGAACTAAGTCTTTTTCTATTTCAAAAGACAGATGTCGCTAAAAATGAGACCTTCACAATAGACGTTTTGAAGCCAATATTAAAAAGTTTGTCAGTCTGATGAGGAATTTTCAGTCATTCCAGAAATTATAAAGCTAGTAGGATGGTTCTAAATCAAATAAACCAGGTCAATCTTACGAAATTTAGCTCATCTATTTGGTTTTTGAAATATAAACTTGCGTTATTCGTTGGTTAGAAACATGCTGGTTTTAAACAATCTGATAACGATAAAAGCAGACATGGAGCATTGCCTCTTCGAAAATGTCGCTGTCAACGACGTAAGGTAGTGAATAACGACATAATTTTTACTAAAACTTTTAGACAAACAAAAAATTAATTTAACAAAATACTAAACAAAATAAAATTGCTTAATTTTAAAACTTATACAGCTCTCATAAATCATATAAGCATTTTATGTTATTTTAAAAATGTACGAGCTTTGACATTCACCAACATACATACACAAAAAAAAATCAAACCACACGTCGTTCACGAAATATGTCTTTTATCAAGCCAAACCAACCAACATCATTCTCTTCCAGTAACACATAATCAGCAAAAATTTTCATTAACATGAAGAAAACTTTTTATTAAAATGAAACTTTTATTAAAATTAATTTAATAAAATATTGAAAGAATAAAATTTTTTGTCGTCATCGTCGTCGTGGTGTTTTGATATTATACGACATATTCTCTAATGTATAATTTAAAAATTTAATTATTCCAGTTGACATATTAACAAGAAATAATAATATTCTATCGTAAATATATATAAGATGAAAATTTATTTATTTTATTATTAGTTCATAAAAAAATTGATTGATTTTTGAAAAGCATAAAATTATACATACACATATAAGATGTTGTAGCAGTACATCTTAAACCCATACAAATAAGTATTAAGACAAGCACAAATTTTCTCTCTTCTTACCTAAAAATAAATAGAAAAATGGGAAAATTATAAATAAAATTAGAATGCTCATTTGTTTTTGCCTGGAAAATTTTCAAGTAAATTAATTTAATTATTCTATAAATATAATAAAATAAACAGACAAGCAATTTAATATTAAAGTATTTGAAGTAAAATAATTTTCCTCGAAAAAAAGCTTTTATGCAACCGAAGCTTTTTTAATGAAAAATAAAATGAATAATTTGGTAATTAATGACGTCAATTAAATGATCGATATGTGTGTTGCTATTTTTATTTACAATAATTATACGGATTATAGCTAAATGATTTTTTGTGTATGGAGATTTAATATCCGATTGAGAGTTTTTATGGTTCAAGTATTTACCCTTTCATGATTTATTTAAATGGACATAATTGCTAGGTATTTGAATGAAATGCAACTCTCTTATAATTATGTATGTACAGGAGACTCTTTATCTGTTGGTTTATAGATTAAACAAAATGCTACTTCAAACAACGTCAAAAATTATAATTGGTCACCGACCAGGTTGCACAGTGGTTAAAGCTGCGGCAGTAGGAGCGGGAGGTATCAGGTTCGAATCCCAATAGGAGAAAAATTAAAATGGATTTTTCACCATACGATTACGATCGGTGGTGTGAACGAACACATCCCTGTTGGAGTGCAGAATTCATGGGCCAACCCATCTTCGAGTCAGTACTATAGGCTCTCGTGGAGCTATGCAATATGCAGATGGTTCTACTTAAATCGAACTTATAGCCGTACGTCCTTCGAATTGGCTGTAATGGCGTAAGGTAAAGATGATAATAAGCGAACCGCGAAAAAGTTGGAAGTACCTCGAGCCCTAAACCAAATTGTAGATTAAAAAAAAAAATTATAATTGGTCCTTTTGCATGTGTTGGTTTCTGAGTGCATCAATGAATAAGTGAATATATTTCAATATTTGCTCATATGTAGGCACATCAAAATATTCGTAGCATCGGTACAAAAGATGTTAAGAGGACACATTTGGATCCAAATTTTATTTTGGATCAAAATGTGTCTTTGGTTTGCATGGAAAATGTGATCTGATCCGGATCACTGTGCGTCAAGAAACACGGCTATTATGGTAACTGAAACTTGAAACGTTCTTGGTCCCAATATACAAAAACCTAGATTCAATAGGTGACGAACACGATCGTTGGACATATTACAAAATTGTAAATGTTTCTGACTTTGATTATATGTATTAGTTCGGTTTACCGCTAGTGGTTCGGTTCTTATCTTTGCAAAATAAACCATGGCAAATTTAGCAAAGATAAGAACCGAACTAATTGCGGTTCACTAGCGGGTACTAGCGTTTGGTCGATTGAGATGCAACTATTGCTACTCTAGCTCTAGTTAACAGCAATCGGTTAACATTTACTGCTATTACGATGGTTATACGATTAATCGAAGTACACTTATAGCTGAAGTTTATGGCAATAGTTGAGTATTTATTATTGTTTATTTCAATGGAATATTATTCGGCCAGTAAATATATGTTGACGATGTCATTATTCATTTGAATTGTGAAAAATTTAGGATGTCTTTGTACGACTTTTAAATCTACTGATATTGACCATCTCTGTTTTGAAGGTAGATGTTTGATAAAGATTCTTTATATGAGCTCACATAGATTCCTGACTATCCAGATTTATTTAAATCACTGAAGAACTCATCTGATATCTGTAATGTAGTGCCATAAACTAATTCTATTGATCTCGATTACAGTAAATACACTCAACCAGGTGATTGATAAATTAACACCCAGATGTCCTGCTCTATCGATACACCCATCCTATGTCACCTTTCTTTAACTCTTTCGATTGTGGAAGGTATATGGAAAGGTTGAATTGGGTCTAGTTCCATTGATTTTATAGGTTTCCTTTATCAAATGAGTCCTAAATGACGACCTAGCAGCGACCCAACAACCCACAAATATTTTTTGCGATCGATTCTACTGTCACATCAGGTAAGGTGATCGCTTCCGACCAGCGAGTGTCAAAGCTGGATTTCTCGAAATGTTATGCCTCAAACATTGTAGTTTAACTAAGTCCAACACGTGTTTAGCCCTCATCTCAATTCTTCATGTAATAGTCGTTGGAACATTTGGAGTGCGTTCTGCACAAACAATATGTACTCAAATTCATACATATTAAACGGGATCGTGAAGGCGGTTTACAGAATATCTTTCGAATGATCTATTCGAATATAAGGTATAATCACGAATATAAAGGTTATGGGTGTCGATCAGACATTGTCTGATCTTTCATCCCTATAGCATACGTTTTTCTGACGATGTATAAATGCTTATTCGGCTACTAGTAGATAGACGGCTCATACGTTATTTCATTAAATATTCGAGTTTCTTTTTTAATACAGACGTTTCTCTGGATCTAATCCTTGTAGTCAAGCAAAAGTTCAAATCTCCAATTATAGCTGGCATTTCATGAACAAAGTATAGGAATTGTTTGTTTTGTAAACAACAAACCACTAATGGTTAACAGGAACGAAGACTAAGTTAAATAGTTGGAGGATTCCTTGATCAAATTTAAAATGACTTTACTTGTACTTCAATTCTCTCCACCATGGTGAACTCCTACATTGGGACAACACGAAACTAGATTTACTTAGACGAGATGCGGTTATTATTACTTTAAATGATTAAGACGTAATGCTTGTTTGTTTCTATCTGCATTATTTTTAGGGCACTCTCAATTCTTTTCGGTTCGCTTATTAACGTCCTAGCTTGCATTATTATACCTTAATCGTGGACGTTAGAGGTTATAGATTCAATTTACATAGAAATATATTGCAAAGTCCATGCCAGCCTAAAGTACTCACATGCACTCCAACAGGGGCTCATAGACGTGTTCATTCACACAACCAATAGTAATCAGATGCCTCTATATCGGGATCCGAACTCGGTATACCGCATTCCAACTGCAACAGCTTTAATCACTGCACCATTTGGTCGGTGGACGTAATATTAACGAAGAGCAATCGACGATTTTTGACAGTAAATTTGAACTAAGTCTTTTTCTATTTCAAAAGACAGATGTCGCTAAAAATGAGACCTTCACAATAGACGTTTTGAAGCCAATATTAAAAAGTTTGTCAGTCTGATGAGGAATTTTCAGTCATTCCAGAAATTATAAAGCTAGTAGGATGGTTCTAAATCAAATAAACCAGGTCAATCTTACGAAATTTAGCTCATCTATTTGGTTTTTGAAATATAAACTTGCGTTATTCGTTGGTTAGAAACATGCTGGTTTTAAACAATCTGATAACGATAAAAGCAGACATGGAGCATTGCCTCTTCGAAAATGTCGCTGTCAACGACGTAAGGTAGTGAATAACGACATAATTTTTACTAAAACTTTTAGACAAACAAAAAATTAATTTAACAAAATACTAAACAAAATAAAATTGCTTAATTTTAAAACTTATACAGCTCTCATAAATCATATAAGCATTTTATGTTATTTTAAAAATGTACGAGCTTTGACATTCACCAACATACATACACAAAAAAAAATCAAACCACACGTCGTTCACGAAATATGTCTTTTATCAAGCCAAACCAACCAACATCATTCTCTTCCAGTAACACATAATCAGCAAAAATTTTCATTAACATGAAGAAAACTTTTTATTAAAATGAAACTTTTATTAAAATTAATTTAATAAAATATTGAAAGAATAAAATTTTTTGTCGTCATCGTCGTCGTGGTGTTTTGATATTATACGACATATTCTCTAATGTATAATTTAAAAATTTAATTATTCCAGTTGACATATTAACAAGAAATAATAATATTCTATCGTAAATATATATAAGATGAAAATTTATTTATTTTATTATTAGTTCATAAAAAAATTGATTGATTTTTGAAAAGCATAAAATTATACATACACATATAAGATGTTGTAGCAGTACATCTTAAACCCATACAAATAAGTATTAAGACAAGCACAAATTTTCTCTCTTCTTACCTAAAAATAAATAGAAAAATGGGAAAATTATAAATAAAATTAGAATGCTCATTTGTTTTTGCCTGGAAAATTTTCAAGTAAATTAATTTAATTATTCTATAAATATAATAAAATAAACAGACAAGCAATTTAATATTAAAGTATTTGAAGTAAAATAATTTTCCTCGAAAAAAAGCTTTTATGCAACCGAAGCTTTTTTAATGAAAAATAAAATGAATAATTTGGTAATTAATGACGTCAATTAAATGATCGATATGTGTGTTGCTATTTTTATTTACAATAATTATACGGATTATAGCTAAATGATTTTTTGTGTATGGAGATTTAATATCCGATTGAGAGTTTTTATGGTTCAAGTATTTACCCTTTCATGATTTATTTAAATGGACATAATTGCTAGGTATTTGAATGAAATGCAACTCTCTTATAATTATGTATGTACAGGAGACTCTTTATCTGTTGGTTTATAGATTAAACAAAATGCTACTTCAAACAACGTCAAAAATTATAATTGGTCACCGACCAGGTTGCACAGTGGTTAAAGCTGCGGCAGTAGGAGCGGGAGGTATCAGGTTCGAATCCCAATAGGAGAAAAATTAAAATGGATTTTTCACCATACGATTACGATCGGTGGTGTGAACGAACACATCCCTGTTGGAGTGCAGAATTCATGGGCCAACCCATCTTCGAGTCAGTACTATAGGCTCTCGTGGAGCTATGCAATATGCAGATGGTTCTACTTAAATCGAACTTATAGCCGTACGTCCTTCGAATTGGCTGTAATGGCGTAAGGTAAAGATGATAATAAGCGAACCGCGAAAAAGTTGGAAGTACCTCGAGCCCTAAACCAAATTGTAGATTAAAAAAAAAAATTATAATTGGTCCTTTTGCATGTGTTGGTTTCTGAGTGCATCAATGAATAAGTGAATATATTTCAATATTTGCTCATATGTAGGCACATCAAAATATTCGTAGCATCGGTACAAAAGATGTTAAGAGGAATTTTATCTTTATTTTTCAATATAATCTCCAACAACATTAATGCATTTATTTACATTGTTCAAATAATTTATATAAACCGTCGAAAAAAAATGTTTTGTTTTGGTCTACAAAATAATCTTCAGTAAAGGACATAACTTCATCATTATTTGAAAATTTTCGGCCACTTAATTGTTTTTTTTTTAAATTTGGAAACAAAAAAATTACTAGGGGCCAGTTTGTGCAATTTTAGCCTTATCAGGCGCGTTGTCGTCGAGAAATGAAATCTTAATTCTAGCTTTACCATGCCGTTTCTACCGGATGGTAACCTTCAGTTTGTATAACTCAAAATTCCTTCTGCATCTCAGAAAATTGTGGCCATAACCTTCCCAGCCGAATTTTTCCTTCAAAATTCCTTCTGCATCACAGAAAATTGAGGCCATAACCTTCCCAGCCGACTATTGAGTTTCTTCTTAGAGGGGATGTGCATCACGTTTTTTCCATTGCATATATAGATTCTTGTTTGAATTCCGGATTCCAATGATACATCCAAGTTTCGACACGAATTTTTTTCGGGGTTAGCACACGAGGAACCCATCTTGCACTAACTTTTGAAAGATGGAGATGATCAAATTGTAAAAATATTAATATATAACAATATTTACACGGCGGTCCTTTAATACAAAATTTTCTGCCAAAATGACGTTTTCATGCGTGACGGCGTCCTGTGGTCTTCCCTGGCACTCATCATCTTCAAGCGAACCTCTACCACTTTTAACTAATTTAACCCACTTCTCGTTACTGTTTGATATTTCAAAATTGACGTTCAGAAATAAATTAAACAAAATAAAACAAAAGTTGTTTCTAAATAGATGTTTCTTGTAGATGAAAAATAAACAAAAAATAAATATGGTTTATTCTTTCACTCCTAAACTACGAATATATTGATTTGCCCTCGTAAACTAAAAGATGGTTGCGTATGCAGACAGAGATGACTATCTTACCATCCAATATCTCTCTTTTTTTGATTGCATAATATTATTTACATTGGCTGGACCACTTGGCGGTTCCACACTCAATGCGGCAAAGAGTCCTTGGCCCATACCTAAGAGTTTATCTAAGCATAAATGTACAGAATTATTCCTGGAAATGAACACAATGGATCTAGTACGATCAAAAGCCAGACAGCTGCTGATGAAGTTTAAACTATCATCAACATTTCAAAGGCATTCGTTACATATGGCATCACTGGCAAGTTGCATGCGATGGAGATGATTTTCCTCAAAAGGACATGGCCTTTAAATTATATGAACTATTTCTTAAGTTGTTCTTTTTCTTTGAAAAGCTTAATTGGTCAGTTTGGTTTAAACCCAATGATAATTTAGTTTGCCTTACGATAAGAAAGGGTTGCTGACTGGGGTGAGAGTCATATTTCCTTGGATGAGTTTGTGTTAATAAAGTCTAAAGTCTACCATTGAACATGTCGATTTCTGCAGGTATAGATTTAAGAACAGATATGAAGGAGTGACGAAAACATTTTATACCTCATAAATCTTCAAGCGAAACGGAGCCGAACAAGCTGTACCGAGAATGAAGGACTGTACCTAGGATAGGGAGATAAAGATCTCAATGGCTAGTAGAAGATTCGAAGACATCGTTTCACTTACGTTTTGCTATTGATTAGAAACTTTAACCATCGGCCACAAAACAATAGATGCATAAGTTAGCATTGGTAGAACCAGTAATTTGTAAATAAGATATAGTATTTTGGAAGACAATCCTCAGAATTACTAAAAGCTTTTCGAGCGATTGCCAAAAAAGTGACTTTTCGTAGTTTTCAATCCAAATGATACTGTCACGAAAGTTTATTTTTCATAAACCAAGGTGTTTGACGTATGTTGAGCTATTAATCTTAGTCCCGGAAAGATAATGTACAGGTAAACCAAATCTCTTTGATTCCTAGCCTTTTTTTTTCGATAAGTGCTATTCATCATCGGTTTATATAACAGTCAGGCTGGCAGGAAGTTCATAGATATATATATATATATATATATATATATATATATATATATATATATATATATATATATATATATATATATATATATATATATATAATATATATATATATATATATATATATATATATATATATATATATATATATATATATATATATATATATATATATATATGAAGTTGATATATGACCAACCCTATATACTTCTCTGAGTTCCACGTATTCTGGGAGTCTATCCTTTAGATATGATATTAGAATCATTGTAACTTGGAACGTAAACCAGATTTTTACGTAAATCTTAAACAAGTTCGTAATGATGATTTAAATTAAGCGTCTCAATTATCGGATATAATCTTTTGACTTATATCTTCTCATAGAGTCTAGATTGGTTTGTCAGGTGCAGTTTCATGTGGAGAGTTTCACACCCATCGATCCACTTGCCTAGTTCAATACTCTGTTCGTTCTAATAAACTCACACATAGCCTTTACCTTATTAAAAATCTATGGCTTAGAGCCGCTTACTGCGTCTCAATTCAGGCCTTACGAACCATTTTAACGATTTTGCACATTGTAGGTGGTTAACCAACGAATGTTTTTTTACACACAATCGCGTTTTTGATATCATCCGGTGCATGTTAATTTTTTGTGGACGGTGAGAATCGAGCCCGAAACTATGGAGTGATGAGAAACTCTCTTAACCATTAAGCTACACCAGCGACACTTTTTTCAATATTTCAGTCACACTTCTTGCATTAATGAGGACATCCGAGTTTACTTTATTGCGACCATATTTGATGCAATTTAGAAGCAAATGTTCAGTGGGCCCTCTGCAATCATACTAGTATATCACACACATTTTCTTTATTAAACTCACGTTTATGCAGAAATTCATTTTAATTACATGATTCAATCTCACCCACTTCATTGTTCGAATCATTGTAGTACCTCTTTCGATTTATTTAAAGAAAAGTTTTCTTTATGAAAATACCATTCAAGTACTTTTTGCCTTTAATATGAGATATTTGGCATTCACTCCTTAGATTCACTTGCAACTTATGAAGTACATCTTTAGCATCCATAAAATCATATCCTTTATCTCCTCATCACTGTTTTTGCAATTTAATGTAGAACAGGTATCCAACGACAAACAACTTCACTACCACAAGATCGAAGGTACTCAAACAAGTTATTCACATACACGTTTCCCTGACTAGCCCTTCCCTTACATATTATTTCTAAACTAGCCAGAGAGTCTAATAATAAAAGAACTCTCCTTCTTACGTAGTTCATAGCCAACTTGATTCCATCACATTCCAAATCAATTCATTGTACATATATTGGGTCATCCAAAAAACGCGCCTACATGTTTCTTTTAAATAAAACACAAACTATTTGCAATTTTTTCAAGCTGTTTTTTTTTATTAAAAGTATGATCCATTACAATTATACGTGGAATAGAATATCATTCAAGTGTCCACCACGACTGCGTCTGCTGGCATCAATCCGAATATCGAAATTTTCAATGACTTTTCGACATGTTGCTGGTGTTATTTCACGAATTGCAACTTGAATGTTGTTCTTTAGATCATTAATTGTCTGTGGCTTGTTAGCATACACTCGACTTTTCAAAAAACCCCACAAAAATATCTAATGGTGTTAGATCACATGACCTTGGAGGCCAATTGAAATCTGAATTTCGTGAAATTACACGTTGAGGAAATTTTGATTGCAAAAACGTAATGTTTTGTCGAGTTGTGTGACATGTAGCACCGTCTTGCTGGAAATAGACGTCAGACACATCAATATGACTCAACTGTGTCCATAAAAAGTCTCTCAACATTGATTGGTATCGCTCAGCATCTGTAAACACTTTTAAACGAGCAAAGTATATCATTTCCATCTTGTAAAATTCTCTGATAACTTTGACTGATAACTTTGGCTTCATAATTGTCGTCGCCTCCGGGTCCTCGTTCGTTAGAACGGGTGGGTAAAGTGACCTAGGTGTGGGGCGGGTCACGCTAAATGACGGCAGATGGGCTGGTTTACGGTGTTACGCGACACGTGCCAACAAACTACCAGGCTGGGGGCCCATTTAACAAAGCCCAGTCGCAAACGGAGCCCTCTGGATACCTGGCGACCTCCAGTTGTAAGTAGCCTTACCTGCGTAAGCGGATCTCTGCGCAGGTGGACCATATATTTCTCCGACACTCGTGGGAACAACATGGAATCCAATAAAAACAAAACCGAGACCGGCACTCTCCAAAGGCCGGAAAAAACCGAGACCGGCACTCTCCAAAGGCCGGAAACAAAAAGTGAGAGCTCAAACCGTAAAGGTGGGGCTCCCTCAAAGACACCAGGGGGAAGCAAGTTCAAGGCTTTTAAGCCAGGGACGAGCGGAACTCAGGGTAAGTTAAGGGCTGCTGAGGGAGGTTCGACTAACGTCAACCAATCGAAGCAGCGCTATAGAGATAGACGCGCGGCGTTTAGAGTTTTGGACAGGTGGGCTGCAACCCCTGAGGGGCAGCTTACGGCTGAACAAAAGCAATCCGTGAGATGGGCCAAGAAAACGGTCGAAAACTCAGAGAGGGACCATGTGTCAAAAAGACAGCGGTCCCAGGATGAGTTGGAGTTCGTGGACACAAAACGGCCCAAAATGCAGGCGGAGAAGGAAACTCCTCACAAGGTTTTGCCTCCTAACAAGGCTAGACCAAAATCCTTCAGGGATATTGTGAAGGACCGTTTGTTGGTGCTAGCCATCATTGACAGGAGTCATGAAGATGGGAGCATCACCATGGGAAAATGGAGTTTGGTGTACAATGCACTAAACTCCGTTTTCCTAAGGATCCTGAGAGAAAATCCAGGACCCCCTCCATCCTGCAGAGATGCGGGCTGGCATCAAGGGCGCGTTAAACTTATAGCGTGCTCTGATGCCAGATCAGTGGAGCTTTATAAAAAGGCGGTAGCGGAGGTGGGAGAGGTGTGGCAAGGCGCGAAGCTGGCGGCTGTAGGCAGGGAAGAGATTCCTAGCAGGCCAAGAGCACGCGTCTGGCTGCCAACCGAACCAGCTAGCCCAGAAGAGATTCTTGAGATAATCAGAATCAGCAACCCCGATCTTCCGACAGGAAACTGGAAGATCGTGAGGCAAGAGGATGCAAGGGGGGGCTCCAGATTATCAACGATGATAATCAACACGGAGTCCCTGGCGCCGCTTGCCGCGACTAAGGGAGTAATCGACTTCGGTTTCGGGTCGATTACTCTCAAAGTATACAAAAAAGACGAGGCTGAAACACGAGAGGAAGGCAGCCCGTCCACAACTGATGCAGTTGCACTTGGAGGAGAGACAGCCCAACCGATGGAGCTCTCCGAGGTGACCGCACTTGGAGAGGAGATGGGCAGCCGACTGTCCCTGGCGTCAGACGAAGAAAACCTGTCGGACCCAAGGGACGGAAGGACTGCAAACGTCGGGGAAACAAGTTCTATGGGGGGCGAGACGGGAGAAACCGGCGACTCCAATGGAAACAAAGGAAACTAGCCTGCGGTAGCGGGGAGTAAACAGGTAAGTAGGCTGAACTTGGTAAATTTATGCTAAACTTAATACAAATTAACCTACACCATTCAAAGGCGGCGTCGGCCGCCTTACTCCTCAGACTGACTAGATCAGAAGAGGACGTGGTCCTTATTCAAGAACCTTGGATAAACACCAACAGGATCTGTGGCCTTAAAATGAAGGGGTATAACTTATTATACTCAAGAAATTCGGGGAATATCAGATCCTGCATTCTTGGAAAAAATAATTTAAATATGTTCCTTCTTCCTCAATACAGCAATGGTGACGTAACTGCGGTCAGCCTAGAGGTTGATGGCAGTATATTTTGGCTGGTCTCAGCCTATTTGGACCGGGACAAACAGGTTCCGCCGGATAACCTGGGGGACCTGGTCCTCGAATCGTACAGGAAGAAGATTGGGGTGCTCCTTGGAGGTGATGTAAATGCGCACCACGCAATCTGGGGAAGCACTGATATCAACGAGAGAGGTGAGTTACTTTTTGATTACATTTTAAACAACAACCTCATGGTGTGTAATATTGGGCAAGAACCCACTTTTATTACTAAAAATCGGCAGGAGGTTCTGGACGTAACCTTCGCCTCAAAAAACCTGTACCCTTTGGTCAGGGAATGGAGAGTGGCGAAGGAACACTCCTTCTCTGACCATCGTTACATAACATTTAGTCTTAACGTTTCCCCTGCCACCCGGAAACCTTTCAGGAATCCCAGAAAGACAAACTGGAGCAAGTACGGGGAAACCCTTATAGGACTACTATTACCAGAGACCCCTGAACCACCAGCGACAGTGAAGGAACTGAACAGCATAGTGGAAACTTTCACAATTGCTTGCAATCGGTCCTTCAACGCTGCTTGCCCAATAGTTAAACCCAGGGGCAAGCAAAAACTGGCATGGTGGTCTAAGGAACTGGGGACCTACCGGAAGGCGTGTAGGAAAGCATTTAATAGAGCCAAAAGTACGAGAGAGGCTCAGGACTGGGACTCCTACAAGGAGGACCTCAATATATACAAAAAAGAATTAAGGAAGGCACAGAGGAAATCATGGAGACTCTTCTGTGACAAAATAGAAGAAGTCTCCGAGACCTCTCGTCTTAGGAAAATTTTGTCTACCAATCCTACCAGTCCCAGTTATTTAATTAAACCAGATGGATCCTGGACTGCTTCTAGTAAGGAATCCTTGGAACTTCTCATCGAAACCCACTTTCCGGGAAGCTTCGATGACTCGACAGGGACTGGTACTCATCAAGAAGCAAACGTAATGCGCATAGAAGATATCGTAACCAAAGAACGGATCCTATGGGCAATTGAAGGGTTCAAACCCTATAAATCGGCGGGCCCTGACCGTATTATTCCCGCGGAGCTTCAGAAAAACTCGAGGGTTATGCTCCCCTGGTTGGAGGTAATCTTCAAAGGGTGTTTAAAACTTGTCTGTACTCCGCGGGAGTGGATGGAGGTCAGAGTGATTTTTATTCCGAAAGCGGGTAAATGCTCGCAGGGCTACCCTAAAGACTTAAGACCAATAACTCTATCATCCTTTCTATTGAAAACCTTGGAAAGGCTGATAGATATCTACATACGCTCAAAAATTAGACCTAGTGACTGGGCTCAGACTCAGCACGCTTACTGTAAAGGGAAGTCTGTGGACACAGCTCTGCATGCCCTGGTAAGTACAATTGAGAAATCATTATTCTCGCAAGAGTTTTGTATGGTGGCGTTTCTTGACATTGAAGGCGCCTTTAACAATGTAAGGAAGGAGGCAATTCTGGAGGGATTGTCGCTACTAGGTGTGGATTACCCTATAAGTAGGTTAATCAATCATATGCTTGGGTGCAGGATGATTAACTCAGAGCTGGGGGAATCCACCATCAGGAGACGGGTGACTAGGGGAACCCCACAGGGAGGTGTTCTGTCTCCTCTGCTCTGGAACATAGCAATCAATGAGCTGCTATTAAAGCTGGAGAGAGAAGGGATCGGAGTGATTGCTTATGCAGATGATGTAGCGATAGCTGTCTCTGGGAAATACATAAGCACAGTGGCGGAGGTAATCCAAAATGCCCTCCTAATTATAACGAGGTGGGCCACCAAATGTGGACTGGCAATTAGCGCGTCTAAAACTGAATTGGTACTATTTACGAGGAAATATAAAATCCCTGTAGTAGATCCACCTCTCCTAAATGGTAACAGACTAGCTTTTACGGACAAGGCAAGATTTCTAGGCGTAATCTTGGACAGTAAGCTAAGCTGGAAGCCCAACATTCTGGAAAGAGTAAACAAGGCCAATATAGCTTTGTACTCGTGTAGGAACGCCATCGGAAAGAGATGGGGCCTGACGCCGGAGCTGGTACACTGGCTATACACTTCCGTAGTAAGACCTGTACTTATGTATGGGGTGAGCGTGTGGTGGCCAGCTCTTGATAAAATAACATACAGGAAAAGGATTGAGAAGGTGCAAAGAACGGCCTGCATGCTTATAAGCGGGGCACTGAGGACAACACCTACAAGTGCCTTAGAGGTCTTGTTTCACCTTCTCCCCGTGGACATTTATGGTAAGCAGATGGCGTCGATTACGGCCACTCGACTATCAGCCATATCTCAGTGGAAATGTCTTCAAATAGGACACTCGACGATAGTCAGATCGCTGAGGAAAGAACTGGCGAATATTGACTATGTTACACCGACTCTGTGCTTCGAGAAAAGGTTCAAAACCACCTGCCCTTCAAGGGAATCCTGGAGGAGCGGGTTGGCAGCTGAAACGGGAGCATTGCAGTTCTTTACGGATGGCTCCAAGCTAGACGGTAAAGTAGGAGCTGGAGTCTTCTGTGATAAACTAGAGGTAGATATAGCAGTTCGCCTCCCTGATCACTGCAGTGTGTACCAGGCAGAAGTGATAGCGATTGAAGAGGTCCTGAACTGGTTGAAACATAATGTGGTATCCTCGACTGATATCGCAATTTATGTGGACAGTCAGGCGGCAATCAAGTCGCTGGGTTCTGTTTCTCTAACTTCTAGAGTGGCGTTGGGTTGCCGCTCGTCTCTTAATGAGATGAGTGAGCATTTCAACATCCAGGTAGTCTGGGTCCCCGGCCACTCAGACGTTATGGGAAACTGCAGGGCGGACGAACTAGCGAGGCACGGTACAACTCTCCAACTGCTACCGGAAAGGGCGAAGTTGGGGAGACCCATTAATGCACTAAGGACTGTGCTTAAAAAAGAGGCGGAAGCCTCTGCGAACAATAGGTGGACGAACACCCTCTCATGTAGAGTGGCAAGACAAGTCTGGCCAAAGCTGAACTTGAAACGCTCAAAGGCACTTATCTCCCTGCGAAGACGTGAACTTAAAACGGTCGTGGGGATACTCACAGGACACTGCCTTCTTGGAGAACATGCGAGAAGGCTGGGTCTGGAAGTAAATGACTTTTGCAGAAGCTGTAGGGACGAGGAGGAGGAAGAGACGTTAGTCCACCTCCTATGCTCATGCCCGGCTTTGGCACACAAAAGACATGAATATCTGGGTATGTTTTTAATGGACTGCCTTTCCGATCTCGAGAACTGTAATGTGCGAGACTTATTACGCTACGTAAGCAGCTCTAACTGGTTCTCATAGGGGTAAAAGGGGAGTAAGATCCTGTGGTATCACAACGGACCGTTTCCGGTCTAAGTGTGCTGTAGCAGCCACTCAACCTAACCTAACCTAACCTTGACTGATAACTTAATCATTAAATATTTTGTTGCGTCTCTCCAAAATTTAAGCATAACCTCAGATTTGCAGCACTACTTTTAAGATCTTTTCGAATATGTTCATATTTTTTTCAGTTAAATAGTTTCTTTGTTTTTTTCTATCGTTTCTCCTTGGTTAAAATGGTTATCTAACGATGATCCACTCCCTGCCTTCAGACCATAGAGTACTTATTTGAGTGCCAATACCACTCTACCATAAGCATTCTCAACTTAAATGAACGGGCTAAACCCAACCTTAGGAAATATGCATTTTTCAATAACACTAGCGCCTTCCGGAACAATCAGGATGAGCTCTCTATTTCGATTTATCATCTTTTTGATAACATTCAGTTTACTCTTACAATTTTCAATTAGTTTCTTAATGTGCGCTTTGAAACTTCCATTTGAAAGATCTCCAAATATCTAGTCAAATTCACATATTCAACACACTATCATTAAATATGCGGTACTTGCCATCAATTCTTTGTCGCGTTTGAAAAAGCTTTACAACAAGATTTTCAGTTATGAACTCGGTTTCCAGTGGTTGGCCATCATGTGGTTAGAATATGTTTTCGAGATGTTATATAGAAATCTTGGAGCTTTCTTTTCAATATTTTTGGGTTATTTTCATCAAATTGAGTGAACTTCTATTATTTAGCGCCGAATTCTTTTGGTTGCCTTCCAATGAGAATAATCAGTACTAATATCATTAATTAATATACTTGTGATGCTCTTATTTGCTGCCTTATTCTTTGAGCTTTATTTTCAATCAGAAGTTTTTGAATATACCTATTTTAATTATTTTCTCTAAATGTATTTTGAGGAGATACTATGGTTATACAGATCAGGTATCATTATATGGGAAGCTTTGATTAATAAAAATTGCTACACCATACCATACTGACGCCATTTTCTTGAATGTTATACCAATTGTACCAGTTAAGTCATGCAGATTCAATTTTTTAAGCCATTTATATATCGTTGAGTACGGTTGAGGTTGGGTGACTTGTTTCAAAGAAAGCTCAGGTTTTGAACCGAACTTTGAAAGAAAAACTACACAAACTCTTTGTTGAGTGTATCAGATGAATTAAAGTATATAGTAAAGCTCGCTCAATGATTTATCAATATTATGCCATACATAATCGTAAATTATTATAACGACCATGTAATACGTCCACCAGGAATATCAGCCTAAAAAGGAAAAACATGAATCTTATGTTGCATCTCTGCATGACAACAAAAAAAAATTACCCCATCGAATTTTCATTTCAAATATAAATAGAGAGGCAGGCAAACATAATTTATTGTCCCCAAAACAGAAGAAAATTGTTGATAATTTTTTTTTTGCCTTTTAAGAATTGAAAGGGTCTTCGCCTATCTTAAAATATTCGCTTTCGTTTTTTTTTCAAATTGCGTATGTACGTACACAGATCAAATCAAAATGTTTTACTACACCAGCCGAAATAATATGAAACAGATATTACACAAAACGTGTACACCTGAATCTGTTTTTATGTCGCATTGATTTTATCATTTTGTTTCCGTTTTATATATAAGAAAACGTAAAGTAGATAAAGATACTCTTGTATACATTTTATGAATATTTTAAAAGAAAAACCTTTTTTTATTTATTTTATATACAATTTTCATTTTCTTTTTTTTTTTGGTACGTAAGCATACAAAAAGAAAATCCATATAATTTTATTTATATTACGTTCGTTCGTTTCGATATGCGAGGGTATACGTCTTTTATCAATCGGTTCTCAGCGAAGCGATTAATGTTTCGAATGCTGTTTGATCGAAATTAGACCAATTCTCATCCATATACCCAACCGATGGCACACATGTAGATAATAATTGTATATATGGTTAAACCTCAAAACATATATATGTAGAACATAAACATAACGATATATATGCACAATGTGTAATTAATTATTATGTTGTGGTTGGTATGTAACCATTATTATTATATGTTGGACGTGTATACATGGTTATACTCGTATGTAAATCGAGATGAAAGAATATCACAAATTATTTTATGTGGAAAATAGAATATATATTTTATTATATGGACTGTTACCAGTTTGTCCCGTGGGAATTTTCTTCGATGAAAATATGTTTTTTTATGTCGTTGTTCTTGTTTGTCAATATTGTATATGTTCGTGTAATAGACACATGAAAAAACTTTGAAACTTTATCGATCGATTTATATACATATGTTTATTTAAAGAAAGGCGATTGTATTATAAGCTATTTTAGTTTGAATCTTTATATTACTTGGCTACTTCAAAACTCAGACTCCCACAACCTACATATCAAACCAACACCAAACGATCCACTCGAACTACTGAGACAAACAGGACAATGTAACAACAACAGATCAACCAAAATATTGGAATTAAGTGGCAACGACACACCAAACAGACCCAACGAACTGATGAGAATATACAGGGACCGCATAGAGACCGATGGTGAAACTATAATATTTACCAGGCTGATAACACATAAGCTTACTATAGTGACGTATATATGAAAATCAGTCATATGGACATGTGGAAGATTAGATAAAAAATTGATGAAAAAAAGTTCGTGGAAATAAAACAGAGATTGTGACGTTTGGTATGATGAGCTAAACAATTAGGCGACAATAAAGAGACCGCCATTAGCGAAATTACATTTCTAATGTATGAGATGATTCCCGTCTCTTATCCCGGTTCTAAACCCATCAAACTTTTTTTTATGTCCCACCAAGACTCATAAATTAACAGTATAGTAAAAATGATCATTGTTTGTTTCCATGCTAAACACGAAATAATTCGTCGCACGAGGGTCATCAGATGAAGGTGTTTTAAACAAGACATAACGACATTGAACAAAGTGATTTTTTGAGAAGAGATAAAGGTTCTTTAGATTGAACCAGAATAAAATGAATAAGGCGATGCGGGACAGTATACACTGCAGTTCACTTGAATAGGAACGACGGTTTGGAATATTTCGAAATCGATTCAACTTTTTCAATATTTTATTTTACAGAATTAGCACTTGTTTAAAATTACATAATTTTTAAATAAAAATAAATTAGTAGGCCAGAAGAATTTTATTTTATTTGTTTTTTCTTAAAAAGTCTGATTTTTGTTTGTTTCACTTGAATAAGAACGATTAACTAATCTCAGTAAAAAGTTATTTTATTGACTAAAAATTGAATTGAATTCGATTTATTTTTAAAAATTAATTGAGTTTACATGGTTTTAATAATGTGTACTACTTCCCTTATTAAAAATAACTTCATACAACCTGCTTTAGATGGAGTCATACAAAGATTTTAAATAATCTAAAGAAATTTGGTTCCAGGCTTCATTTATCGCCTTAAAAAGGCTTTCTTTACCGTCGAATTGTCGACCACCTTGGTAAACTTTCCGAGACAGCCAACCCCACACGTTTTCCATGATATTGAGATCAGGAGAATACGGAGGCCACGGCAAAGGTTCTACATTTTGCTGCGATATCCATGATTTGATTATGTTAGCTGTATGGATAGGGGCATCATCTTGCTGATATATCCATGGCAACGGCCCAAAAGTATCATTGAAGCGGGGAAATGCTTCTTCGGGGACCCCGTTGTAAGTTGCTGCGGTCATTTTTCCGGTTAGAAACGACAAATCTCCCGGACCATAAAATGATATAGCCCCCCACACCATAACGCCTCCTTCTCGGCTGTGGAGTTTTGCTAAAAACTTTTCCTCTTTTCGAAGGTCGTGAAAATAATAATTAAACCCATCGAAGCCATCGAGGTTAAATTTCTTTTCATCAGAAAAAACGACACGTTTCCATTTTTCAGCCCATGTCATATGCTGCCTCGAGAAATCTAACCTTTTGTGTTTCCTCTCCTGATTTAGAGGTGGTTTCTTTTGGAGCTTTCTTCGAATAAGGTGATCTGATGATCACTCTCCATACTGTTATTCGGCTGGCCTCCACACCAACTCTAGCTTTAGTTTTTGCACAAGATAGTGCGCAATTCGATGCTGCCCTTAGTATGGCCCGCTTGTCGGCTGCAGATGTGGCCTCAACAGTTCGGCTTTTATTGTTTGAGCCATATTCTCTTGGACTTTTTGTAAAATTGAAGATAACAGTCTATGTCTATCTTCTTCCTGTTTTATCTGCAATTGCTTGTAGAGAATAATTTTCGCTGTGTAGTACTTGAATTTGGGCTATTTTTTCCTTACTAAGTTGTTTTCCTCGACCCATATTTAAATTTTTTTATGTTAAATTGGTAACCTTTTTTATAAAAATTAATTTAATTTAAGTTTAAGTTTATTGATATACGGTCGTTTCTATTGAAGTGAAACAAACAAAAATCGCACTTTTTAAGAAAAAACAAAAAAAAATAAAATTCTTCTGGTCTACTAATTTATTTTTATTTAAAAATTATGTAATTTTAAACAAGTGCTAATCCTGTAAAAGTCAATCTTGGAAAAGTTAGACCGATTTTAAAATATTTAAAAAAAACCGTCGTTCCTATTCAAGTGAACTGCAGTGTAAGTGAGGAGCTGGACAAAGTAACATCGAAAAAAAAATATTCAACCGAAAGAGAAAAATTGTGGATGGTGGGAAAGGTGTATGGTGTGAAGATTGTGACCATATATGATTCTTGGCCTGGAGTTGAGTTTGGAATATATTTTTGACTTCTTGTATGCATGTGAAGTAAGCCCAGAATTCATCCCATAAAAAAGACGATGGCAATACTAATCTCAACTATCATAATACGTTTTACTCTTAGCCCAAAAAAATTAACTATCATGACAGTTATCATAAACCCATCCCAGAAAAATTAACTCTCACGATAGATAGATTTATATACTCAGCTCAAAAAAAAGACTCTCACTAAAAACAACTTTATTTAATGGCTATAATGGCTACTAATACTTAAATAGCTAATTAGGATAGTTTTATGCATGCAATGTTAGTGACTGCATTAGGAACACGTACGTTTTTTGTATAATTTTTCTATGTCTAGGAATTGAGATATAGTCCATAGAAGTCAGGAACTATTCGTTGGCCCAACTATCGGTACGTGTTTCATACTCAATCTAGTTATGTTTGGAAGTTATTCATAGATTCAACATCGTTAAAAATGGCCATGGATCTAGGAAAATTGCGTGTGATAAGATATTCCACACATAACGAATCTCACTATGGTTGGATCCATATATATGGAATAGTACCTCTGGATGGTATACATATAAATAACAAATTTAAGTCTATCTTTTTTGTTTTTTGGGATGATAATGTATTGTAATTTATGCAGTAGATACCGCCCAAATGGCACAATGGTCAAAGCTACGGCAGTTAGAGCAGGATGCACCGGATTAAAATCGCAATATAAACAGAATACAAAATGTATCCATGTAACGACCCAACCTCCATGTCAGTACAATATATAGACTGGCATAGAGCGATGCAATGTGCTGATGGTTCTATAGCCGAACATCGAAGGGATGCCACAAGAGGCTAATTAAGCATGAGAGTGACGGAGGACAAACAACTGTAGTGGATCGTTAATAATTTACAAAGTTTGTTGATATTATCCAGTTTGACATGAATTTACTGAACAATAATAAATGGTCTAAACTATGTGGTTAAAGCTGAATGAGAGAGAATAGAACAAATATTTGAACTTTGAATATTCCGTATCTTAAGTAGAAAAAAAAGACTTACAACATGTAGGCCAGATTCACAGTATTATTAAATCGCTGAAGTTAACCCAAGCCCAAAATATTTTTTGTTGATTTCTTCTCTAAAGTGTAGCTATCCGAAAAAGTGTTAATATAGAATGAAATGTAGTACGACCCCAAAAACTGTGTATGTATGGGTTTATTTCGCTGCATGGAATTTAAAGTTTCAATATTACACGCATATGAAGTGAAGGGTTGGGTAGTATTAAAAAAAACTATTAATTACTCTCGTGATTTCGACTTGTTCGATCTAGAGTTTATATAGCTATATGAATTCCTAATCTGGCTATATCAGACACTACTGTGATAAATCTCTGGTAATGCCTGTATGGAGTTTTATTTTTCGGCATTACATGTATATACATTGTGAAGGGTTGGGGTATAATTATATGCATAAAATTGCCTAATCTGGACATATATGTCACTACTGAGATGAATCTGTGATATTGCCTGAATATAATTTAAAGTTTTAACAATACACGCATATGCATTGAGTAGGGATAGGGTATAATTATAGGCGTACGATTACCTTATCTGGAAATATATGGCATTACTAATATACATTTCTGGTATTGCCTGAATGGAATTTAAAGTTTCGAGATAACACGCATATGAATTGTGCAGGATTGAAGTATAATTATAGGCATACGATTGCTGAATCTGGCCATATATGACACAACTGAGATAAATCTCTGGTATTGCTGTTTCGACACCACACGCATACCGAATTGTGAAGGGTTGTGAAATAATCAAAAAAACTATTTTTTACCCTCGTATTTTGGACTTGATGGATCTTGAGTTTATAGGCAGGTAAATTATATTAATGAATGTGTTAAAAATGCAAATTTAGTTTCATCAAAATTTATGATACTAAATTTTATAACATCGGAATAGCTACACTTTAGTGAAAAAATCAACCAAAATAATTTTCGGCTCGGGTGAACTTAGCCCAACTTACTTGTATTATTTCGTATATTGTATATACATAAGTACCACTACAGAAATATTTCCCATTTCATAAATTGAAAACAAAAAAATTACATTTCCCGTCACAATATTTTTCCTCTTTACAGAGCTTGTCTTCTTTTCGTGTGATGCAACAGAGAAAATATAATCATAAAAAACCATACCGAAATCTGAAATAGGATCGACATAATTAATTCAAAAGCTTTATGTCTTATATATAATCAAAGCACATAACCGAGAAAACACAAAAAGTTAAGAACGCAATTTTTTTGTACATAGCATAGTCGTTACATAGCATAACCAAGAGGCAGCAGAGAGGTATAACAAAAATGACCTAGTATAGCAATGAATGTATATATAATAACAGTAACAATAATAAGGATACGATCAAACAACAGAAAATAATTAAGAATTTTCTTTTTACATCCTTATATACCACCTTTTTCTTATATATTTAATATATAATTTATTTATTTACACTGTATATACTCGTACATAAGTTAAACATAAAAATTAACCGTAAAGTAAAAATCCCATTATTTAAATGAAATTAAACATAGAACACACAGAGCAACAATTTCCTAAATTAAAATTTATTTATTATTTCTATAAATTTAACTTGGAAGGAAAAATGATAATAAAAAGAACTTAATACTGAAAGCTTGAGATTTATATTTTGTTTTTACCTGAGTTGAACTTTTTTTTATGTTGGACGAATCCAAAATATAAACTCGAGAGTTTGAATAAAATAACAAAGTTTGGTTTCGTTTTAAAATGTGTCTATTTTAACTAAATCCACTTGTCAACCGCAAAAGTTTCTTCGTTTAGTTATCGTTATAGTTTTAACTCATTTTATATGGACATTATATTTATCGTTATAAATCATGTAGGAGTGTAGATGTAGGTGTAAGGTTTCTGGTTATTTGAACACTTTTGAATGAAATATTAAATTTTATTAAATTGTTTTTGTGGTTTAGGTAGTAAACAAGTGTCAGAGTATTTTTTGTTACTTTTAAACGATGGTTTGAGATTTATCGAAGCGTAGCCAGTTCTTCATAATTTTACTTAACCAATAAAGTGATTCTTAATCTGTATGTGAAATGAGAGGTTTTACATTTGGAGAATATTGATTTATGAGTCAAGCTTTATGAGTTGCTTCATTTGGAAAAAGCAGTAAAAGTTTAAATAAATTTTATATATAGAGTAAGCAGTTGCTCAATATATTGGGATTGCTTCAGCCAAAATTTAAGGGCTTTAGTTAATTTTGGTAAGGTACAAAATATACTTTCTTCACTTAGTAGCTCATTAAATATGAAAGGAGAAGAAGTTATATTTAACGATGCTTTATGAGCCAAAAAAGTATGACTTGTTAGAAGGAGCAATAATAGCTTGAATACATTTTATACATAAAGTAAAAAATTGCGCAATATATTGGAAATGGGATTGCTTTAGTCTCAAAGGGTGTATAAAATTTTGGTAAGATACACCACATACTTATTTCACAGTGTTACTTAATTTAATATAAATGCAGAAATTATATTGAAAGATGGTTTGAAATTGACCGAAGTGTCGCCAGGTGTTGATATAAAGGGTCCGCCATCTAAAGTTTTTTTTTCAACTAGTGCTTATTTCGTGAATGGTAACACTTAGCTCATGTCTGATTTGACAGATAATTAGTTTTATCCTTCCGCTGAACGAATATGGTTGTGTATACGCTTGAACAACGCTGGGAAATATTGCGACATTACTTTGAAAATCATGGTAATGTTGCAGAATGTGAGCGAAAATTGCGTACGGATTTTGGAAGAAGAGAAGCAACGTCAGCTCCGTATGCTCGTTATCTTGGGAAAAAAGTGAAAGAAACTGGCATCTTCATCGATAAACCAAAGCGTGAAAAGCCAAAAACAGTGCGTACACCCGAGAATATTGATCCTGTGGCAGAAAGTGTGCGTGATGCGCCATCAACATCAATTCACCGTCGTTCTCAACAATTGAACATTTCGGAGACATCATTGAGACGAATTTTGCATAAAGACCTTGGTATGACGCCATACAAAGTCCAATTGGTTCAGGAATTAAGGCCAACTGACCATCCAATGCGTTTTCGCTTCGCTGAGTGGGCCTGCGATCGACTTATAGAAGATGCTGATTTTGCCAAAAAAAATCATATTTTCAGATAAAGCTCATTTTGATCTTGGCGGGTATGTAAACAAGCAAACTTGTCGCATTTGGGGCACGGAAAACCCGCACGCATACATTGAAAAGCCGGTACACCCAAAACGAGTCACTGTTTGGTGCGGATTTTGGTCCAGAGGCATAATTGGGCCATTTTTCTTCGAAAATGAGCAAGGAGTGGCCGTTACAGTCAATGGCGATCGTTATCGGGCCATGTTGAACGAACTTTTGTTTACAAAAATTGAAGAGGAGGATATTGGCAACATTTGGTTTCAACAGGACGGCGCTACGTGCCACAAGTTGCTCAATATGTTGGGATTGCTTCAGTCATTTTTTAAAGGCTTTAGTAAATTTTGGTAAGGTATAACCCATACTTATTTCACAGAGCTACTTGTTAAATATGGATAGAAGAGTTATTTTTGAACGGTAGTTTGAGGTTTATAAAACTTTGCAAGTTTCTTTTATTAAGCTTAAGAAATAGTAGCTTATATAGAAATCTCTATGTAAAATGATGCATGTAAAAAATTTTACTTCCGGGGAATGTTGCCTGATAAGCCAAAAGGGTCTATTATCTTGTTTGAATGCATAGATTGGATAAATTTTATATAAAGTGAAAATTTGCTCAATATATTTGGGTTGCTTCTGTCACAATTTAAGGGCTGTAATAAATTTTGGTAAGGTGCAACACATACGTATTACACAGAGCTACTACTTATTAAATCAGAATGGAGAAATTAAATTCAATAATGGTTGAGATTTCGAAGCATTGCCAGTTTTTCATATTGAGCTTAAGAAATAGCAGCTTGTAGTGATGCCCAATTCTGTGTGTAAAATGACGCATGTGAAAGGTTTTACATCCGAAGAATATTGCTTTATAAGCAAAAATAGTGAACAAATTTTATATATGCAGTAAAAATTTGCTTAATATATTGGGGTTGCTTCAACCACAGTTTAAGGACTTAAATTTTAGTAAGGTACACTACATACATATTTCATAAACTTACTTATTGAATCTGTATATTGTATGAATTCTGAAAGAGTTGAAAATGGGCTTTTTGGAAAAAGCCCAAGTAGGAGTACAACTTAATGTTTCTGCCTAACTGAGAGTGGTTTTAATCTAATTTTAATGCACTTCCTGAGTAAAAGTACAAAGGCTGCGCTAAATATAGACTTTTCTGTAAACTGTAACTGTAAACTGTAACATTGGATGGCAACATCAACTGGATTATGAATTTTACAATAATTCCTGTGATTAATTTTATTACAGTAGAGATGTTTGATAACCGAACAGTTTACTATTTGCTAATTTTTACGAACACCTTCAACTTGTTGTTAGGGTGGTTTTTCACTAGTTTACCAATTGTTTACCAAAAAATTTTTAATTTAGTCATCGGACATCTATTTTTATGACATAATTAATTTTCTGCTCAATGAATTCATTACAGTAGATTAATAAAAAATACTATGTAAGAAAATATTTATAACTGGAAAATACTCAGAAAATTATCAAAAGCACTCGGTGATCTTAGTAAGTTCAGCAGCTACCTCTTTTATAAGAAGACAAGACGAAAATTGTAGCTAAACAATCATGAACTACTCTGTAGAAAGTCAATGTTGAAATCGCTCATAGTTAAGAAGTTATCATGGAGAAAGGAAAATTACTGCAAAAGCTATGAGCTAGTTAGGCTCATGTTATACATTCCAGTAAAAGGCTACATTTTATGTTGCGATTAATCCGAGTACTTGGATTAATGCTAAGAATTCCACAACACGACGAATGGTGTTTGTTGTATAAGATTTCTGCATGGTCTATAATATAAAGTTAAAATAATAATATCTCAAGACACGCGTCTTATGTGAATAAGTGGCAAACAAATGAAATACAAACTGGCCAACAATCTGAGTTATGTTAACTGTTTTTTAAAAATTTATCAACGTGAGATAAGTGCCACTTACTTCATTTTGGAAAGCTTATTTAGTAACATTATAATGGCCAATGTATTATGGTCCATAAATAATGATTTTTATCAATATCTAATGGAGTACAAACGATATTTTCCCATAAAAATGATAAAGGTCATCGATTTGTTCCTAAGCTTTTATAATTACGTTTCAAGAATTTATGACTGTTTAGTTTATTCCTCCATAAAATGGAAAAGAATCAATGCATTAATAATGTTGCTATCAATAAATCAGTTGATATGTTTAGTGCTTGGATCGCTTTTGTGAAATTCCCATTATTATTTATACCTAATAGATGATCTTGTACTCTATAGTTGAAGTTATTCTACGACTGTCAATCAAACAGGTTACCCACTAAAGTATCTAATGGTATTATACCATAATTACTGAAATCGAAATAGTAACATCTATTCCCGCACGTGTAAAGCACCGCATCAATCTTAAGGTGAGTTGCAATCCGGTTACTCCTTTGAAAAAGAGTTTACCAATCTCATGCAAAAATGGAGCTTTTACACATTCGATTATTAACTGTTTAGGAGTCTATACATCATCTGCGAAAATGAGAAATGCAATACTAAAATTACCGAGCTATAGCAGCTTTTTACGTTCCAATTAATGCAGACACGGTTTTTGCAAAATTTTCCCACAAATATGAACAAAAGGGCTCTAAACCAAAGAGTGATTTTCCAAAAGCATTTTGAGTAGATAAAGAACATAATTTAATAAGTTAAATGGAAATTCTTAGTAATAATTTTCAAATTGAGTGATACTAACTTAACATTAATATAAAATTTTTGTCAAACAAAATAACTTAATTATGAACATAATTAATTTAAAGAAAATATATGCTTTTTATAATAAAGTGAAAATTTATTTATAAATTTTTTTTTTTGCATTTTCATAAATTATTGAAAAACAAATAAAAATTTTTCGAGCAACACAAGACAAATAAAACAAAATATTTTAATTTTCCATTAAAATTTTCTTCCGCTCATTTACCTTTTAATAGGATATATAATTTCCTTTTAACAAAAAGAAAATATTGTAAAGCCGAATGAAGTTAAGAAAAGTTTAAAATTAAATAAGAATATTTTCCAAACGAAATCGGGGAGGAAAAAAAAGGAAATTAATTACAATAAATTTAATGAATCATAAATTTATATTTTGTGTTATATAATTATTAGAGGATATTTAATATTTGTACATATATATACACCCGATTGGGGTGAAGGGTGTTCCGGGATGCGATACCTGTATATCCATTCAACTAATTGAAATTTCATATTTTAATTGGAATTATTTTAGTAATCATACACTGTATCATGTACTATATACATGCGTGTCTTTATACAGCAGTGAAAATACATTTATAGTGACTGTGCTCACACACACAAAACAAATATTTCACGGTATATTAATAAAATATATATTATTTTTATTTTAAATTAAACTTTTTGAATAATTTTTTGGCAAAAAAAAAAGTTTTTCCAAACTTTTTATGGTCGATCGCAATTTTGTAACTTTAAATAAATAAATAAATAATAGCAGGCAACAAACACACAACGAAGACAAAAGCACGCAAAAAAAAAGAAAAACTTTTCCCCGATTTATTTTTTTTTCGTGTTGAATTTTCGTTGGCTTTCTTAGAAATTAATATCACCCCATGGACCAACAAATTATATATAAAAAAAATAATAACGAAAGAAAAGTTGTTCAGGTTCATTTTCGACAGCGCACCGAAAGAAAATTTATGAATAAAATTTTATTTTTTGCAATATTATTATTATTATTATTATTACGGTACTTTAATGACTTCGAGTTAAATAATTCATTTGATGATGACTTATGGAAATTTAAGGAAAATCATAAAATTTCTCTCGTTAATTTAAATTAATCACTGGTACTTAGGTGGATGACTAATTAAATATTGACCAATTTTGTTTGTAATTACGTAACTAGAAAAAGCTTTACCTAACGATTTAAAAGAATCTTTATTTAATTCAAAATTAATAAACTGATGTTTATTAAACATTTCGTAAACTGGAAAACTTTTTAGACCCTATAAAAGAGTATTATATATATACAAAACAATTTTCAACTTTTGCTTTGAAACAGATACATCTTCTAAAATATGTCACATCATTCTAGGAAGGTTAATAAAAGCTTACATTCCTACAAAGTAGAGCTTTATATATATATATATATATATATATATATATATATATATATATATATATATACATATATATCGCAAAGCTCTTCTCCGAAGGTTGCTTCTTTATTATTACCCATACGTTTGGTGATCAAATTTTACGAAAACCGAACGTGCTTGATAGGCCTTAACCTATGAGTACTTAATTCGTGACAGATGTCTTTTTTATTCATGACCACGTGATTCATCATTCGCATTTTTTACGTGATACGTCCCTGCCGCTACGCGTGTTGCCGGAATAAATTTCAACGTTTGTTTTGTTAAGCGCGTATATGCTCCAATATATGTTTGCTTTAGATTGAACATTTTGCCGTATGTGAGAGCTACCGTAAACGTATTGCAATCCTATAAATAAACTGTACAATATCTCTCTTTAATTCGATTTGTAGATCGGTGTTCGACAAAAAAATTGATAGATATGCTGCAACAATACGCTGACCAAAATCATATAGCTGAGATTTATTTTTCAATATACTGGTATTTGATCATTCCGAAACAGTTACCGTATTTAATTTTCTTAACAGTTTTTCATTTTCTTAACTGTACTATAATATTGCGAACTTTATATACGATAGTGATGGGGTTGTATCAATGTTGATGTTATAATATTTGTCATTAATCAGCAAGAATGCAGGATATTAATTTGAAGAAGGTTATGAATTCGTTACCATCGAAGACCAGGAATCAAAGATAGTTCTCTGGACTACTATCACGTTGAAACGTGAAACTCCAAGGTTATAAATTCCGAATTGAATATCGTAAGGCTGCACAAAATGTGGTTTTGTATGCGTTATCTCCTGCAAGGGAACTAGACAATGGATGCTGAGTTAGCTAGTCACTAAATACAAATCGCAGTTTTCTTCTGGCCAACAGTATATTCAAAATACCTAAGAATATGTGCAACAGTAACAGGAATTTCAAAGGCCATTCCAGAAAATGTACATCGATTAATTGGGTAAATAGCCAAGGTCCAAGAGTGGAAACACTGATATTCTTACTTTGTTGGATTATTACTATAGCTTCATTTTATTCAAACTACTGCGTGAGGCAAGTGCTCGCAAAGTAGTCAACTATATATGGAGAAAGTAGTATTCGCAGTATATTCAGTACCAGATGATATCCATACAGATAATGGCAAACTTTCAAGTTCAAGTTGTTTCGACATGTTTGACCAAGTAAGATTGTATTCACAATATATTCACACCAGTATATTTCCCACAGCTTAATGTTCTAGAACGTATGAATCGATCACCCTAAGCGGCAATCCGAGCATACGTGATAGAAGATTAGCGAACTGGGAATGAGTATTTAGTAGCTGAAATAGCAAGCTCTTTGCGAAACACCTCACATTCTTCCACGGAGTATTCATTGTCTTACCTTATATTTTGGGAAACATTCTATTAAGTAATTTTTTTTTTTGCTCAACTAACTAAATTAGTATAAAAAGTGAGCGAAACAAGTGAGTGATGTTAGAGTGCACCAGCGGAGTGCAACGATTTTATTGGACTAATTATTAAATTAAGTTACATATAATTTTTTTAATTTATAGGAAACGTAAGATAACCACAAAAAAGTAAGTAAACCACCAACTAACACATTAGTACCGGTGGTACAGGGTTTACTATGGCCGCCTTGAATTGGACGAGAGACAAAAGTTCATAACTGCTCCATCCCCTCTTATGTCGATAATGTTGTGTGGATATAATATATTCGGTTATTTTTATTATTAACAATGGCGTGAATCACACCATACAATTTTCTAACTGCGAGGTAAGATAATCCACGTCAGAAGTATACAGTGCGTGTCTCAACCTTTCCCGTTTCAATTTAGTTAGGAAAACGTAAAACATTACGACCTTATATCTATATCGGTTGTAACCTAGATCTCTCAGAGGTGCATCTCACCGCACCCTCGACAGTTTCCTTGACAGATGCCATGCTTCCTAAAGGCGATCCTGAGAAATTGGTGCTACCTTGCATAAGCTCAATTTCACTTTCCCCATATGAATCGGTAGGCCAGATATGCAAAACGGTCAATTAGACTTTGAAAAATTTCTTCCTTATT
This sequence comes from Tipula lateralis, assembly GCA_963932295.1. NCBI lineage: Eukaryota > Metazoa > Arthropoda > Insecta > Diptera > Tipulidae > Tipula > Tipula lateralis. Next base: position 166,475,303 of record OZ010738.1, read on the forward strand.
TTAGCCATGTGGTTCGTATAAATTAGTTTCGATATTTGTAATATTTTATCCTTTAAAGTTCTGCTAATTGCTAGTCTCTTTGTTTTTCATGACTTAAGCTTTAGGAATCTATCCAAGTGATGACGTAAACTCAAGTATAATAACAATATTTTCACTAATCTACTAATTTTCTCAAAATCATACTCGAATGTGATTTGGATTTTAATTCATAAATTTATATTTTTCATTAAGAAAATTTTCGAACAATTCAATCCCAAACATAATTAAAACAAATTGAAAATTTTATCACGTTTGTGGCCATAAAATAGAGTTTTACAAATCGATATTTCGAGCTTTAGATTACGTGGTAATGAGTAACAAATTACTGAACTTTTTACTAATAATAGTACGAGTAGTATTATAGCAATAAAAATAGTAGTTGTAACGATAAAAAATAATAAATTGCAATAAATAATAAATTGCAAAGTTTTTTATGTTCTTGCCTCACTCGTACAGAAAAACTTTAAAATTTATGTAAATCAATTTTTTATTGTATTTTGTATACATAAAATCACGTTTTTATTTATAATTATTTATAGTTTATATTGGGCAAAGTTTTTATTTATATAAAATGGAAATTGTATATTAAAGTTGACACACCAAAAAAAGTTTATCTAACTTCATCTTGTACGCGAGCTACGCTTGGTTACATTTTTAGAAGTTCCATGAGGTGCTTTTAATAAAGCTCTGATTATTCAAACCACATACGAAAACTGCATTGTTTTCCAGACACTTAAGTGTTTTTTTAACGATTTCATATAATAGAATTACACGTCAATTTTTGTTTGCCATTAGAAAAGTGCTCAAACTATCTAGTCACTAATTAAAACTTTTCAAGCTACGTGTAAACACTTCACACGAAAAATCACATATATATTGCACACAAAAAACAATTTTCACATGAAAATATTCCTATAAAGACAACAAATAAAATTTATTTTAATTACTTCTTCTTAAATAAAAATAATAAACTTTAGTTATGCTAGGGGTTCTCGACAAAATAGGAAAAATATATTTTTTAAACTTTTTAATTAAACTCACGAGAGAATAAACCAGTCTAAGAGTTTCCTATATATGAATTTTTTGGATAATATATATATATATATATATATATATATATATATATTATATATATATATATATATATATATATATATATATATATATATATATATATATATATATATATATATATATATATATATATATATATATATATATATATATATATATATATATATATATATATATATATATATATATATATATATATATATATATATATATATATATATATATATACATAAACCCTTAACAGTTTCATGTTTCAGAATCGCTTTTCATTTCGCTTGTTGTGATATATAAGCCAAAATCATAGAAAAATATAAGCCCAATATTTTTCTGGGAATACCCTTGTTATAAACCCTTAGCACCACCTTTATCCAGGCGTAAATATTAAAACAAATGACGAGCTTTTATTTTTTTTCCAGATAATCATTTTATGAATGGTGAGAATTTTAATGTACACCTATGTAGGTATATAATGTTCTGTGAATTGCAAGCTTTGATGTTTTGTGCTTTGATAAGACCAATATTTTTTATAAATTAAAAATAATACTGAGAAAAAAGGAACGTGTCCCAAATGATTAACGTTAAAGGTCAGTTGAAATTCAACTTCTAAAAAATTCAGCTTAAATTAATTGTGTTTTATTGTGAGTAGGTCCTTTCTCTATGTTGTTGAATTATAAAATAATGTATATGTAATCTTTAAATTAAATAGTAGAAATAATGGAACTGAAACCTCGAAATTTGTTAATCATCGGATATCTTATCCTGTATTTAAAGGCGTTGGTGGCAAAAACTGATTAGTGATGAAGTCATTCCAAATGTTATGGAGGAAGTGAAACTCCTCAATTGATACACCAAAGACGTGTCTATTTTGCCATTTGACAAGGCGGCATCATATGACCATATATCTTTGAGGATGCTAGGAACCATGTTGTAAATCTGGTGATCCTTATCGAGTTTATGGAAAACTTTTTTGTGTCCTACATTGATTTACTAGACCATGCAGAAACGAGTCAGATTAGTGTCAAAAAGTGATGATACTTTCACATTCTTCCTTAAGATTTTTTTGAAGAAAAGGAACCAATAAAGAAAATGTGTTTAATTAGAAAAGCTCGTTTATTTGTCAATGCCAGAAAGTTTGTTTTCCCAGAAAAAATGCTCCGAAAGCTAGATTTACAGATTCAGATTATATGGAATATAAGGATAAAAAATGTTTGATGTACTATTAGTGCTGGATATGATGTCAGTAAATTTTTTAATGTCGATGAGACCGATTTTTCTTTTTTCGGTTGGCATAAACAAAGTTCTTAAATTTAAGGGCGAGAAATGCACAGGTGGCAAAATATCAGAAGATCGATCACAATCTTATAGTTGCGACGAATATGGTTGGATCCGTTAAAACAAAATTACTCGTTATTGTAAAGTATAAAAACCCACGTTGCTTCAAAAATGTTCACACATTGTCGGTTAGGAGGCTAACACTTAAGCTTGCATCACATCTGCTTTGTTTGAAAAGGAGACGTCTATGGAATGGTGAATTATTAATGCAGAACAAAAAATGATACTTTCGATTGACAACTATCTAACCATACAAAGATTCAGCTACAAGCAATACGAGTAGAATTGTTACCAGATAACACAACGTCAATCCTACAACCAATTGACCGAGGAATAACAAAAAATCTGAAATGCCAATACCCAAAAAATCTTGTGATGGAGATTTTTTAATGAAGCAAATGAGGTTTCATTGATTTCGAAGACTGGGTCTTGTTCGAACGTGTTGATGGCGATGTTGAAGAAGATCCACGAGTGGCACAAGAAATTATTGCTGATAATTATTGCCTTGAATGTCATGGCTGTATCGCAAATACAAAAAGATAATCTGAAATACACGAAAAAAACTGTGGTACGAAAGTTTTTTTTTTTTTTTAAATTTTCTTAAATAAAACCGAAAGCTTTAGTAAAATCGTTACTGTTAACGAATGAATCTTGATTCTATTTGTACGATCCGAAAACCAAACAGCAGTTCATGATGTGGAGTCTAACAGGAGCAAACCCAT